>JAPTHA010000029.1:11905659-11926593 GCA_029814585.1 Gymnapogon annona
TAAGTTTTCAGATTTTTGATCTGTAAATAATATTTGTACTGGACCTGTCACATCTGTTTTTCCTTCACAATCTGCCATCATCTCTAAGCCGTTCTTACGTTTTCAAACTGTTGATATGACGACTAGTAGACCAAGGTAGGCCACTGTTTTGGCTTCACAGACGACCTTTTATACAGGTCACTTTAACTGTCATCTCTGGTTTCTTTAGAGTTTTGTAAAGCATATTTCAATACAAAAGGAACTTGTATGTTATAACAACATTAATTATAGTACTTTAACATGGATAGAGAAAATAAAATATAATGAGAAATCAAACTTGTGCCTTGTCTTAATTGTATTTTCCCGATATGGCAAAAGATGAATATTCATGTTCTGTGACTACACTTAACACTTGTTTTCTGTGATGGAAAAGCCATGTACAAGAAGTAATGCCAGACATCTTTCATCTCATCATGAAAAAGAGGGTGCTCTTGTTATTTCTGTATTTCTGAATCTGGCAGAACTGCAACATTGTGGTTATTATTTAAGGTCAACAGTGCACTTTGAACTTGGTGTGCCGAGTAACATGCTGACCAAGAGGGGTTTAACTACCAATTTCACAAGGATTACTTTTTAGGGGAAACAATATCATATCATGTATATAATTCCAAATCTGTCAAGGCTATTTTATGTCTTGTTTTCTAACACAGTCAATTACCTGGAGCATTTGTTAGCTTAGATGGTGGAGACAAGACTCAGCAGGGGATGTAGCCGTATAATTAATTAAATTCCACTCAACATTCCTGTTACCTCTGTGGGTCAGATGGAGGCCATTCTGTGCCACGGCTTTGAGTGATGAGGCTCAGGTTTATCATATTTTACTACAGTATATGTAAAGAAATGTAATATAAAATTTGGATTAAAATGAAACTGACCTGTAGGTCTCACAGAACTAACTCATCAAGTGCAAATGTGTTTGCTTGGCTGCTTTTCCTCTTCAAAAGAGAATTTGTCCACATCAGGGGAAAAAAAAACAACTATTGATCCTTTTGTCCTCCTGGATGGAGGTTGTAAACAGTGTTTTCTCATTCACACCAGCAGGCAGCAGTGTGGCTCATGGTTAAGCCCCGCCCTTCTGCCCATGCTGCCTAAATGCCCCGAGTGACACATTCACGGTTCCTCGAAAACTTTTAATCACTTTAATTAAATCGTGAGAAAAATATCTAATCGGCTTTCATACAGTGTCATTTGGGAATAAAATAAGGAAAATTAATAACATAAAGCTATATCATATAATTTTGGAAGCTATAGATAAGTTGTGCTGTAGTGACCGAGTTATAGAATTAAAATAAATCAATGTTAAAGCAAGATGACTTTGAACCTTGTAATAGGTGAACAAAGTGGGATTAGAGTTAGACCTAGAGCTGTTTTCTCTTTAGTGCAAAACGTATGCGATGATATTACGGACAGCGGCATTGGAATATCTCATCGATGAAAGTCATAAGTGGTGCTTTTTCCTACCGCCCTGAACTCACCATCCACTGCTCCGCTCCAAGCCGCGCCCGCTTTCCGCACAGTGGGACTGGGGGCTGAGCGACGGACGGACGACAGCCCATCAGCGGAAAAAGAACACCATGTGAAGAAAAAAGCGTGTATATATACAGAGGAACGCGGATAGTAAACTGAGACGGTGAGGGCTTTAGTCGTCTCACCACCAAACAACACTGTTTTAAAGGCTCGGTGGGAAGCGAATGGACAGAGCCGGAGCGGAGCTGGACAGTCTCACCAACGGTACGACCTCACTGCCTCCCGTCCGTCTGCCCGTTCACATTGTGTGTGAGAGAGTGAGTGTGTGTGTCAGCCGCTGGGGGTGATAACGATTTACTGGGTCAACTTAGACCTATGTCTTTATGTCTTTTATTAAGTGGACTGAAAAAAGTTTCCCACATTTGTCGCTTTGTGTGTGTGCTAGCTAGCCTTCCAGTCTCATACATTGGTGACTGTCAGTATACAAATTAGCTTAAATAGAGTTAGCTCTAGTAAGTTTATGCTAATATTTCTAATTTACTAATAATGTATGCAATAAGTTGTCCCCATCGTTCCACTTATCTTCTGGAGTTAGCACTTAAACATCAGTTCTTAGTCTTCACCTCACAAAAAGTTTCTTATGGAGGTTTTGTGTAGCCAAACAGTCCAGAAATTCTCCCATATCTAGCTAGTTATTATTTTTATAGTTGTTATTATTGTTTAATGAAGGCACATTTTCCAGTATATATATATATGAGCTTTATTTGTGTTTATTCAGTACTCAAGTTACCCATGGTTCTCTTCAACAAACGAGAGATGCAAGCATTCCTAGAAACGACTTTTTTCTGCGTTTATCATAATATTGTTCTCCATATTTTGCATATTGTGTGAATATCAGTCATTGTCCTATTTGTGGTGTAGATGTTCACCAAAGCGATGATTAAAACTAGGTTTTCATATCAAAACAGGAAAAAAAAACCCCAACCTTTTCAGCAAAACGTACTATCTGGACAAAAAACAAGCCTGTAGAACCACTGCCTTTATCAATCTATATGGGTTTTATTGATGATTTAAATGTTTCAGAATATGACTGCGTTTCCACATTGATTTTGGAGTTTCTGAACATCCAAATGGGTCACATCTGATGCTGCTGAAGAGCACAGAAACTGCATTCTACATAAATTATAGAATTAGTGGTCCAGAAATTCTTAAACATTTTAGATCGGCAGATGTTTTTGGTCGCTGGCGTCTGTGAAGGTCTTTTGAGAGTTCGAGTAAATTAAGTTTGTTGTACAACACGTGGGGTTTCTGCTTGCGACGTTGCCAGTGTCAATTTGCAAGCTGAATGATGATTGTGTAGATGAGGAATGTGTGATGGTGTGTCCCACTTTGACTCCAGTGTTCTCCCACATCTGTTTGATATTCAGTAGCTCTGAAACTGGGAAAGTATGACAGAGAGGGGAATAGTTAGGCGCTGGTTGTTTGAAAATGCATGTTCAGGAGGTGCAATGTGGCCTTATGATCACTGTAATTTCCAGATGTTAAACAGCCCTGGGTGACTAAGCCCACAGCCTTTTGTGCTTTTTGACAGGTCACTTAGTAGCAGAGAGGCGCAGGAGAACCTTTTATGGTGATGAGCGTGAGTCTAAACCAAGTTGGAGAGGTGATATAAACCACTAATGCCTGAGGAATCACTCCACCGCTGAGTCTGATAATTCAGGTCATAGACATTGAACATTCCCAAAGAAAATGTAATCCCCATTTGTTTTTGATGAAATCCCAGTTAGATATTTACTAAAGCCTTTTGTAATTAAGACAATTATGAGAATTCAAAATTGTGGACACTGTAGAAAGATGATTCAACTAGAAATGCTTCGGTTACATATTGAAGCCTACATAAATAGTCCCTGTCAGGCAGTCCTTTGCTTTGTTCCTGAGTTGAAGAGGTTTGTTGTGCTCGCGGCCGAAATGATGACTAATTGGCTTGACAAGACAATGGTTAATTGTGCGTATCTATGTGTTGGTACGGGAATGTATTTCGCTGTACGAACATACTGTCAGCTGTCACTGTATTACCTACTCCTACATAGAATCAACGTGGAATAACACAAATCTACATGAAATTGTGCTTTTCATGGTGGTTGACCACTGGGTTTTTACTGATAGTATAATTAAATTGAAAATAAAGTTGCTGGTGTTTGTTTATATAGAGGCATAAGAGCAAGTGGTCATGCCTATCCTGAGTAGACTGTATTTTTGTTAGAGGAAAGTGCTGTTGGAGCTCTTTTTTTTCTGCAGTGTCATTTCCTTAAGCCCTGTGTGAGCAGGTGTGTGCCTCCATGACCTTTGTGTGTGTCCATGACTTCAGTTTACTTACTCAGGCAGCCTTCTCTATTTGTTTGAAATAAAAGAAGTGCATGCCACAGCTGCAGCATTCTCGTACCCCTAGGATGGTAATTGGTGCCACCTGTTTTGGCTATGTTAACATACTTTCAAGAACCTTGAGGTCTCTTATTCACAACTTTTTATGTTTCACTGGAAAAGAACAGCCTATGTCCGTCTGTCCAAGCAAAAATAACCTGAGGCTGAGTCAACCGGTTCAAAGGAAATGGTTTGTCTGTTTAATGACTCTCTAGACTGTTACCTGGAGGTCTATGAGTAAAATACTTCAAGGCTTTTTTTTTTGTGTGTTCTCCCAGAATCAGCTTTTTTCCCCTCCTTTACCCCCTGCAGTTTTTACTTTCATTTTACGTGCTCCTTTAGTGTCTTCTTCCTCCCTTTTAACCACCTCTGTCTGAGCGTTTATTCCTTCAGTCCCTTTTTCTGGCTGTCAGTTGTCTTTACAAGGAAAACACAAAGCTTTTAACTGTGGGAAGTGTCTGAAGAATGGGAAACTTGAAAAGAGTTAGTTTCAAAGGAAGCGTGAAACTTTAAATCTGTGTTTCATTTTAAAGTCTACTGCAGCAACATTGTCTGAATTTCTTCAAATTCCCGAGGATCACGATACGAGTCCTTTGGGCTTATTTTTGCAGTGACGGTGACTTATCTCACTTCCTCATATCCTTTACATCTTTTTCGATTTTTCCTCCTCAGGTAGCAGACACATATACCATGCCGACAAGTGATGGCCCAACCCGATACCCAGTCTTTGTGGCTCCGCCCCCAGGCAACCACCAGAGGTCTCCAGGTTATGTACCTGGGCGAGTGGCTCCGGTCCGCTCACCACCACCAGCGAAAGCTCCCCCACCTCCTCCAATAAAACCTCACGGTCCACCGCCACGGCGGCAAACAGCATTTAACTTGTCAGAGGGGACCCAGCAGAGGAGCCGCACTCAGAGCCTTCGGCAAAGAAAGAACACTCTGATTTGTTGTGGAGTATCATTGGGGACCTTTCTCCTGTCCCTCATTCTCATCTTTAGTCTATCAAAGCGCAATGTGTTAGACGGTCAGTGTTAAAAACCTCTTCTCATATTGCACTTTCTACATGTTTCGCACGTCTGTATTTTGACATCACTAGTGTGTATTTATATACTGTATAACCCTTTGGAATACGTAGCTGCACTTGATTTATAACCAAATGGGTCTCTTTGCAGAAAATTGTCCAGACCATGATTCATCCCTAAGCAGCTGGAACCCAGGCCACCAACCAGACAAGGCTGTTGTAGTCAGGAAGGGTCACTTATTTAGACTGGAAGCTTCTGCTACCTTTCGTTCCCTAACAATCCAATCAGGAGGTAAGAACAGCTCAATTCACTGTTTATGTGGGGGCGGCTGTGGCTCAGTTGTTGCTCACTTGCATGGTGGCAGTGAGTGTGTGTGTGTGAATGGGTGAATGTGAGGCAAATGTAAAGCGCTTTGGGCACATATGATGTGTAGAAAAGCGCTATGTAAGTGCAATCCATTTACCATGTGGATCTGTGATTATATATGTAAGTCATTTTTGTTTTTGTAATTTTACTCAAAGTGACACCATCTTATTTCAGAAGATTGTTTACTTCTTGGGGTTTTGTGTAGAGTACCTCTCCAACAGTTGATCAAATGTTAGTCACTGAATTTAACCGATAAAATACATGAAGAGAATGTCAACAGGACACAGATGGACCTCATCATTAATATGGTTTTTTAATAACTTATTATATATGTTAGGCTTGAAAATCCACTGTGGGTTTATTTTTAGAGATTAATAAACATCCCCATGAAAGGAAAATGGAAACTATGCAGGAAAGTATTCTTTATTCTGCGTAAATGTCAGACATGTCTTACTATTGAAAATACATAACAGACCGAATCATGGCTGCTCACACTTATATCAGATACCCCAGATTATTTTGTGCTATGAGGTATCTGATGTTTAAGGTTTTCAAAGGTGCAAGTAGGTGCTGCATATGTTTGTATCGTTTGCCTTTCTCACAGGTCAGGTCGTGGTTGCAGACAATGCTGACAACTCCAAAAACATTCCTTTTCCCCTCTCACAGGTCGGGTCGTGTTTGCAGATAATGCTGACGGCTCCAAAAACGTAACTCTAAGAACAGGGCACATCCTAATAGAAGAAGGTGGTGCTCTTCACATTGGCGCTCCCAAATGTCGGTACCGATCACATGTATCCATCGTTCTTGTCGGCCGCTCTGACACCAAGGCAGTCCCCGAAGTCCCTGGCCTGGGCCGTAAGTTCATCGGCGTCATGGGTGGCGGCACGCTTGAGCTGCACGGTACTGAGAGAGTTTCCTGGACTCTGTTGACCCGAAGCATACCAGCCACCGGCCTGCCCACAGGGGGTCATGTCTTTGAAAAGAACTTTAGCCGAGGTATCAACTTGCGTGTGGTGGACCAAGACACAGCTGATGTCCTTGTGTCTGAACGCTATGACACACACGACTCCCGTAATGACAGCCGGCGGCTCACCCAGCTGCTTAGGTCCCTCCCACCAGGACGCATTGTAACACTGGCCGTTGGAGACTCTGCTGCAAAAAGTCTACTGGATGAAACCAAGAAGACCGTTGAGGAGAAGCTTGGTAGCAGCTATGTCTATGATCTCAAGTACAGGTAAATAGTCCCACTTCATTCATATAAGCACTGAAAACTGGTTTTACCCAGATTTCACATTTGATGAGTTGGGATCCAAAAGTGGGATGTGACCTTCCTTGTTCTAAACAGTGTTGACAGATAAATATCTTGTGTTGATTTGAAATGTCTTTTTTTGCATGAAGGAAATACACTGAGCAACATCACTAAGAACAAAAGAAACTTCCATAACTGTGCATTATGTCGACTGTTATTTTACCTGCCCTCCTTTTATAACTGGGTTGTAACACAGTGACTGTAGGTATATGCCAGTCCCATAGTGAGAGATGTTATGTATTTGAATGCTAATTTGATATTGCCTTCTTTGTTTTAACTTTTGTCACATGTGTTGTCAGATATGGTGAAACTATGTGGAAAAAGTGTGTTTGGTACAGGTTGTGCCAGGTCTGTGAGTTTTGTTTTGGTTCTCCATGAGTGTCTGTTGTAAGTCACTGTGAGCGTTTTGTTTACCCTTTGTCTCCCGGGACTGATAAAGATGGTTTATTGGGTTTTTGTCCAGTTGCCTCAGTAAGTCCACCCACTTTGAGGTGTGAGTTCTTGGACTGAAATCGATGTTTTCCTTTCACAACCATCCTGACTGGAAAAAAAATGCACTTTTTGTCATTGGGGAGGTTTCTTTGAATCAGGCCTAGGTGGTACTCTTCCTCTTTCCTCTGTATTTTCGCTGAATTGTATTCTGCCAAGAAAGGAAGCATGTACCGGATAATGGGGTTATGGTCTGTGAGTTTCCTGGAAATGTGCAAAATGTGGTAGTTCAGAGGATTTTACCTCCACCATGCTTACTGCCTGAAAGGACAAACACTGGAAATTAGGCACATGGTTTAATCCACATGAGTCCACTTAGGCTCATGAACAGAAAACCGAATGGTGGTTGAAGATGATTATTTTTTCCGCTTCTGTGACTCAGTAATATGTATGCACGCGTCTTTATTTCAATGGAAACTATTGGTATGGTTTTTCACTGTGTGTTATTTGTAGCTTATTTAGGTCCTGGGTTGGTTGAAACGCTAACTGCTGTACCAGATTCTCCTGTGTCACGTTTCACCTCTCGGGGCTGGTGCCAAGGCAGTACAGAGGTCTTCATACAAATCCCCTCAAATCCACAGCTGGCTGGTTTAAATGGACCAGAAGATGAAACTTTGCATATGTCTTAAAATGATTTATCAGTGGGTGTCTAGTACAGTATGTTAATGTCATGCATAGTCCTCAGATCCAATTTATTTAAGAGGGTATTATTTTTTTAACTCTGCTCTCTGTGGTTTTGCATATGGTGTAAGGAAATGCATAGTGCACATTTATGGGTGAAACATGCAATATAATGTCTCGTTAAAGTCACGCTTTGTTAGGATGAGTGATTTTTGGCTGAAAGAGTTGGGTGGTAATGGCCTGTGTCCTATAATGATGACGTGTAGATGAATTTATGAAGTGTAGTGGAGAAATGACAGCGAATCCAATTATGGAGTTTATTTTCCAACATTTTTATTATCCTGCATTGACATAGCAACGCACATGTATACCATGGCCACCTTTTATGAACCTTCCGTGATCTCCTAACTCACGTGAGGATTTTAAGTAAACATTATCAAACTAAGCAAGATACCTTTTCATTTTCTGTAGATTAACATCAGAGGGGTCAACTCTGCTTCCTGGTTGCTGCCTTGTGTCTGCTGACCCTTCTGTCTTTAATCATGGACTCTCAGGAGAGCACTCATGCCCAGATAAACACACATTCACCTCAGCTTCAATGAATTTGCTATTTCCGGTCAAACAATGAGGTTGTTAAATGGCTAATGAATAAAAAGACAGAGCGCGTCATTATTTGCACTTGTTATTTCCTTTATGTCCCTCTCACGTAGGCTGGCTGCATAGTAGGCAGTTTGGACAGAAATGAGACTTGTTGATTTTCCTGAGCTGAAAAACCCACTGGAAGCCACACACTCGGGGCTGTAATGACAGTGTAGCTTTCCAGATGGATCCTGTTTGTGTTTCTGTGAGGCGCACACGCACACAAAATTTTTAACTGAATTACCCACAAGATTGTTTTCCAAAAAAAACTATTTACAGTTTTATTGCTTTCTACAATGTTTATATGTGACATGTAAGTCCAGTACCTGGTTAAATTATATGTAAGAGGTGAAAGAGGTTGAAGGTGTTTTGGAGAATAGCCTTTGACATTAGTTACCATATGTGGGACTGGATGAGCAGTGCTTTAATGTGAATAATAGGCTTTTGCTGAGGTTCCTTTCCAGTTGTCAAAAATCTATGACTGCTAACCTGTGGCTCGTGTTACCACGTTTTAAAGTTAAATTGTTGACACTGAAAACCATATTATAATACTCTAAAGCCGTGGTCCCCAACCCCCGGGCCGCAGCCCGGTACCGGTCCGTGGGTCAATTGGCACAAAAAGAATAAATAACTTACATGATTTCCGCTTGATTTATTATCAGGATTCTGCACAATGTTTTATTTTGGAAAATAACCGGATTCTCCCCGTTACATCTGTTGTGTCTGAACACTCACTCATGAACGTGTTCATATTTGGTCCAACATGAACTGAATGTACTGCAGCCTATTTCTGTGTGACCAACTTTATGTGAACACGTTCATTCTGGTGTTTGTGAACGGCGCTCTCACAGTTTAACTTCGTTCAACAGGTGCCAGATTTCTATAGAGCCTTCCAGCAGAAAACCTAGCTAAACACACTTTAATATGCAGCGGAAAAAACACCAAATCCGGCAACCCTAGCCACTGCAGAGTCGAACCGCTGCATGCCCCGCACATTATGAAGCACGGAGGAGAAACAACAAAAACGGCCGAAGGCAGCACCAGCATGTAACCTCAGACTCTTTGTACTGAAAACAGTTTGAGGGTTTGAAATTGGATACGAAGATGAAGTTTGACGCATAGTTTCACTGTTAAAACTGATAAAGTCATCGTGGTTACTCTGTTATATACTCGCTATGATGTTGGCGCGATGTCACGAGGACACTGCTAATAAAGTTGCATACAAGTACACAGTGAATTCAGGTTTCTTATTTTATTTAGAAAATACGGCCGTATCAAATTGTTTTGTCGTTTTTATCTGTCACACCTGAAAGGCCGGTCCGTGAAAGTATTGTCTGTAATTAAACCGGTCCGCGGCACAAAAAAGGTTGGGGACCGTTGCTCTAAAGAACCATTATTGGTGCTTTGCCAGTGTGGGGTTTTCAAATTCGTATTCAGGTTATTTAAAGAACACAACAGTTGGTAGCCTCTGTTTTACTGACCAGATCAAATGCATTTCAATTACAAATACATACAATTGATCATTTTGAGAAAAAAAGACAAGTTTTGAGCATCTCCCTTGCCTATGCCTGTGAGCACATAGACAAGGCAGATCTATTCTGCTCTTGGCTGGTAGAGTAGTTACTGTATATTTAACTAATCATTTCAAGCCTGGTTAACATTCTTCCAGAGCATACTGCCAAGGCTGTCTGTGCTAAAAACTCAGTGTCCCAGCCTTGTGAAATATTTGCCAGTCGCTGTGGAGTAGCCTCATATTAATCAATCTACTGCTACATGCCATATTTAGAGTTATGAACTTATGTTTTCACAATGCGACAAAGTGAAGAGTAACACGGAGCAAGAAGGTCACAACTGCTAGAGATGCATTGTTCTTTAGCATGTAAAGGTCATATTATCGTGTAGAACTGTTTCTTCAAAATGTTGTTACATCCTAGCAGATGTTCAGCTTGTTTCCATTTAATCTTGTGCATGGGGACAAAATGCCAGAATGTCTACATGAGCAAAGAATGACATTTTTAATGTCCAGTGCAGCTTGTTTTAGATCACACACACCATCACACTCACACCCAGTCCCTTTAGCCTATCCACACCCTCAAGTTCCTCTGCTTAAACAATTTTAAACCTCTGCTTGTTATTCTCTCATTTTAATATCATTCAGTCATTTTCCTAACATCCTCGCTTTGTAAAATTGTTGAGCAGCGAATTTGATTAAAGTTTTCTTTACCGCAGCACGCCCTTGAAGCTCTGAGCCATATGAACTCACGCCCTGAAATCCTTCATCTTCATCTGAGATTCTTTAACAAATTGTCTTTCTTTTACTTTTGATTATTGCGTGATGCCTGTCTGCGGTAAGATGACCAGTGACTAGTTGAATGTTTACTGGTTGAATCATCATACGTGATGATTTAATCCAGAGTGTGTATCCTGAATCACTATCCCTTCTGGAATATGTTACATAAAAATAGTTCTTAACGCCTTCGTCTTGATCCTCAATTTTCAAGTATAACAATAGCTGGTTCTAGTCTCTGCAGCGTCCTCTCAGTTTTAGATAATCTTGTCAGATTGGGTCGTCTTTCAATGCACAGAATTATAATTCTATAATACATCAACGTCAAATGATTGCACAGTATGAATCAGAACATTTCTTTCCCTCAGTCTTCCACATGGATACAAACACATAGACGAACATAAACTAATGATCTGAGCCACATAAAAGACGAAACAAAAAAAAAAATTTTAATAATTCTTGGCAGGAAGTTTTTGAGACTAATTGCTCCTTGGCATCATTTCATTCTGATGTTGATTACTATGCACTCTATTGCCATTTCTATCATCCAAATGTAATTTCAGCCACAGTTATGTTATTGTCTGTCTAATTTTTGTCATGTCTGAAAATGACGCCCTCTCCTCTTTGTTTGTCTCCCACTGTCTTCTTCATCACCCTCGACTCTGCAGACAGGCGTGGGCCCTGGTCTCCGTGGTGGGTGGCGGTAACGCGTCATGCACAGAGGATGTTAGGGAACATGAAAACCACGACACAGGAGGAAGAGCTCTGGCAACGCGCAACTTCACCACCGTCAATGGAGTAGGCTTCTCAGTCACCGCCTACAGCGAATGGAAGAGTGGTGAGACGCAGCGACCCCCAGTCTGTGACACTGGCTTTCAGTTAATTACAGAAACCCTTTATTTAGTGTCAAGGGAGCTGTTCAGGTGAAATGGGCTGTGTTGCTGTCTTTAAAGGAGTGAAAGGTTTTGACAGGGTGAGAAATGAGTTTTACCATATCCAGTACACTGGTACTTAACAGATCAATCATTCTTTGGGCGACTGTTTTCATATCCACGCCGTTATGACAAATACCAGGTCATAGAGCAGATGGACGGGTGTGTGGGAGCCTGGGTGAGCCAGTAGTACACTCTTAAATATTTTCTTTATTAATTCCATCTATACTTGCCCACACGGTAAATATACTTTATTCAATTTGTCTGAAACATTAGGATACGAGTTATGCTTGTCCATCTAAATGTATTTTCACAGCAAAAAGTTAAGTTGCAATCAACCGCAACTGAATACTATTCAGATGTTCTTTTTGTTTAATACATGTTTTTAATCATACTGTGGTATAAGTGATGAAATCAATGACTTATTAGGGACAAACATTGAGGCTAGTATTGTTTACCAAATGAAAGCTCAATTTTAATTTGTACATCAGGCAGAGTATGATCTCTTTCCCACCCTATCCGTGCCACAACAGATAGGATAGGAATGAAACCGACCAAAACACAACACTTGATTAATAATAAATATCTATGAGATCCATACAAAAACAGGTTCCTGACAACATCTTTCACAGCAGTAAACATCAAGCTTCTGTTTGTTGTAGCCCATTTCATCCTTTGAATAATCCTAAAAAATGACCTATACTATATTAAATTTCTTGACGTAAAAACAGTGCAACCCTCTTATATTTATCACTTTAAGTAGATAATTATTAAAACAGAAAATTTACTTGGGCTTCTGTTTTCTGAGTTGAACATTCTGTTTTAGTAGTGATAATGCGTAGTTTTACAGATATTTTAGTAGCTGTTATGACACATGTAGACCCCGATTTTAAAGCATAGATACTAAAACTAATAACAACTATTTAATTCTTGTCATGCAACACTGTACCAGATGTTTGCATCCCTCATGCTTGTTTTTAAAAGATGCCGTTCCTTGCTCTCTCAGGTTTCGCCATCTCAGGCTTCCAGGTGGATGCCACTGACCAGGTTGTGTTGAACCTGCAGGATGCAGTGCAGAAGACCTGGCAACCTGGTGATCAGATTGTAGTTGCGAGTACTGACTATTCAATGCACCAAGCGGAAGAGTTCACTTTGCTCCCCTGCCCTCACTGCAGCAGCAGGCAGGTCCGGATACAAGGTGAGAGAGGGTGGGTAGTTGGTGTGTTTCAAGAGGGTAACATAGTGTCCTGGGCTTGATGCCAAACATAGCACATTTGTCTTGCCCTTGATTCTCCTAAAGTGAGAATGTCTTGGAATGTGATCCGTGCCTTGTACCAGAAGTACCATGTGAAATGATAACAAGGTTTCTGTGGATCCGTATAAGGCCTCATATCCATACAGTGAAATAGTCTTAAAACATGTCTTAAATTTCAATTGCAATCTACAGAAACTCGTGACAAGTAAAGATAGACTTTTATTTTTAACAGGAAATTACCTAACTATTCCAGGCAGGTCTTGTGGTTCCAGCAGATGAAGACAAATAGACGGTCATCATTTTCCACAGTAATCTATAAATGTAATTAGCAGGGTCTGACCTGTTAATCTTGAGGTCTATAGAGATCCTATTTTGGTGAAGTAAAATGAGTGTAGCAGCCTGAAAGAGCTTACCAGCTATGTTTTGATTATAATCACCTAATAATGACCAGTAGTTGCGTACATTTGACTATTTACCAACGTGGCCCTTTCCTGTTGGCCTCCTTTCTAGATGTGATGTTCCCTGATCTCATTTGGCTGTTGTTAACAATTGCCAACTCCCTTTTCCTGGACAGAAGGGCGTATTAGAGTATTTGTGTGCCTGTTCTTGTGTCCTCAACAGCTACAGCCCGAGCTCAAGGGTACATCACTGATAACTACATTCTTTTGTGTGGTTTTGCGTGTTTGTGTTTTTTTTACGTCTGATATGACGGACATAATGGGTTTGTTTATTGACTGAGTAATGTTTAATAATGTTTGTTACTTACACGCATATTTTGTGGTCTGCGGTTAAAAAGGGAAGGCACTTTTTTTTGAGAAATAAAATATCTTAGTCTAGTTTAAATGCCACTGTGTATTTGTGTCAATGTATTATAAAACCCAGTTGTTCCAGTGGAATTATCCGAGTGGAAGGTGACGCCAAATTCTGTTCCGTTTTCATTTCCTTGTCATTTTATCCAGTAAAATAAATTTGTTTTCCACAGCGTCCATTTTGAGTTTTGTCTTTGAGATTAAATTAAGTGATTGATATTTGTATGTATACAAAATGGTGATAATGATCATTGTCAGACTTGTCTTTAAACATTTCACTTTTTCATACCAAATGATTAAAATCCTGTCTGTCTGTGTGTTAGGGAAGCCACAGTATAACCACACAGGAGAGATCATCGATGGAATTGACATGCGTGCTGAGGTGGCTCTGCTCTCGAGAAATATTCTCATCGTTGGGGAAATGGAAAACTCCTGCTACGGAAACAACATGTGCCGGTTCTACAACCACGACACCTACGGAGGCCACATCAAGGTGGGTTTTGTGTTTGTGTAAGTTTCTACCCCAGACCCTTGTTCACATAGTTCTCTGCAGGTTTTAGCATCCAGATGTCTTTAGTAATACAATCCATCATTTATATATTATTGAATGTTCAAAGGAAAAATGCTCCAGCTTCAGTTTATGTCTGACTCCTTCTAGAGATCATTCTTCTTTCACCCCCAGCAAGAATTAATTTAAATGACTGTCACAGCTGTAAAATACTTACTAAATCTAAACACACACAGGCAGTTCACTGTTGTGTTAATGAAGGTACAATTTCTTTCACATCGGTGGCAAATACAAAGCAACATTCCTGATGTTCTATGTAACTGCCCCCCCCCCGTGTTCAGCAAAATGAACACTTTATCTTTCCACTGTGACTCTTTCAACGTTCTGTCTCTAAGAAAAACAAATTCACTTGCATTCTACATTCTGCCATTAAAACCCAAGCACTTTGACCTTAAAAATAGCTGTCAACAGAAGTCATTAAACCATCTTTTACTACTGTATGCGCTACCATCAGTATATTATTAACACTGCTACAGTGTCTTTAAAGATTTCAGGTGTAAATATTGGGTGTTGAATTCTTTCCATTGTGCCGTTGACTGCATGTATATGTGAAGTGAGCATGTATGGATGTATTAATGCAAGTAAGCCTTGATGTTTTGAAGGAATGCACTATAGAAATAATGCAATTAAGGCTTGTTTATCTGTGTATCCAATTACATTTGTCTGTCTGACAGAAAAGACTAGGAGGAATTGGTTGGTGTCTACTCTGTGTGCATGTTTATGTGTGTGGAGGGGAGTGTGTGTGTGTATGTGTGTGCGCATGCAATGGGTAAATTGCAGTTAGCTGGAGGGATTGGCCAATACTTCCTTAAGAGGAACCAGACTGTGCGGATTATGCCATACCCACAAAAAGACCTCCTACTGAGCACTGTACAGTATATGTGTACTAGATTATTTGTTTATGATCTAGCATTCTTGTTTTACTTTGTTGTCCTTTTATGTTCTTAATGTATCTATGTGCACTCAGCATTGAATGTGCGCTTTTGTACTGTCTCTTGCTCATCAAAAGGCCAATTGACTCATCGTAGTACAGTACCAAGTGAACTGTTCATGTCCCAGTCGGATGTTTGACACTTGTATTATACAGCAAAGTGTTTAATTGGATGAGTGGTTGACAGTTGGCCTTCTTTTGTGGCCTACCATGAATCTTTTTTCTCTTTCACAAGACCTGCATACAGTAGTCCTTTATTCTTGCTTTATCAGTTTTGAAATGCGACCTTTCTTTTCCCCCCTGACAGATCTTTGGCAACTTCTCTTCAGTACATCTGTCGTACGTGGAACTAAAGAACATGGGCCAGCAGGCAGAGAAAGGCCGCTATCCTCTCAACTTCCACATGTGCAGTGACGTTGATCAGAAGGGAGGCTACTGGGAACCCACCTATGTAGATGGACTCTCCATACACCACTCCTTCTCCCGCTGCCTCACCATCCACGCCACCAACGGTTTACTGGTTGGTTGTGTGTGCGTGTGTGTGTGTGTTACAGTTGAAAACGTAGAAGTCACTGCTGTAGACATTATGTTATGTGAGTTGGAAGGATGAGCAGGACATGTCTCACTATATCTGGTATTAGCTGTTGAAGGCTCTCCAGTTACACCCTTCTCACTGGTTTACTCATATGACTCAGTTTTACCTTTGATTTTCTTTCTGTTCTTTCTCATACTTCACATATACTAGTTTCTCTGTTGCAGAATGACTGGGATGTAACAGTCTACAGTTGGCCAACTATCATTAGTGACTTAATTTGAGTAGATGGACATAAATGCTCGTGTGTGCATGAGGGAGTTAATAACTGTTGGCATGAGACCCTGTTTTTTTTTTAAGTGCTTTTGTCCTTGAGGTTATAATGTTGAAAACATCCTTTGCAACAGCACTGAGGAAATGGAGTTTATTAAATTTTAGATAACATTGTTTAAATCAGTTGTTTTCCTGTTTCTTTCCTGGCTTTGCCTTCATGTTTAATGGACTGACAGCTCTCCTGATACTACAGATTTCTCCCAGGCATCAGATGGATTTAGTGAAAAAAGTGCGACTAGAGCATTC
The DNA here is from genome assembly GCA_029814585.1 of Gymnapogon annona. Taxonomy (NCBI): domain Eukaryota; kingdom Metazoa; phylum Chordata; class Actinopteri; order Kurtiformes; family Apogonidae; genus Gymnapogon; species Gymnapogon annona. The sequence continues at coordinate 11,921,926 of JAPTHA010000029.1, forward strand.
TTTTAGTAATCTGAAGTTTTTAAGGAGCCACATGCATTTTTTCTCTTTAGGTAATGGATTAAAGATGGACTTGAGAATGTTATATTGGCCCTCTTTACCAGATATTCACACATTTTTCTGTTCAGGGTGAAACTTTACGCAAACAGAAAAGAAATATGACTTACCAGATGTTTTTTGTCAAAAATGCTTCGAGAAAGTTCTTCATGTGGATATTTCCCTTTTTTTCTCTGACTAGGTGAAGAACACAGTGGGATATGACACCCTGGGTCACTGTTTCTTTCTGGAGGATGGAATTGAGCAGCGTAACACTTTCTACCACAACCTTGGCCTACTGACTCGACCTGGGATTTTGCTGCCCACTGACCGCAATGAGACCCTCTGCACTAGCATTAAGGACAACGTGTACAAAGGATACACGCCGTCTCCCAGCACGGAATGCAAGTAAGAGATTAGGATAATAACAGCACAGATAGAAGTCAATGTCAAGACAAAGGCTGTGAAGCACTGCAGTCCATGACTCATCAGCCACTTCAAGCTGAGAACAAAGGATAAGAGCTCCCTACTCTGGTGTTATCCAACCCATATCACTATTCTTAACTTGGGTTTATGAAATTAATGATTTTGATGTTGCCCTCTGGGGTTAGGATTTATGAACATTGGGACACTAGACTAATGCTTTGTAGATGGAAGAGGATTCCAACTTGTCCTTTTGCAATAACATAACTATTGGCCAACTGTATTCAGAGTCTTAATGAACTCTAATCATTTACATGTGTGGATCAATCTTCATTTACTGAATTAAGTAACGGAAACAAATTATTGACATAACTTGACATGAAATCTGAAATCTACCGTATTTATTGTCAGCCTCCAGCTACAGCTGTGAATGAGAGACCCCCAGAGGTTTGTTAAGCATGAGTTTGAGGATAATTGTAATGACAGATAATAGTAGCAACGCTGCAAATGTTCTTGGCAAACCATCTGATTAACAAAAAGCAAACAGTCACTTAACATTTACAGAGATAGTTTAGATTGGATAAATGACGTTGTATGAGGTACTTGGGTGGCTGTGACCAGTCCACAACATTTTTGAGAAGAACACAGGAGTACAGACCCAGATGCAAAGCAGTGTGCTGTTGTGGACTGTACTGGCAGAAAAACAATGTTTTCAAAAATTGAAAAACGGCCCGCCCTAAAACAATCAACACCACTTTTTATGAGTTTTACCTCAACTTTTCCTTTAGTAGTCTAGCATTTCATTGAAATATAAAACATTTTCTACCTCTCCCATAATTATCTACACCACCTTTATGGCATAGGTTCTTTGACTGGAGCCATCTTGCAGGGCTTTGTGATATCTACAGACACATGGTTCATGTCCATGTGAACGATGTCGTAGTTAGAAGAGTGAGTGTCAGATACTGGTTGCTTTGATAACTTTTCTTCTCCGCTGGATGTTTTCATGTCACAGCAGGAAGGAGATAAGTGTCTTTGAGGGAAGCAGCAAAGCCAGTTTCCAGTAGTCTGTTCTTCATTCACATGTTGGCAGACCTGTCCCTGTCCACTGTTTATACTGGATATGTCAATTATTGTGGGAATTTAGAAAGCTTACTGGAATGTTTCATCTCTGTCTTCTGCCTATTAGTCATAATCACTCAGATGCCAAGGTACTGCCCCATAATGTCTTTTTCTACATGTTTATGTAATTTTCTGTGCATCTGTGTGCTTTGGGTGTTTTCCAGGGCGGTTTCGACATTCTGGATCACCAACCCTAATAACAACCTCATCAGTAATGCAGCTGCTGGTTCTCAGGTAATAAAGATAGAATTATGAACAAACTGCTTTGGCTAAACTTTTAATATATGACCAATAAAAGTGAATGACCAGTAAGACAACAACCTAGCTTGATATGTTGCGTGATGCTGTACAGGCTTAACTGTTCCTAAACTTACACACAAAAAATGTTCTTGGTCATAACAAAGTGATCCATCAATAAAATTGGATTTATCAGGCTTTGGTGCGTGATGGAAAAGTGCAATTACATAGTCGGACCTCTAATACAGACTGTAGGATTTTTTATCCCTGCCTCTTTTTAATTTCAGCACAAACTGTAAGGAGGCTCACTGGGGAGTACTCTGTCATATTACATATTGGATGGAGGTTCTGCCAGATATTTGGATTGTCTGTCTCTACTAACTATTAAATCAAAGTTTAATGAGCTGTTAAGCTCTCTTACCCAGGTGTTTCTCCTTTATGACAAGGAATAAACATAACATTCTACACTTACATTATGCTAATAATTACTTTAGCCTTCTCCTACAGATGGAGTGTGTTTAAGACCACAAAAAAGTCCATGCTTGCTGTTCACCACTGACAGCAGTGACTACTGTGATATGTTCTTCATGGATCATCACCTTTAATCTCCTGCCCTTGCTTCCTTTTCCAGGATGCTGGCATATGGTTTGTGTTCCACAGCTCTTCCACTGGAGACTCTCATGGGCTGGTTCCAGAAACCAAGGCAGAGCTCACTCCCCTGGGCATTTTCTACAATAACCGTGTTCATTCCAACTTTAAGGTATCGTCAGTCCTCTTTATCTTCTGCTCTGTATGTCAAAATAAAAAGGAAACGCTCTCGTGTTGTATAAACAGACTGAGGAGCCTGTTTCTATAACCTTTAGAGTAGTCCGAAGTAGGCAGGTCTATCACATACTAAAGGAGCAAAAATAGATTTGCTAAATGTTGAAGAAACTTAAATGTCTACTCAGTTCTGGCTTGGAAAACAAGTCAATTCCATTGACCTAGATGTCAAAATACACAACATTACAGAGAAATAAACAAGATACCTCAAGAAATGTACAAGTTTGTTATGAAGCTGTTTTGTCTCCTGTTCATGACACCTGTAATATAAACAAATACTTAGATTGTGGGTCATATCAAGGCAACAGGTGACCGTCACTTCCATTTTTCAATTAATGTTCATTCAGTTGCATAATTTCCATTGACAGACAGCTTTAGACTAATAAGAAGGTCAAATGATTCTTTCACTGAAATATGTTAAGATTATTGGCCTAAGTTAGCTTGGTACGTAATGTGAATGTTAGGTGATGTTGACGTTTGAAACAACTGTATGTGGTGATTTGTACCAAATAGCTGAAATGACTTGGTTTTCATTAAACTAAGTAGTACTGTTACCTTGTTGAGTTTCAGTCTATCCTTACTCTTCACTCTTGTCTTTCTATTTTCTAAAAAAAAAAAATTAAGATGGATCCAGTGAAATTAAGAATTTGAGGCTTCAAAGCAGAATTTCTCAAATTATGGAAGGAATCACTCTGTCTTTCGTCCATTACTCTTATACAGTCTATAAGTCCTGTCCACCAGACAGTCCTGAGCTGCCTCTGCTTTAAACTGAAGAGAAATGCAGTGTTTATATATTTAAAAGCCATATCACATAATTCTCTGTTCAGTCGTTTGGCTCTCACCTAGACACGCACAGACACACACACACACACACACACACACACACACACATACACACGAACAGGCTGCACAATAGTCCTCTGTTGTGTAGTGACAGACGTCGGGCAGGTGAACTGTAAGTTCTTTGTCCAGTCTGACCACAGCAGCCTCTCTTACAGAGGAAGGAGCCTCGAGGTTTAAGACTATACTTCACTTATACCACAGGACCAGCTCAGAGCACAGGTTTCCATGTACATATTAACATATACATTTGCCTTAAATTCTATGTTCACTACACGATTTAAAGCCATACAAAGCTAATTATACATCCCACTATGTAGTGTGTCTGTTTAAATATACTTAATCTTTATATACATTATGAATTATTCACATATGTTTTCCACTCTGAATCTGCTGCAAAGTATTGATTTTGTATCTCTGTTAGACCAACATATACATTTAGTCCATTTATTATCACCTCAAGTCCCGCACTGTAAAATATAGTGGTAATTTTGTTGTGTGTCAAGTCCTGCAGAAACATACGCATACCCTGTCTTCCATCTTTACATGTGGATTTAAGACTTCTCTGCATTTAACTGCAATCCTACTTTTGTATTTATAGGCTGGGCTGTTCATTGATAAGGGAGTGAAGACCACCAATGCTACCGCTGCAGATCCCCGGGAGTACTTGTGTCTAGATAACAGCGCCAGGTGCGTATGCATACACTGTCATAACAAGCTTTTAATCACATAGTCTGTCATTTTCACTACAGGGATGATGACACATCTTCAGTTAACGGTGACATGCAAATGACTGATATCTTCATGCATTTCTGGATGTGTACTTTAATGGTGAATGACCGTTCACATCGCAGTGTCATGTTACAGTTTGTAAATATTTAGGTATTTGTGGCTTACTAATGTATTTATGTAATGCCACTGCCAATAACTGCACATGAATTTAGTTATTTATAGTAAGCAGAAGGATATGTCCATTGACCAGTGTAGATAGATAGTAGTCTTATGACTACTTTACTACTACTGCATTCAAATGGAAGGTCTGTCAGGTTTGTGTTGACAGAGAAAACAAGGCTTTCACAGATAGAGTTTCCAGTCTGCAGCTCCTTACCCAAATACAGAACCTCAACTAGACGGAAAAAATCTTACGTGTCCGCTGAGAGTGCTGGCCAAGCTATGTGTGTGTGTTGGGGG
>JAPTHA010000029.1:11964338-11976754 GCA_029814585.1 Gymnapogon annona
CACACACACACACACACACACACACACACACACACACACACACACACACACACACACACACAAACATAAACCACAGCAATAAACAAACATACATCTATTCATACACACACAAACATAAACCACAGGAGTAAACAAACATGCATTTATTTATTTATTAAATAAATCTTGCGCTACTATTAATTATAGACCGAATCTCTCGGTGATCCACGGATGGTGAACCATTTCTTTCTTACTTGTTTGTGTTGATTAAAAAAAAAAAAAATCATCACAGGAGCCACTGTGTACACGTTTCCCATGATGGCATCTAAAGAGAAAACAGGATCTGAAAGACACTGCTGCTGCTTTTGTATTTTTGTTTGTGTTGTTATGGATTAAGAGGAGCACAAAAAACCACATACAATTGGATGGAGTAGTTGCAATAGAATATTCACACTGCTAGCATCTTCACCTGTGCACCAAAACCATCTCAATCAGTAGCTAAAAAAAGTAAATTAATTACACTTTCAGAGAATTAAAGCCAGTGAAAGTGCCCATAGTTGAGGAAATACATTACATTCATGCATTTAGCTTAAGCTTTTTTTTTTCCAAAGTGACTTTCAGGGAAGGATTGACAATTAAGCTGCATGGAGGAATTTTTGAAAGGAGACCAGTGGTTAAATGGAAAGCAGGACTTCCAGAGGATGAGAGTGGGAAGGAAATGGAGGAGTGCATGAGATATGGAAGTGCAGAAACTTCTATAAAGAGTTAGATTTATATAATATCACATCGTGGAAATTCTTCTTGTTAGGTGAAAAATAAAGTAAAATAAAATCTTGAAGGTTCTTAAAGTCATTTTAGTAGAAACCCTTCACGCTGCTGCCTACAACTGTAGCCTCAATGTCTCATTGTGCCGGTCCCAAGCCCGGATAAGTACAAGAGTTGTGTCAGGAAGGGCAGCTGACGTAAAAACTCCTGCTAAATCAAATATGCGAACTGATTCGCTGTGGCGACCCTGGAAGGGAAAAAGGCCGAAAGAACTCATCATCATTTAAAAGATGAATTCATCCTGATACAGGTCAAACAGAAACCTCAGTCGTCTGGTTGAGTGTACAAGAAGAATATTCAGAATAGACTCCATAGATATCCGGATGATGGAAATCTGTCTATCCATTTATTGTAAAACCAGATTTGTATGATGTCAGGCCATGGTATTCTTAAAACAAAGAATTATTAAAATGAATGAGATTAACGACCTCACCTCTCAAAACATTCATCTCTTACGTAGCCGTAACATAAGAACGGAATGGCGATGGTTATCCCTATGGAGGTCATGATAAAAGAATGTCCTTTAATACCCTTACACATTTGGCTGTGAGACCCAAAATGGCATAAAAATTGTAACGATTGATCATAAAAAGTCACAGGAGAGATATTTATCTCTATGCTTTTCGTGCCCCATACAACACACGACCTTGTGAAATCAGTTCTGTCAGCAGAAACTTCCGAACCCAAACAAGAGACACCATTACTGTGAGCCCACTTCTCTATCACGTTGCAAATTAAACTTAACACTTAATTATTTGAACCACAAAAACATACACAAACTATTTAACGAAACAATACTTAACTTAAAGTCTCTTTGAAATCGCATTAATTAAAGGACTGAAACAGTGATGATCCCCTTCCCACAATGATCAGAATCAGAATGCCCTTTGTTTGTTATTATACAATTACATAACGAGATTCAGATGATCCCGCCGCATTTTGTTACCATATCAAATTAAATATAAAGACTTATCACAAGTAGGTTTCAAAGGTTTGTGTTGGTGTGAATGTGTTTTTAATATATGAAGAAAATAGATAATGTCAACTCGGTTTAAGGCTTGATATTTTCACTGTGTAAGATATGGACCAAGAGTAATTTCTTTCCCACTGATAATATATGGCACGTTAATCTCTGTTTCTTTGTTACTCATTACAGAGCCCTAATCCTTTGTAAAAGTGTCTGCACAGTTTCTCTGAGTCTACTTCCAACAAGGCTTTTCATCATTTAGGTTTACAGGAAGATGCTTTGAAATTATTGGATGTTGTAACAATGAATCTTCAGATTCGGGTGCAATATATATGCTTTGTCTCATCATATACGGTACATGTAGGTTAAACACACTATGACTGGTGCATGAAAAACCATGCAGAACTCAGGAACTGACTATTTTTATACATGTCTTCATATGTATGTACAAACTAGAACACTAAGGTCATCCAGCGCAGGGTTACTATAGAGACTCCCAGAAATATCACAAAGAAAACTGGGGATTCAGCATTTACCAACTATGCCAACAAAACTATGGGATACAATTGCCATGGACATTAGAGAAGCCAACTCACTGAATACATTTAAAATCATATCAAAAACATTTTTGTTTTCATTGGCCCTTTGAAGTGTGTCAATGTGGTTACAAACACCAACCCTGTCTTTATTCCATTTTATTCAAATTTTATCATTTCACGTATATATGTACTTGTTATTGCATCTCTTTCACCCCTTTTATGCAATTTTGTTTACATTTAATTTTATTTCTTGCACAATTGTACTCTTTGTACTACTATGTCTGTACTCTGGCACCCCTGTTTATGCAGTTCTTTTAAAATGTATTGTATTTCTTTTACTTTTATCGAGTTGAACTTTTATTAATTAGTGTGTCAATATTAACATATTTCTTATCTCACTTTTGTTTTAAAACATTTATGCAATTTTGTTGAAATTTAATTTCATTTCTTGCACTTTTGTCTTATTAACTCTTATTAATTAGAGTGAAATCAAATCTTGTGTTTATTCATTGTAAATTTTTGACTGATGCGGAGCACTTTGGCCTATAGTTGTTGTATGAAGTTTAATTTTTATTATTATAATTTTGTGGTAATAAAGTACTTCCAGGCTCAACTCCCAGGCAACCGACACTGACTGACAGTCCTCATCTCTTTCAGTGTGTTCCAGGCAGTTGTCCTTCTCTATATCGCGGTTCACTTTTCTTCTCCGTTTCGCTGATTTTTTTAAGTTCAATTTTGCCCGGTTTTTTTTCACATCGAATGCACGCGCATTGTGTTCTGCGTCCTGATTGGCTAAGACCATTGTCAATCAATCTCCTCCGTGCCAGGTGTACAGCACAGACAGCTTTCATCATGGCGAACGTACAGAAATGTTGGATGCTAACGGTGTGACTCTGAAGTGCTGTGTGTTTGCAAGTTTTCTCCGCGACAAAACCCACAATGTTGACGAAACGTTCTGCACTGACAACGGAACCTGCGGTCACACCCCAAAAAAAACGGGCAAGAAAAAGAAAAAACATGGCAGAGGAAGATGCTAACGCAAAAAGGCAGTAGAAGATGCTAACTCGCACAAAAAGACGCAGGAAGATGCTAACGGTAAAAGGCATAGAAAAATGCTAACTTGCACCTTATGCAGAGGAAGATGCTAACGCAAAATGGCAGAGGAAGATGCTAACCATCTCGAAAAAGTTGGACTTGTGGATATGCTGAAGGAAGGTACAAGTTATGTAGTTGTAGGGCGCCATTACCCAATAAATGAATCTTCGGTTGAATAACAGCGGTGCCAGGACTAAGAGGAACTGAAGGAAGGGAAAAGTTACGCGGCTGTAGGGCGCCATTATGGAAGAAACTAATCCTAGTTCGGTTGAATCAGCGCCAGGTGGAAGAGACGCCGTCAGAGCAACTGTGAAACACCCGTGAGTCACAATTAATTATTACTTAGGGCACAGGTGTCAAACATGTGGCCCGGGGGCCAAATGTGGCCCGCCTATGGGTCCAGTTTGGCCCTCCAGAAGAATCTGTGCAATGCTGAAATGACACTGAAGATATTAACTATAATATTAGTTCAGGTTCCACATTCAGACCAATTCAATCTCATGTTGGTCAGACCAATAAAACACTAACATTACATACAACACAATACAACATAATAACCTAAAAATACTCACAAACTCCAAATTTGATCATGTATTTACAGTAAAACAAAGTAGTATTTAACAAAAAAAAATTGGAATAACCTGAACAATTATGAACAATCTGAAATTACTTAAAAGAAGTCAGTGCAATTTCAAAATATTCTGGGTGTTATTAAATATTATGTCAATTATAATGTACTGTACATGTGTAAATGTTAAACTGAAGTATAATATTGTTAAAAATACACTTATCTTTTCAGTTAGTTCGTGTTTATTCACGTTCCTTTAAATGACAATTTTTAGATGTGAACATTTTCATCATATAATTTGACTTGTTTCACTCTAAAGTTTGGAGTTCACATTATTTATACATTATTATGGTATTATTTTACTGGCTCGGCCCACTTCAGATTAAGTCTACCTGAATGTGGTCCCTGAGTGAAATGAGTTTGACACCCCTGCCTTAGGATTTTGATCTTTGTTTTCATTCTATAATACTGCACTTATTTTTTAAAAATCTACATAGGTTTAGACTTTAAGAGTGTCAAACAAGCAAGAAATGTGAGAAAATGTTAATGAGCCCACGATAAACAAGGGACCACTGTAATAATAATAATGAAACTTTATTGACACTTTTCATGCAAGAATTGTAGCCCAAAGTGCTTCATATCTGTTAAAAATGCACAAGGAATAAGCATTAATATATTACACAATAAGTAATAAGAATAATAAGAAAATAAAATGAAATGCCAACAAAATTGCATTAAAGGCTTAAGACGTGTGAGATAAGAAATACATCATTTGATTACACACTAATAAAAGTTGAACAGCACAAAAGTACAAGAAATAAAATTCATTTCAACAGAAGTGAATTGACAGGGGTGACAGAGTACATAAATAATTTAGTACAATTGTACAAGAAATAAAATAAAATTTAAACAAAATTGCATAAAACAGGAGTGAAAGAGATATAATTACAAGTGACAATACATGAAATTCTGAAATGTATTCCACTGCCTGGATAAAGACAGTGCACATCCTGGGTTAATGTTTGCAACCCCATTTTTATCTTACTTCAAAAGGCCAATGAAAACAAGTGTTTTTAATTTGATTTTAAATATATTCAGTGAGCTGGCTTCTCTAATGTCCATGGGAACTATATTCTATAGTTTTGGTGCATAGTTGGCAAAGGCTGCAGCCTCAATTTTCTTTGTAATATTTCTGGGAGTGGCTGGTAACACTATGCTATAAAGACGGGTACCATTGTACAGATCAGCCGGTTCCTCAGTGTTGGTGCAAGTGCATGTGCAGAGCGATGACTGACATCCGTAGCAACAGTAACTTGGAAACAGCCTGAAGTATCATGAAGTTTGCTTAAGCGGTTGAACGCTGTGGGAGGTGTTAAGCAGCGGGAGAATGTGCAGAGGAGACAAAGCATCTTTTGGGAAAGATAAAAGCATTTATTTGCGACTGTGTACGTGAGACAGCGGAGTGTTAGAGCAGTGAGTCAGCAGTGTTAATTTTGAGTTGTCTGGTGTTAAACTTTAAAGTGGTACATTTTCATTTCTCCTACAGGGGTGTGAAACTCATTTAATTTCAGGGGCCACATTCAGTTAAATTTGATCTGAAGTGAGCCAAGCCAGTAAAATAATATAATAATTTTGAAATTATGTCGGCTTTGAACTTTCCTCTATGTTTTAGAGTGGAAAATTCAAATTACATGATGAAATTGTTTACATATAAAAACAATCATTTAAAGCAAAGTGAATAAACAGGAACAAACTGAAAAGACTAGTGTAATTTTAACATAGAGTTAGACTTAGACTTACATTATGCTTCCGTTGATCATTTACACATGTGCATTATAACTGATGATGGGAGATGAGGGCTGGATAGCTCAGTTGGATAGCAAAAGCCGAAAGACTCATGCATTATAACTGTGAGATAACATTTAACAACAGAAACTATATTGTTCTAATTGCATAACTTCTCTTTTGTCATTTCAAGTTGTTCATATTTGTTTAGGTTATTCACATTTTTTTCAATGAAAAGATGAAAACATTTTGTGTTATCAGTATTTCTAGGTTGTTATGGTGGTATTTTACTGGTCTAGCCCAGCTGAGATTGAATTGGTTTGAATGTGGAACCTGACAAACATTATAGTTAATATTCTTCACTGTAATTTTAGCATTGCACAATTTCAACCCAAGAGCCAGACTAGACCCTTTGGCGGGATGGATTTAGCCCCCAGGCTGCATGTTAGAGACCTGTGCCCTAGAAGTTTCTGTCTCACATAAACACACTTGGTAAGGTGTGGTGCAGACTTTAGTAGCTCTAACCCTTAGGTACCACTCACAGAGACAATGTGGATGGTGAACTTTGCGGTCTGTGAGAATACAAAGGGCAAAATGAACCCGTGCCACAAAAAAGAAAAAAAAAGAAAGCAGACAGGGTTTGATAAGGTCACATGGTAAACTTTTGTTGCTGTGTCAATGATTCCTGGAGTCACCTTGTGGAGGTAATGACCATGTTTGACCTGACAGAAATTCTGTGTGTTATTTTTGTGTGTGTGTTTGAACAGGGGCCATCTGACGAAAGAAAATTCTGACCTTAAAAGCGCCTCTCACATTTCTGCAGTCTGGGATGCGAGCTGTATCGCCCCACCGAATTATGAACGATTTTGCCTCCACATATAGACAGGAGGCGACATATTTTCATAGATAAAGTACAACAACCTAGACTTTCTGTTGAAAACACCATTAGGACTAATACACACGCTCAAGGGTCAGGAGATATACGACCTGTTGTTATCCAACTTTGTTATTCACTGATTCTACTTTAACTCTGTTTAATCTTAACCACCGACAAATCCTTTCACCCACCCCACAAGTTTCTTGATGATTTTAGGAAGACAGCGGTATTACAGGCTCTCCCTAATCCTTTCTCTATGCAAATGTTTTGGATCACATAAATTGTGGAGCTGCTTCTCCACACACGAGTGCGACTGGAGTGAGCTCTGGTCTTTTTTGCCTTGTTTTCTAATTTAAAGGTTTAAAACATTGTTTTCATTATTACATACAAAAACATTACAAAATGAAATTAAACATAACAGAAAACAAAACAATACAGGCAGTTAGGCAGTTCAACAGACAACAAATATGAAAGGCAGACCATCATTCAGGGCAAAGCCTTTTAACAATACATTCCAGGCCATACCATCAATATCTTTATTTGACATGGCTGTTTTCTCCTGACATATTTCTATCAAAACTGTCCCACAGTTCTTTAGATATGTCATTTTGACAATATATTCTCACCAGCATTTTTTCACAGGGAACTGTTTCCATCATCTGAGTTCTCCACAGCTTGAGGTTCCTTCCAGCACCTTAGAACAGCGTTTTTCAACCACTGTGCCGCGGGTACTGGTGTGCCGTGAGAAATGATTCAATTACCTCTAATATTCAGGGGTGCCCAATACGTCGATCGCGATCTACCAGTCGATTGTGAAGGTGTTGTGGGTAGATTGCATGACATTAAAATGTAGGCATCAGCCTATCATCCTGAAGTCAATGAAATTTGTCACTTGATTGACAGTGAGTCTGACCATTCACTGGAGTCACTGACCAAGTCCGCATAACCGCGCGTCACAGCAGGCAAGTGAGTTGACCAGTGCGGACCGGACGCGGATGCATGCGGACCCAACTGTGCTGGTCCGTGCAGGTCGGACCTGGGTCCGTGCGGGTCAGGTGGATGTCACGTATAAACCTTTGTCCTTTGTTGTCATTTCCTTTTGATTCTCTGATGGCGTTTTGAGGAAAACGTAAATACAGTATTCTTACGTCCCTATGTCGGCGGTAAATGGTCTGACAGTCACAAAAAAAATCACAACATTTTTACAGATTTTAGAAATCAGTGACACATAAGGCACCAGGTTAAAAGGCACACCATTAATTATTGAAAATGACAGGCTTTAAAGCGAACCGGAAGGGTAGCTCAGTCGGTAAGGCACCGGGCTGGTCCACAGGGGATCCGGGTTCGATTCCCAGGATGAGCGTCTAGTGGGTTTTGTCAAGAAGGGCATCCGACTTATTATGTTTTATTATATACTGTATAAATAATAATTTTATGATAATAAAAGATATTAAAATATTTTTTTTGTTTTTACTTGATTCCTATTCAAGACACTTTGATAAGAATGACTGTATTGTTAATATAGCCGGCTATAGACTATAATTTTGTAACATTTTTGGTTGGTGGTGTGCCTCATGATTTTTTTCTATTAAAAAATTGACAATGGCTCAAAAAATGTTGAAAAACAGTGCCTTATAACTAGCCATACACAAGTCAGGAATAGACCTGTTTTTAATATTCAAAAACTACATTTGTTCAGGTGGGGTACCATAGTTCTGTCTCCAAGGAAACATTGTCTCAGGGACCGGGGAAGGTCACACTTCAACCATTTGTCAGAGTAATTATAACATTTTCTCACAAAGTGTTGTGTCACGTTTGAGAGTTTCCGGGTTTTATTTTGACAGGTTCTGCGTCTTTCTCCTAGTGTGTCTGTAGCTTCACTTCCAGGTTTCTTACCTCACCTGTGTCCTCATTACCCTGATGTGCTGCACCTGTTCCCTCGTGTATTTAAATCCAGGTGTGTTCCCTTGTCCGGTGTCAGAGCATTGAATGTCTTGTATGTGCTGAAGCTTTCTTTGCTCCTGTCCCGTTCATAGTCTTGACCCATGTGTGAGTATGCCAAAGTGCTGTAAAGTTTTGATTTAAATATTTAGAGATTGTCTTGTTTAGAATATTGAATATTTTGAGTTGAATATCGAAATTGCCATTTTCCTCTGTAGTGAATGAATTTTTGTTGTAGTTTGAGATTTATAATTTACCCGTTGTGGGAAATTTTGGCTAATATTCACGTGCTTTTTGACGATGCTTTCTGTTCATACTTTGCTAAAATTATCTTTTGTCCTTTGAAATTGTTAAAAGTAAACCTAAAGTAAAAATCTCAAAGTATAATAAACCTTTTTGTGAAAATTCTGTCTGGTCTGCGTCTGGGTCCATATCCAGAGAGTCTAGCATAACACAAAGAGTGCATTCCCATAACAACATTCCCATAATGCATGAGTAAGTGTATCACTTTTTCCCCACATTTCCAGCATAGATCATTGTAAGTAAGCCCATTCTATTCAGTCTAGATAGAGTAAAATATCTCTGAATTATTTTATACTGAATGAATTTGCTTCTGGCCTCTTAGTGTTGGAAAGAATCCCCTCCCATATTTTTTCATCCAATCTACAACACAAGTGCTTTTCCTATATCAGTTTAAGATTACTAAAACCATTTCTATTAGTACAAGGACACACCTCATTCAATTTTGATGCGTTGAGATATATTTTAGGTAGTTGTAAGTAGCATTCAACTGGACTTTATATCCTGACCAAAGAGAACAGCCTCTTTAATACAATGTCTTAGAACTTCTGAAAGTGGTTTCTACCCTCTAATTAAAAATGTTCCTTAAATCTCATATATGATATATATGCCAGTGGTCCCCAACGTTTTTGTGCCACGGACCAGTTCAATGTGTGTCAATATTTTCATGGACCAACCTTTGAGTGATGTGGATGAATACAACAAAATAATACGATAGGACCCACATCAGAATCAGAATCAAGATTCCTTTATTATCCCGGGAAGGATAAGAACCGGTATTTAGTAAATATAATCATAATCCACTGTGTATGTAACTTTATTAGTAGCATCCATAGAAGATACACCTGCATCCTCGTAACATTGTCACAACAACACAAAATGAGTACGTATTTTACCTTTACAAAAACATTGGTTTTTTGTTCATTATGCTAGCTTCAATTTCGTGGTTGGAGCAGCATTCGCTAAGTGGCGTGACCAATGCAGCATGTTTACGTATATCAACACTGAGCCATTGACATATGCAACCCAGAGAATCTGGTAGATTTTAAAAATAAAAGATGGCTCAGAATTCGGTAGTAAATAAAATGTTAATAGTGGAAGTTATGTATTCTTTCTGTGCAGACCGGTACCAACTGACTCACGGACTGGTACTGGTACGGGTTTGTGGCCCGGGGCTTGAGGACCACTGATATATGCTACTGGAGTGAGCTGTGCTTCTTGACTTCTATAAGCTTTGCTCCTTGCTCTCCTGGAGACAGCACTTATAGCAGAATGTGCTCGTGACTCGCACGTGCACATACTCCATGCACGTACAAGTGGAGAGCAGCAGCAAAGTCCTTTGTACCTGGATTAAACACAAGTCTCTTCAGGGGTATTTTATCTCTTTCGCAGCTGTTTGGCTATTACATGGTCTCACACACACACACACACACACACACACACACACACACACACACACACACACACACACACAACACAGACGGCTGGACCGTGTTCATGACTTGGAGATGCAGGTGTATCTTCTATGACTCTTGTTACTTCGGAAGCCATGCCGGAATTAACGCCAAATCTTTAACCAAAAACGTGTTCATAAACAGAAGGAACTGACATTTGCCAAAGCAATATGTCACTTTTTGGTAAAAAATGCGATTTAAGATGCTCCCCTTATGGATTTGTCAGATTGCTGGTATGGGTTCTGATGAAAGCTGTTTTTAAATCTCCCTTTAAGCAGCCGCGCTCCGAATTCCTTCCGCTAATTTATTCTCACTCAGAGAGAGCAGAGGAATAGCTGTGGAAAGACACTCAGACACAAATGTTTCAGAGATGCTCAGTCATGCCTCGACCCAAATGGTTTCCATTAGACAGTTTGGATTAGATTACTTTTTTTTCTTTTTTTTTCTTGGAAAGACAAGAAGTGATGAGTCTTGTTTTGCTCCCGTTGATCTTTTCATAAGATTGTGATTTTTGGTTGCTGATGGTCATCCTAACCAGGCCTGTGTTTGAACTGTGGTGCTGCTGATCATTGTATCTGAGGATTGGCACTGTATAACTCACGCACCTGGTAGAACGATTCCCACCTACTGTATTTTGGTTTTTCTGTTCTAATTATAGCGAAGGTGGAGGATGTGTTATGAGTCCTTGTCGCCTGTTGTAAATTTTCAAGTAATCATTTGCAATTATGACTGTTGTAACTACTTAAATTATGTATACAATCTAATACTTCCTCTGGGTCTGTGAAATTAATATTACATTTTAAAAGGTCTCCTGACATTAAAAGAGGGTCTCGATTTTTGGCAAATGGTGAGTATGCAGAATTGCTTCAAGAAAAATCTTTAAAATGACATTTCTTCATTTTTTAGATTAACAACGTTTTTTTCATCGTTCTGCTTCCATCTTCTAAACTGTGCAAAGTGTCAAAACTGGTGCCAAACGCAGGATAAGAAAATGGGATGCTTTGTGTTTTTCGCGTACATGTTAATGAATGCATCCTTGATCTGTGGATGTGAAACCTGTGTTGAAATCACTCTTTGAACTGCGGCTTTGAAGCCCTTGTGTCTGACTGCACCGGCTCCGGGCTTTGAGGTCAACCGGAGCCTCATGTGTATTTCCTGGTGTAACAGTGTGGCAATAAAAGCCATTACCAGGGGCCCCGGGGCCACACGGTTGTGGTTCTAGCTTTATTACACCTCTCCGCAAAGATGGTAATTACAGTATGTCCATGTTTCTATGGCAACCTGCGGGCTCTCCACAGCTAATGCAGAGTTTATGTTAGGGGAGTGAGGCATTTTGTTGTCATAAACCACACAACAGTCAGGTGTTCAAAGTGTACATTAGTTGCACAAGCCGGTTTTTGGAGTGTTACATGTTGTGTAGTGTGTGAGTTCACCTCAGATGAAAACTTATTTCAAAAAACACCCTGTGAAGCCGTACCGACCAATGTTTCACCTCACTGCTTCCATCCACACAGTTGATATTGTTGTTAATGATTTTTGGGATGACAGTGTCCAACACACAGCTGTAGCTTTCAGACACAACTAACCTGAATGAGACCGGATCCAAACTGATCCGTAGAGCCCTTAAGCCCCCTGCAGGCCATAGATTTACTCAGAGACTTTGCAGGGGACAGTTGCGGTGGAATGAACTGGCATTGGTCTGGTCAGCTCATTAAACGGCAGAGGCTGTGGTGTCGTATCAACCAGATATTGGAGCTTGACTAAAGCCCACACAGTGTTATTGTCAAATGTGTCTGTTTTTTTCTTGCTTTTTATAAAACCATTGGTTCTAAAATATGGACCTTCTCAAGACACAGTCTTTTTATTTCCTTTGTTGCTTAAGTATTCGAAATATTGCTGTAATAATTAACTCACTGTCATTGTATCATTTGTACTTTAATCAAATATTCCAACAACACAAAGACAGTCACTGATTGGCTAATTGATCAACCTAAAAAATTACCCATAGGTTCTGTGATGAACTGGGCCTATGGGTGCCCCACCCTCACCCATATTGACTGGGACGTGCTCCAGCACCCCCCCCCTC
>JAPTHA010000029.1:12057041-12084550 GCA_029814585.1 Gymnapogon annona
GGGGGTTGGATGTGTTTACCTTTACCTTAACCCTAACCGTTTACCGTAAACTCCGCGTTTAGCATGAACTCTTTTCAAACACGTTGACAGTGTTCATTGATTCTGTGCTTGACACGCTCATTGGTCTTGAATGCAAAGTGTTTCTATTTGTCAGCTCTTACTTTGTGAAACCCATTTTATTTTCTCCAAATCCTCCCTCTGTTCCTCACGCTGCACTTCTGGGGCCCCGCCCCCACACACACACAGAGGCGTTCACTCCTCATTCTCATCGGAATGAGCGCTTCATTAGAGTCAGTCTCACAGATATAGCGATTTTAATTCATTTTCCGGTATCTTTGGTAAATAAAAAATGATCGCACCTGGCAAACTTATCAAGCTCATTTTTTATTACCGTGCAATTAATCGATTTATTGATGATCGCGACAGGCCTAGTATTTTAGTTATTAAATGTTCTATGTTCCCCTTCAATCACTGTGCTATGAAGTCTCAATACAAACCAGTCATGACGTGACAGGTTACTTTTTTCCCCTTTTTAAATGTTTTTGTTACACCATCGCCTATTATATTTTAATGTACATTTTTTTTAAATATAATTTACTCTTGCCTTCACCCAAAAATATGGCATATGACAAACATACGACCACTAAAGAAGGCTGTCACTGTCTATGTGGCTACTATAGAGGAAGGACAGGGTTTTTTTTCCCTCTCAGTTCAATTTGCAACCTCATCTCTAGACACTGTTAACCATTAAAGACACAGTGTTACTTTAGTGGCAGCTCCCAAGTGATTTTTTTCTTGACACTTAACCTTTTTAAAGTAATTTATTGAAATATTGTGTATTTTGTGTTTTCATGTATTTTCCTAAGTTTACAGTGTTTCCATGGCAACTATGGAGCCTCTGAACGTCCAAATAGGTCATATCTGATGACTGTGATAAAATGACACACTGTATTTCTCACTAATTATTCACATGTATCGATAGGATCAGTGGATGGACATGTATTAAACAGTTGGTAGGCGTTGGAGGTCTGGGTCTGTATGGGTTAATGTTCTCTACACTGTGTTGTTGCCTCTTGTCCAGGTGGTGCGTCCATACCAGACCATGTCCAACCCCATGAGCAAGTTGACAGTCCTCAATAGTCTCCACTCCCACTTCATCTTAGCGGATAACGGCACCACGGGAAAGTACGGCGCTGAAGTCAAACTGCGACGTCAGCTGGAGAAGCACATCTCCCTGCAGAAGATTAACACGCGTGAGTGGAATCACTACTTCCTTGTCGGGGTAAACGCTTACCTGCCCCAGTTACCTTAACTCTGAGGTGAAAATATTTTAATACGACGCAGCGAGTGATAACGCCATAATGAAAGAGTAATCATTGTTTTATCTGCAATACCTCGGTGGGTTAATTGGGTTCAGAGTCTATTTTATAACCGCAACCACACTAAAATTATCATTACCTTCTTTGTACCGAACACACGCTGACAGACGGTTTATTTTTACCCGACTGTGATATAACCCTGAGCCTCTAAAACTGTCCCATCCCTCCCAAGTATTTTTTTTCTTTCTCTGTCTCTCTTTTAAAGCTTACTGACAGCTCACATTGAACTCTTTCCTTCAAATGCACCTGCTTTAGAATCTTTGTCTTCCCTTTCTGGGACGCTGCATAATTCTAGCCGTAGAAACCGTACGAAATTTTAATGGTAAACTGTTTTTTTTCTGCACATAAAAAAGAACAGTGAATGTTCAACACGGACCAAGTTTATATATATATATATATATATGGTCCGTGTTGTTATATATATATATATATATATATTTTTTTTTTTTTTCCAAAAGAATGACTAGATTTTCATGCTGTGTTTCCCAACAGTTTTCTTTATGAATATGCATCAGAAAGCACATTATACTTTATATCCAATGTCTGTATTCATGTGTATTTTTGTCTTCATTTGCACATATTTGTCTGTGTTCTTCTGCTACTGAGTTCTTGTCACATTGAATTTCCCCCATTTTGAAATCCCACATTACACCTCAGCTCGAAAAAACAAATAGATTTCCATGAACACAAAATACATTTTTGTTTCTACTTCTCTTACACACACACACACACACACACACACACACACACACACACACACACACACACACTACCCTTCCCGATAACCTTTAAATATGTTGCCCAATGGCCTCTCACAGCATTGTTTAGAATGTGTCAGAGACGGAAACAAACCTGAGTCAGAGTAGTGTTGTTTACAGCTATGATTTATTTGTCATCACCTTCGTTTGTTGTCGGCATAAAAAACATTGTATAATCATTTCCCAAGGGCTCGGTTGACGTGAATGCACAAATTTAGACATCTGCGCTTTTTGCAAAAACTTAAAATGTCAGGAAGTAAGTGTTACCGCATACCAAATGCTGACAAATAAAAGGCAAAGCGAACTGTGATTGTCTTTAAGTCGTCGGGCCGCTAGATGATGTAGCTTGAGTGCACTTTGGAATTTATCGGACAAGTATGTGACCTCTGCATCCTCTCAAAACACACGTCGCTCAGGTGGTGTTTTGGTGATGGAGCCTGTTATCCACCACCGCAGAGGGTTGTTATTGATGTGTGTTGTTGGTGGGTTTCTTCGCCAAAAACAAAAACTGCATTCATTAACACATGTATTCAATTCAAACTCATTTTAGTTCAGGGACCAGATTCAGCCAAATTTGGTGTTATTCTTTAATAACAGAATAACATCGAAAATTTCATCTCCAAACTTCCCTCGTATGATACAAATGTTTACAAAATGTGCTTTAAGCCAATGTGAATATCACTAACAACCTCAAAACTGTTTAGAAAAATAAGTGTAAATTTAACAACATTGTATCCGAGTTTATAATTTATACGTGTTCATTACAACTTACAGATCACAGTGGATTTACAAACACACAAGATTTTGTAATTGTTAAAATATTGTTCAAATGACATTTGGTTATCTTCAGACTGTTTGTGAAACCTGAACTATAATTTTTGTATTTTATAAGGTCAATCCACAGTCCGGATTGAGGCGGTCCCCATTTGGTCCCTGGGCCGCATGTTTGCCCCATTTAAACTTTAATAAGTTTCCACAAATTATTCTTCCGGCTGCGGGCTCTGAGCGTTCTCTACTAATTAAGTCAGACATTTTTCAATGAAACATGTACCATTTCACATTATTTTATTATTTTTCCGGCATAATGCATACAAAGCTAAAAAGCATACAGAAAAGTTTAGAGGGGAGACAAACTCCAGCTGTTGGTGTCGGGATACGTCATTTAGTTGATGGTTTTCACCATGATTTTTGCTCAGGGTGTGGCTCTGGTTCTGCGCCCGAGGCTCATAATGACAGAATAGTTTTCAGATGGAACATATCCTGGCCTCCAATCTGAAATTTGAAAAGGTTGTTAAAAAGTTGTGCACGATTGTAATTGCAAACTTACATGTATTTAGACTCGAGAGAGATTGCCTACACATCACGCCGTGTCATGCAGACTTTTTACACATTTAAGACGATGTGTCTGTGTAAATTCTCATTGGTCCACATCAAAGGCTTCTCTAAGCAAATGTATCAAGTCAACAAGACTGAGTTTTGTCTTGAAGATGTTTAGCCCCTTATCCAAGTGGCTTTATCAATTCATGCAGGAGTTTGTTGGCTAGTCCAAACTAGCTAGACTAGGGTGGTCCAGACTAGCCATCGTAGTCCTGCATGAAGTGATGAAGCCACTTGATTAAGTGGCCAATGTCTTCAAGACAAGACCTGTTCCCGTTGACTTGATTCAATTGCCTAGAGATTAAGTTTATGTATCACTTCCTGGCTACAACAAGCATCCATAACAATCAAAACAACCTCTTATGATGAAATACAATTCAGGTATGAAGGTTTCAGAATGCTAACCATTAAGAACACATCACTTAACATGTAATAAGAGTGAAGCATTGGGTGAATTCTACTCTGAAGCTTGTCTGTCAATGTCTGATTGTTGATGCTGTTCAGCTTATAGTTTCCAAATCAGTAACACAACCATCGTCTGGAAACAGAGAGGTGTAAACTTCTATATCAATGAAATTAACACATTGAGGTCGACGTCATCTGTGAAGATTACATATAACACACTATTCATACTCATCAGACAATTCAGACACCACCTCCATCATATAAGTCACGCTATGATCATCAGTATTACACGTAGAGTGTGTTTAAGTGTATCTGCTAAAGGTTTGGGCTTAATACAGTTCCCCCTCACACCTCTTAAATGATCCCGCTATGCGTACAGCAGCCTTGACTTCCTGCGTCAAAAGCACTTTGGTTCACTGTCTAGCCTGGTTCTGGGCTTCGCTCACGAAGACACCTAAAAGATATGTGGAATATCACAAGGAAAAGTGTTATCGCAATCCTTTTAAACCCAACACCTTCTGACTTAAGGGATTTCAGAAAAGTCCCTCTGGCCTGGATATCGAAATTGACTTCTTCGCTGGTTCTCTGTGGCCTAGTCATGTGACCAATGGACTTCCCTTTGTCATCCTATGCCTGGACTATTATAGAAGGGGCTGGGAAGGCAAAGGGACGCCCAGTCGTCATACGAGCATCTGAATATCCATACGATGGTAATATACCGTCCCTAATTTAAATTCATCATCTGAACAGCTAGAACTAATATGAAGGATCCGAGGGGAGCACTAATAACAGCAAATTAAATCAAGACTCGTTATGGAGTACAGTTGGGGAAGATGCATCAAGAGTTCCAGATTCATCATACGCCAAAATGAGGTTTATTACAGCGCTGAGCAGCATATTAAAAACCCTGGAACAGCAACACACTGGCATTTATTGTGCACTGAACAGAAACGATAGCAAAGTAATTAGATTAAATGCAGTATTGGCCTCATATTGTGGTCTTGTGTGAACGTGTGCCTCTGTAGATGATATCAGTAAATAGGCCTGTGTTGTATAATTGCACCACACAGTATAAATGCATGTTGTACGCATATGTCCTTTATTTCCTCATTTGTTGCTCACAGGTTGGCAGAGAAAGACCATTGCATGATTTGATTACCTGTAAGTCAGTCGAGGAGTTTATCCATTATCCTCACATCACGCTTCCTTGGGGATGTGATGGGATCCTGACACGGAAGTGCAAAGAGCTAGGGCAGTTCAGTTCAAACCACTTAATATGTGGGATGTGGCCCATGTGTAACCAGAAGCTTTTGCCTTTTTTTGTTTTTCATTTTTGTCCTCTTAACACACACTCATGCAGACAAAAAAAAACAAGAAACAAGAAGTGTGGTGGATAGATATGCGTAATCCTTGTAGTGTTTTTGTGCTGTCTGGGCAATCCTGCAGCTAATCCTGCTGCGCCTGCATGTGATTTTCCATGGAACGGTGATCACCATGTTAGAGCGCTCTAGGAATCATATTGACTCCACAATATTATAATGCAATTTTCGGTAGGGGAATCGATTCTATATGGCAGATGTATGGATGATTCATACAGTGAATTGTACAATTCTGCTAAAATACCTGAAAGAAAAACCCTCCTCCTTTTTCATGATAAACTTTATTACATTCCCATCTCTCATTGCCAGAAGCCATTTTCGGGCATTTTGCAGGTTTTCACTTCACTTTGCACTGTTGGAATCTGTCAAGTCTCATCATCAGAGCACAGTTGCGAGGCCCCTAAACATTTGAACACCACCCTCGGTGACAGGATGTGTGCATTCTCTCCCCATAGTTCCTCTTCTAGTCAGTCGGAGTTTGATGTCGTGAAAGGTGACGCCTGCTGCGGGTTTGTACCATCGTCAGTGGAAAAGTGCAGAGAGATATCTTAGGGACAGCTCTGGCTGCCTGTAAACAAAATAAATGGCTTTGGACAATACGCTGACGTCAAAGGGATGTGAATATGTCGGAGGGAGCTGGCATATTCACACGCTATAGTAGTTCTGTCTCAGCGCCGCACATGCACGCTGCTCTCATGATACGCTCGGCCACACATGGTCAAGTTTGATAAGCGGACAGAGATGCAAATTAACCTGGATTAGTGTGACACAGATTCTGTCGAGGCCAAGCAGAGCACCTGACCGGAGAGCAGAAGGACACACAGTAGGTTATATAAACAATTATGAGCATTCATCGTAAACACATGATGCACATTCTCATTGCATGAGTCGGGGAATACTGAACTAGACGACCAACAAAATGTACCTCTGTATAGCGTTCCAATCTGCCACTGGTTCTTTATTCACTTTTGCTCTACTGTTAGGAAGGCTTAATGGCAGGGGTGTCAAACATGCGGCTCGGGGGCCGAATGTGGCCTGTCAAAGGTTTCAGTGGGATGAATTTGTGAAATGCAAAAATTATACCCAATATATTTATAAAAATCTTAGGTTCCATGTACAAGCCAGGGCAAATATTACCATTACAAGCTATAAATACTACATTCATGCATTCATTCATCTTCCAAACCCGCTGCATCCTTTGCAGGGTCGCGGGGGTCACTGGAGCTTATCCCAGATACTCAGGGCGAAGGCCTGGACAAGTCGCCAGTTCATCGCAGGGTCATCATTCACACACATTCATACAGGGATGGGCAAGGTGGCTGAAGTGTCTTGCCCAAGGACACAACGGCACATGATCAGGAGAGAGTGGGAATTGAACCGCAAACCCTTTGGTTGCCAGATAGTGGGGTGAGCCACGGCCGCCCCACTTTAAAAAGCTATAAATACTTGCAACTTCAAGTTTTTCTATGTGGAAATGTGTTTTTTTTTTTTCATGTAGTTTTCATAAATTAACAGTAAAACAAAGTATCATTTCACAATAAAACCCATTAATTACCTGTACTGATATAAACAACCTGATACTTCTGGAGTCATTTTGATAAAATTCTACATGTTAATAAATGTTTTGTCTATTTGTACACACACTGTGATCTGTAAGTTGCAATGAACGTGTAAATTATAAACTGAGGTATAATGTTAAAAGTGCACTTAGAAAATTAAAGACTTTTGTGGACAGTTTATAGATATAAAGGTTTTCATCATATAAGAAAGGTTTGGAGTTGACATTACACAATTTGGTTGTTGTTGTACTGGTCTGGCCCATGTCAGACCAGATTGGGCTGAGTTTGGCCCCTGAACTAAAATGATTTTGACATCCCTGGTGTAAGGGTACATTCAGACTGCAGGTAAATCCAGCCCATATCCCATTATTTCCTCCATATGTGACCTGTATCTGATCTGTTGAAGACAATATGAACAGCACTAGTCAGATTTTTTTCAACTCCGACACAGGCCACGTTCACATGTGGCCCCACATCCAATATGCATCTCATATTTTGCGATTCGTTTTCAGTTTGATCAGGTCTTTGAAATGCAACAAGCCTCATAAATGTGCGTTCCAGGAGGAGGAGTGGCACAAAAAACAACTGTACTTCAAACACAGTGCGTGCCTGCGTGGTCACGTATTACGTCAGCACCTCTTTTGCATATGCAGGTCACTTCAGGGTCACGTTCACTTACGTTACATTCCCTTGCATTTAGCTTTTATTTGAAGCAACTGACAAATGAGAGGCTCAAATCAAACATCAGGGTTAAAGTAAAATAAGCAAAATGATTACAAATATAAAAAAAACTGGTAAAAGTCACATTTAACATGTAATATAAACGAACACACAAAAACAAATTGGATTTCATAAAAAAAAATCCAAATTGTGCACCGTGACCTGCTGTCTGAACAGAGCCTAATATTATGTATAATATTATAGTCTCTCTATATATATGTGTGTGTGTGTGTGTGTGTGTGTGTGTACAGAAATATATAAATATAAATATACATATATATATATATATAGTTACTGGTTGTGGTTGGTGTTTATTTACAGTGTATTATGGGATGATGACTGTCAATTGGAAGTAGTTGTTGAGTGCAATGTCATCATTTGTTTATTATTCTCTTAGTGCGCTTATTATGACTCCACGTGGATATAATTTATTATTAAGGTAGATGAAGTTATGTGTTGTGTTGTATAAATGTGTAGAGGGAATAGGATAATATAAATTTTCTTCTTCATTTGTTACTAATACATACATGGAAACCACTGCACTTAACTGATCACCTTTATTTATTAGCTGTGCTAATAAATAAAGATTAGCTATGCTAATAAATAAAAGTTCCCTGCATGTATGTATATAGATTTACATTTATTTTGTTTTCTACGGCTCAGAACGAACAATAAACAAACAAAACCACAGTATCTAACTCCAATTAAATGGCAATTTTATGTATTTTCTTTATACCACATAAAAGCTGTGGGCAGTTGTATTATAAAGTTCTAAGAGTTAGTAAAAACAGTACACACAGTTAAAAACACGTCACTCCAAAACATGGCCAAACAACATTGTGTATTCTACTACATGTTTATTTATTTAACCTTTATTTTTCCAGCTCAATCCATTGAGAAGTGGTTCTCATTTTCAATGACGACCTGGTCAATAGTCTGTCTGTTATGGTTGAACATAAAAAGTTGATAAGGTTGGGGAAATTAAAGCAGGTACAGTATATGGGTTCATTCACTGCATTCCCAGAGTCACACGTAAGTGAGTAATGCACAAAACATCTTCCCTCCGCCTTAACTTATTAACACTGCCTGAAGACAACATCAAACTTGAAGATGATGGAAATCAATAGGATGACTGGCACCATTCACCCCCAGCTGATCAGCTCTTTTGACATGTGTCGAGGAGCGGCTAATGCTTTTTAATCCCGCACCTGTCTCAGAGAGAAAAGAGAGAGAGAGAGAGAGAAAGAGAAGAGTGCGATAAAGTAAACACAGGGAAAGGGGACTGAGGGCGAACAGAGGAGGAAGAGAATTACGTGAAGTGCAAAGGAAGGTGTGAAGCAGCCGAGAGAGATGCAGGTGGCGAGTCGCACATTACCTTGAGGTGCCGATGAAAGTGAATAGACACTTGGGGGGGGGGGTTGACATAATAGGTTTCATCCATGAATATGTTCCTATTTTCTGGTTTTGAGATTGAACCAAGAGGAACAACAAATAAGAACATTAGTTCGCTTTAGAGCGGGTTGTCCAACAACCGTAGGGTTGGGGGTTCGAATCCCACTCTGTTCTGGTCATGACACGTCAGCCACTTTGCCTTGTTTGAATGCATGTGGCGACTTAGCAACTTGTCCAGGGTTACCCACCTTTGCTCTTGAGCGTCTGGGATAGTGACAGTGACCCCCCCCCGCCCCAGAAAGAGTTAAAGCGAGGGTTCACAAATGAATGAACCAATGAATACGCTGTTATTCTCATGTCAGGTTGAAAAACTGCTCAACTGAAAGCACATCAAACGTGCACGTGAGCGATTGAAAGTCATTTACTTATGCGAGTTCAGATAAAGGCTGCGTGAATAAATGAAGCACCTTGAGAGTGTCCCTTTTTTGTAATTCACTTAAATACCTCCAGAGTATTTATTGAGTGTGGTGTATACACAGTGTTGGTACAGGAGCGTGTTGGTTTTTTTTTAACTCTGCGTCGACTGCGTGACCTTCGCTGACCCTCCAGTCGCCGCAGTTTCATTAATCAGAGCATACGTAAAAGATGAAGTAGGTGCAGTAATTGAATCCAGGAACCATGAGGCCTTGTGTTGTAGATTAACAACGACACTGTGACCTCGACTTTAGCGCAGCCCATACAGCAGGGATTATTCTTAAGCTATGCTACATGAGATGTCAAGGAGGTTGTAATACTTCTATCTGACACGCTATAAACATTAGACAATGCTTTTATTCCCTTCCGTTATATTTATTTTATGATATATATGTATACATATATATATATATATATATAGTTTCATGATTTACATTTTTTATCATTATTTTATTTTTATTATTATTACTGTATAGCATGGGGCAGCCGTTACAGCGGTTCGTCCAATAACTGAAGGGCTGGCGGTTCAAATCCTGCTCTGTCCTGGTCATGTGTGCCGTTGTGTCCTTGGGCAAGACACTACACCCACCTTGCCTCCAGTTCCCCTGCACTGGTGTTTGAATGCATATGAATGATGACCCTGTGATGAACTGTGGACTTGTCCATGGTTACCCTCGCCTTCGCCCTTGAGTATGTTCAATAGGCTCCAATACACCCCCTCCCTTCCCTAGCGACCCTGCAAAGGACAAAGTGGGTTCAGAGAATGAATGAATGAACATTATATAGTTTTTTCTTTTATTTTTTTTGGGAACATTGTGTATTTCTGCACTGCTGCCACTTCACAGTTTGCCCCTCACAAGTAAAAATCACCCTCGGCTCTTTGTAATAGTCAAAACAGCAAGAAGCCAGTATAAAATAAACTAATATGATATTTACATGAGTCGTCTGACCCGTACGTCTCGGTTCCTGTGGTGTTGTGTTACTGATGACCGGTTAAATCGGTAGGGCCAACGTCGTGGGGTATGGAGCAGTATAAAGCATGTTTCAGAGCAAACAGCGAGACAGTGTGGAGACAATTTACGTGATGGGAGGTAAGGCGTGTTCATGCACGAATAGCCACAAAAAAACATGTCAACATGATAAACACGAACTGCCAGAGTGTTCAACCCTGTGGTGGAGCGATAACAGAGGCAGCAGCGGGATCGACTGGAAACAACACTTGCTGTAGGTATGGTTCCAGGTTGAGGATGTGCATGAGTGACATCATGTTAGGCCGTGTGGAAAGAATACAAGTGCGTGGCCTGATCAGCGGCGGCAACAGCAAAGAGTGTGTGGGAAATTTTGGAGTGTTTGAAGGAACATGAACAGTGTCTGTTTGCGACCCTGCAAAGGATAAAGCGGCTCGGAAAATGAATGAATGAATGGATGTTATTCTCTTTGAATTCTAGTGTAAATCAGGTATTTTTCTATTTATAATTCACAGCACATGTAGACGTTCATAAAAGCTCAAAGGTTATTTTATCAAAACAGACACAACTGAAGAAATGGTGACATTTTATGTGAAATATTTCATTAACCGAAAATGAACTCTGTGTGTCCATCCACTGCCACTGTTTTAACTCCATGGGATTTACTGGTCAATGAATGTTGTAGAAGACAATGGCGTCTCTACGGTAACTCTGGCGCCTCTGAACATCCAAATGGGTCATATCTGACCATGGAAAGCCCAATTCCAACAATTATTTACAAGGATTAATAGAATAAGTATAGTATTAATAGTCAACCAGTATTTAACAGTTACACTAGTGGTTGCCATATATTTCTAAAACATCCTACTACTTTTGTTTTTCACCTAGTAGGTTATTTTTTTCAGGTTCACACAACTGTTGACTTCTTCTAGCCGCATCTTAGAAAACATTCCTAACCCCTTCAAACCCCCCCTCACCCCCTCCTGACTTGTCTTCATGACTGTGTATCAACTGACATTAAGTTGAATTTTCAGTATAATAACAGTACTTGTTGTTTGTCTTCTCATCTGGCTTTGGTACAGATTCCCATCCTGTTATGTACATTCGTTTCTCAGTTAAAAATGTAAAAGTCCTGGGTAACTTTAATCGAATTCACCTGAGCCCTGCATTTCAGTATGACTATTGGAACTGTCTTGCAGTTCTAACATCATCTTGCAAGTCTTGTAAAGATTATTAAATAACTTGCTCCAGATACATGCAGAATCACTTTAGGATATGAATTGAAATGTCATATTTTTGCCATCACTCTTTACATACCATTGTTCTACAAAAACCTAACCTACATAACTCTTTTCCTAATTCAATTCATAACTGTGGTCTTCTCACCTCATCTGATCTCATCATGCTGACTACAGTGTTCAACCAATGTTAAGCGTGTATGCATGACTTACCACCTTTTAACATTAATTTCTGTGAGTAGGTCAAAAGATGTATGTTGAACAAGGTATGTTGATGTCACATCACGACTAGAAAAGTAAAGTTGGAGTGAAGCTGTGACCTTTTTAATGTACTGTACCCTGTGACCTTTAAGCTCTGTAGCCTGTTGAGTCATGTCGCTTTCACAAATCCGATGTCTTCCGTCTGCTTTAACAGTTACCATGGTTATGGCGTTTAAGTCTGTATATTCGCTTTGCTATAATTTCTTTTTTGTTTTGGTGTGGAGGGATTGGGGGAGGAGCGTTGTGTGAAGACAGCGACCCACATTCTGTAGCACACCCCCCCCCAGTCATGCTAATACTAATATGACACATACAAGGACAAACTCATAGACATTTGCACACACACACATAGATGATGAGTCATTGCTCGATCCTTAATTAGGACCATTTAAGTATGTTATGTGTGTCTCGCTTACATGTTCCACCCCCGCCATTTCCTTCTGTTCCTCGTTACTTCCTTGACTCCGAGGCAAGACAAATATAGAAATTTGTGGCCAATTGAGTCTCGTCAGCCACCTTTTCTTCCGTCCTGACTTTTCTTACTTTTTAGGGTAGCTTCTCTCCTGGGAATTGAGAGTTGGGTGTGAGGTTAAAACAAAAGATGAGGTAGAAAGATTCAGGAAAGAAAGAAACAGAAAATGTATGAATCCTGTAGTGTAGAAAAAGTGTCTCAAATATGTCCAGTGCAATGGTGGAGTAAGTGATTTACCACACCACATGCATTATATTGCCTTGTGTTACAAGAGACGAGAAAAAAACTGTGAGAAGCACACTGAGGATGTCACCTTGAGTTCTGGGTTGGGGGGGTTCTTCACTACTATTTAAAGACTAAATTAATCAAGAAAATGAGAGATTACTTGATAATGAGAATCATTACTGGCAACCCTAGATAGGGAGCTGGATAAATCCCATAATCTTGATGATACACTCACTGGCCCCTTTATTAGGTACACCTGTTTCACGGCTCATTAGTATATATATCTAAGAGGCCAATCGCATGGCGCATCAATTGATTTATGCATGTAGACACGGTGGGGACAATCTCCCAAAGTGTCAAACTGAGCATCAGAACAGGGAAGAAAGGTGATTCAGAGAAGCTAAGACAAAAAAGATAGAACTGAGGTACGCGTTCAGTAGGGAGGGAGGGAATTTTTATGGTAACTGCATAGAAGAAGCCTGCCTCCTGTCCACAGTTCAGGTTGGTAGTGGTTTAATGATGCAGAGGAAATGTTCCTGCAGACACGGGTCAGGTAGTACCAAACAAGCACCACTCCCAACACCACAGTCTACCTGAGGACTGCTGCCGACCACACGTCCCTTCATGACCACCGTGTACCCATCTGCTAACGGCTACTTCCAGCAGAATAACACGGCATGTCACGAAGCTTACATCATTTCATACTGGTTTCTTGAACACGATAATGAGTTCACTGCGCACACATGGTGTCAACAGTCACTGGACAACAGTCCGACAGAGCACCTACAGGATGCGGCCGAGTCGAAACAATCACGGAGGTCCACCTGACAAATCCGCATGAACCGTATGACGCTATGATGTCATCGCACCATAACTTTTGAGCAATGTTTGGAGCACACAAAACCACAGAGAATTAAGACAAAAAAGGATACCAGCCTGCTACCTGCAAGATGTATCTATTTAAGTGGCCAGTGAGTGTGTGGGCACGTTGTTTTTGGAATCGAAGACTGCGTGATGGAAAACTATTGTTTCCATTGTTCTCTGTCCGTTTAAACCCAACTGGTCTAGGAAGACCACCATCCTCCAGGAGTCAGGGTCTGCTCCAGGTTTCTGACTGTTAAAAGGAAGTTTTCCCTCGCCACTGTCACCAATGTGTTTATTCCTGGATGATTCTGTTGGGTTTCTATGACAACTAATCCAAGAGTCTGGTTAGACCACCTCTGCATGGAAAGCACTGTGAGATAACTGGTGTTGCAAGTTGGCGCTATATAAATAAGTTTTGATTTGATATTCTTGAGTGTCATAGTTAATGTATCATAAAACAATATGATTCTGTTCTATAATATCTTGCCAACAATGTCTCATGGTCATTCTGTTCTGGGTTCTTTGTTTTGAGAACAGGATGACCATAGGTGGGTCGAGGGAAGATCCTTTTTTTTTTTTACCAACGAAAACACTTCAGGCACTTCAAGGTTTTGTATTTTATTTCTGACCCTATGAGAAGAATTTCCACGATGGCTGTTTCAGTTCTAACACCGCTAGGAATGTGGTTCAATTAATGTACGAAAGCCTGATTTACAGCACAATTTATTCAATTATACTTATTCCCAGAAGTACATAAGTCTTGTCTTATCCGTAGATCAAAAAAAATAAAGAAATATATTAATATGTGGTAAACCCACAACACCTTGGACTGAATATTTAGTAAGAGGGATCTCCCCCTTTTTTAAAAAAAATCCAGGTATATATTTAATTTGGATTTTTTATTAGACAATATTACAGTTACAGTATATTCACACACCACGAGGCAACACTCCCGACCCACGATGGCAGGATCAGAGACAACAGACGAAACAAAACCATAAATAATTGAACCACGCAGAGGGCATATGTTAACCTCAAACCTCCTCCATCCTACAAGCCCTGCTGAGGTATATAGAGCTACACCAAAGTGGTGCGCCTACAAGCATTCCATGTAATTAAAAATGGTTGCCATGTTTTATAGAATATCCTACTTTTTCATCCAGTGCATTATTTTCTCCAGGTTCACACAGCTGTTGACTTCTTCAACTACATCTTGGTCGGAAGGGGGGTGGAGTCTAATTTCCATTTCCCCGCAATATTTCCAGAATTTCTGTCAGTTTCTTCACATACTTTGACAGTTTGGGTTTAGTTACATTCACTCGTAGACAGACTTCAGGGTCCAGTGGAAATGTGACCCCATGGATATTCCAAAGAGTGTCTCACACACACACCCCTGACAAAACCCCCTGCAATTTAAGAACACTACCAAGTAGACAGAAGGAATGTTCCCCCTTCTGTGCCACATTTAAAACACAACGGTAATACAGGGTGTCCTCAGGTTACGTCTGAGTTCCGTTCCTATGTCGCCGACGTAACCCGAATTTCGCCGTAAGTCAAAATTAACCCTTTAATACAACCCAAATAACCCCTAAATGTCTGAATAAATAGCCAAATACTGTGTACGTTTTATACTTTTTATTAATTCAATAGAATAAATTCAAATAAAAAATAAGATGCTGTACTGTACTTGCTATCACTGCTGGAGGAGGAGGAGGGGGGGGCTGTGAGAGCAGGTGCAGGGTCTTCTGTAGACGCTGAAGGTACGGGTTCTACTCGGAGATGTCCGTCTGGAAGGAAATCTTCCTCTTTCCTCCCAGATCTCACGGTAGCACCGTGCGCTGTGGTGATCACTGTCGAACTCATAGGTGCTGAATCCTTCACACGGTCTAAAATACAGACTTTATCCTCAATAATGGGCAACGAGGTCATCTGACTGAAGCCTAAGGCTTTACCAACGTTCCAACGTTTCGAGTGCGCTGTAACCCCAGGACCACCTGTATATTAGTTATATTTATGTACTTTTTGTGGAGTAATATACAGCTGATGGAGGAGGTTGAACTGGATCAGTGTATACCTTGTATTTAAAGATTCCTGATTCCTCCATAGCTGTTCCTCAGTTCCTCAGTGGTGATTCCTAGATCCTCTTCGCATTTATCCCTTGGTCTGTCCATATCTGGTATGATTATAGTGGACATAAGGGTTGTACACATCCTTGAAATTGTTCAAAGCAATGGTTGGTCAGCATGGCACAGATGAGGGATCGGAGGGACTAATCCTTTA
Source organism: Gymnapogon annona (assembly GCA_029814585.1). NCBI lineage: Eukaryota > Metazoa > Chordata > Actinopteri > Kurtiformes > Apogonidae > Gymnapogon > Gymnapogon annona. The sequence continues at coordinate 12,072,793 of JAPTHA010000029.1, forward strand.
AAGCATGGGTTGTGATTTTCATCTATATGTATTCTTTTTAAAGTGCAGATTCATACAAAACGCACTGCATGCCCTTGAATACACTATTTGATACAAAGTGGGGATTCAAGCCCAAAATCCTCCTCTCCAGAATAATTCAGGGAACCCTCAGCTCTCTGACAGTCTGAGGATTAGAGTCCACGTGTCAGTTGTGAAAACTCCGCCGACACTGTCTGAAGACAGAGGTTTTCACACACTCAGACACGTATTATTAATTTAACGACTGCAATATTAAACCATTAGCCCATCTTCTGCAATATTAACGCACTAATAATTTAATCAAGACCAGGTGCGGTTCAGATGTGTTGCGGACATCCAGAGCAGATTTAATTGAAATAAATTAACCACCGTGGCAGCTTCATTACTCGTGTTTAACACCTTTATGTATCAAGTGGGTCGAATACAGTAGCTTCGACTGAAACTATTTAGAAGGATTACAGTCAATGTGTGATGACAAAAAAAAAAGAGGAAAATGGAGAAATATATTTCTATGTAATGTGTGCAGACAAGGAACATTTTTCCAACCAATCAGCCATGACACAGCTGCACACCCCCAACCCCCACCGGCACCACCCACACACACACGCGCCATCAGCTCCTCTGTGTTTCAGTGGAACTATAAATCTGCTTCACAGACTGCTGTGTCGCTTTCAGAGATCATTAGTCATCAATATCAATGTTTGATCCGATACAACTGCTACATCACACACACACAAACACACACAAATAGACATCTAAGGAAATGGAAGAATCAGTTACAAAATTGCCTGTCATTAACCCGCTTTTCTCTCTCTCACACACACACACACACACACACACACACATATCCCTTTCTATTGATATATGGTCGTGTGATGTGTTGTGGCACGGTGACATTTTACCTCTTTGAAGAAGGCGAAGCCCCTAAAATATTCTCCTTATGTAACTGTCCCTGTTGCAAGGCCGCACGAGGCTGTTTGAGGCAAAGCGTAAGGCTGGTGGGCATACTTCCCCCCCGCGTGCATGTGTGTGTTTGTGCCTGCGCGGCAGCGTGTATGTGCTCATCTGCGTGTTTGAGAGACAGACGAAGCTTTTCTCCACCGTGAATTATGCAGACCGATATGAAGGGTGCGGGGCGGGGAAGATCCGGCACTTACACAGCTTTTGAATTAGACGAGTCAAAACACCTGGCAGAGAACACAAGCTCATAAAAAAGAATTAGACGGAGCCGAGTGAGAACGGGGGAAAGAGAATATGGGGGGAAAGTGGCAGACGACAGGGCAAGGAAAAGCAATATGAGGGGAATAGGTTTTAGGAAATGGATTAGTGTTACACCTCGGGTACCAAAGGGGTAAGAGAGAAGGGGACCGTGGGGTTTTACAGCGTCTCCGAGGGGATGTTCACTGGTTTAATGAGAAACAGAGCACCAGAGGGAAATCTGAGGAGAAAGAAAGGGGCAAGAGCGAAGCACAGGGAAATCCTCAGAGGTTTTGGAAATAACTTTCAAATCCTCAGCACCTTCTCCCGTACGCAGCTTTATCGTGTGCAGACAAACCCACCTGCTAATTATGCACAATTACCCTAAATAGCTTGTGATTAGTAGGCAAGAAGCCATTTTCCAGTGGAACTGTGGGAGATTTATCAGTGAAACTCAGACACGCACTGACGCCTTGTGCCACAGGAACGAGACACGAAATGGGCTGGTTATTTTTGGCACGTACGCTTCTTTAAAAGAAAAAAAAAAAAGTTACCAGAATTGGCACATGATGTCTGAACAAAAGAGTGGCGAGACTTCACAGGCGCTGTATTTACACCTCGCTTTCAACAAATATGGATTTTCTATTTATGCAGCCGTCACAGCAGGTGCATTGAAGCTTTTCTCTACTGTTCTTTGTCCATTATTCTCTTCATTTTTCCTTTTTGTTTCTCTTCCTTTGTCTGTGCAGTCACACTCTTACCGTCTGCTTCTCATGATCCGTCTGTTTGTGTGCGCAGGTATTGGTCAGGGTGTGCCAGTGGTGGCGCTAATTGTAGAAGGAGGCCCTAATGTGATCTCCATAGTGTTGGAGTACCTCAGGGACACACCCCCGGTCCCGGTGGTGGTGTGCGATGGCAGCGGCAGAGCCTCAGACATCTTGGCCTTTGGACACAAATACTCAGAGGAGGGAGGGTATGAGCTCACATGATTATTTGTTGTCGTTTGTGCCAATGCTCAGAAAACACGAGCTTCTGTCATGTTTTGGCGTGAACACGGCAGACTTGTCTTCTCCAATAGAAATATGGAGACATTAATCACTGTCTCACAATTCAAGATTTTCTCAACCTCTCATCAGAATTTCACTCTTATTCAAGTGAAAACTCCAACAACATTCATCTCTGGTATTTTTAGGCTACCTTTAAAGATTCAAATACAGTCAAACCTCGAACAAACCGGTAGTTGAACCAAAAGTTAGAATTTTTCCCAACACGGTGGCCGAACAAAAACCCAGAGTTTGAACTTGGCTCTACTCAGCCACCCTATGACACCCGAGTGACCGAAGTGGTCTGCCTACTTGCCGCGTGGTCTCCGTACTATTTGGACGGTGACTTGTGTGTGTACATAGTTTGTTGATTGATTTTTGACTTTGGAATAATGTCTCAAAAGAAAAGCAGTAATACTGGTGGTGTGAAACGTAAAACTGTGCGAACCGCTATCAAATTCAAGAAGGGACTCAAAAGTATATAAGTGGTAAGCGTGTTTCCCCCCCGTATGGCTTGAAGGGGACTCCCCTTCCAAGCAATGACTTCCTTCTCCCCCCTCCTCCATCCACCCACGACAACAGCTGTTCACCGAAAGGTAAGAAAAAAAATTACATTGGTTATATGTTACTATTACTTACATACAGTTTGTTATTGTTACTTTATTTCTGTTTAATTTGATGTATAAATAACATCACGGTTATAAAATGGGAAGCAATTTCACACTCAAGAACGAATTAAATTGTATTACTATTATTCCAAACAGGCAAAATTAATTTGGTGCTCGACCAAATCGGTGTTCGAACAGGCTTCTCGAACGAATTATGGTCGAGCATCGAGGTTTGACTGTATTCTTTATTGTCAATTCACTAAATGTACAGGGCAAACAGAGAATTGAGATACTGATTCTCTCTCAACTTGTAAAAAATCATAAAAGAGGTAAAATACAATAAGAGTAGGAGTAAACAAAGTGTGCATTTCAGTTTAATTACAGTAGCAGCAGTGATGCAAGGCAGCCGAGCTTTTACCAAGTGAGAAGGTGGCTCATTCATACTTCAATATTCTCTAAATTATAATTGATCGCCTCAGTTTGGAATAACCCACCCAATTATCTCACATCTGGAAATGTTTAACAAAATTTCACAACTGATTCCATTGCCGTACAGTTCAACTTATGTATTATATCGCAACTAACTGAAATATCAAACCAACTTTATAAGACATTCTTGGCTCCTGCACAGCAATAAAACTTACATGGACAGCTTTATATTTTGAGATATATATATATATATATATATATACACACACACACATACATACACCACAAGCTCAAATAACTCTTAATAACTTAAATACAAGGGGTAAGAAAAGACTTTCAGTGTAACAACATGTCTCCAGTCATTCTGTTTATGCTGTTAAAAACAACAACAAAAAAACATTTGGAGTAAAAGAGGTTCCATCAGAATTAAAACTTGAAGTGATGCAACCACTTGCAAAACTGCATCCATTTCACAAAATGTGCCTACGAGTTTCTTTTACAACACAAATATTTCTGGTGTTACCGCTGATGTGCAGAATTGTTCCTACAGCTTTATACATAAACCAAGGTCTTGACGAAGGTTATCTGACAGAAGCACATCTCGCCACATTCTCACAGATGCAGTACAGTCCTGCTGAGAGTCCCAGTCAACCTTGGTTTCACTTACTGGCAAACAAATCTAATTTGCTTGCTTCCCCTCTGCTTCACCCTAACGGTTTTCTTCTCCGTTCCTCTGTCTGTTGTGCCTCCCGGGATTCTTTTGTCCCTTCCACACCTCTCTGCCTCTCCAGCATAATTAACGAATCGCTGCGAGACCAGTTGCTGGTGACCATCCAGAAGACTTTCACCTACAGCCGCACACAGGCTCAACATCTGTTCATCATTCTCATGGAGTGCATGAAGAAGAAGGAGCTGGTGAGTGACGCTCATTTACATGCTCTGCACACATATGTTCATATACACATGCCAGCAAATGTAAGACACACTGGATGTGATATGCATATGAACTGTACACATCTCAAAAAAAACATTTAAACACCAAAATGAGCACCTACACATGCAGTTAGACTTTTTTCTTTCTTTTTATCTTTCTTCCCTTGTCTCAAACTCAGTTAAAAAAACAACAAATCCAAGAAATGAAACAACATATACACTCATCAATGACACATCCGGAAAAATCAATGAAACACGATAAACTTAATATAAATGTACATATGTCTCGACTCACAAATCAGAATTTGAGAAGGGACAATATAGTTCTACCCTTTGTCTACATTCATTATCCAAGAAATGAAACAATAAAAACAATAACAACAGTAATAATAATGAGAATAATAAAAAAATTATGAATGAGAAATGAAAAAGCAAAACACACAAAAGTTATAGCAGCAGGAAAGTCACACTAAGGTCATGATATTTTGGACTGATCCATTAACACCATTTGTAACAATATGCTCTCAATATAAATATGACCCCTTTACTTCAACTTTGACATGTGTATTGGAGAAAAAAAAGAGAAAAAAAAAACCAAGCAGGTGGAACAAATGGATTTGTTAAATCAAGCGTGATAGCCATTAAACTTTTATTGTCGCAATTATTACACCATCTTTTATGTATGACATATAATGTTAAGCGTATGCAAATGTATTCCGATGACGTAAAGGGACCGAATGGCCTCCACCTTCAGCATCTGCATCCCTTTGGCGGTATGCAAGTCGGGACACACGTCTAGTCAAGCACAGCTGTCACACTCGTGCCTCCGCCCAGGGGACGAGGTCACAGGAAGTCGCACGAAACCAACATCATCTTACTTGAGACTGCTAAATTCTGCGTGAATGAAGCTGATGCAGCTTTGTAGGAATGTGTTTGGCTTCGCTATTAATGCGTGCGCGTGCTAATCATGCCACATTGATCGCCGTGGCAGAGGGCACAGTAGTGTGTTGACTCGGGGTCGAAAGCACACACCGCCACAGCGTGAAGACACCGCCGTGCAAAGACAAGCAGCACGTCTTCTGTTGAGTGTTTTACTAAAGCAAACAGCCAAGAGCTTTTCCTGTGTTTTCGCTCTCAGGGCTTGAATATATGGTGCTACCATGTTCGCTGCTTTTGCTGCTGTTCTCCTTTACCGCATGACATTGAGCGCCTGGTTCTGGCGGCCACAGTACTCACACAAATGCATTTAACTTTCGTATTATGTTCAGGGTCAGTTTGACCCGTTTAGATTTTTGTGTTCGCCAAAGTACCGGTTATCCTTTCTTTTTCCTTTATGAAATTTTGTGACTCTTCCTTACCCAGGGTCATGAACTGGCGTGTAACATTTGGACACGCTCATGTGTCAGGAAATGGCTGCACAGTTTTTGTAAACAAAGATGATGTTGCGGGTCATTGTGACCGAGGCACTTTAATGTGTACAAGTACCTGTTCAGATCCAACACAATACTGTGTGATGTCTGTGATATACTTTATTTTGATTGGCCATTTATTTGTGTTTTGACTCCCTCTGAATAGTCAAACAAGATTTGCTGTCAAATGAGTTGATGATATTCAATCAGCATTTCAGCTTTTCATTTTGAATACTGAAAATCTGAGAAAATGGGACAAGTCAAATAAAAAGAAAAAAATAAACAAATTTGAAGAGGGAAAAACTAAATAGTTAAATATAGTGTTAGTTTAAAAATATGTTTTATCTTCTTCCTATAAATTGATATATTTAGGAAGGTTTAATCTGTTTTGCTGACTGTTTTGAGTGGATTTACAAAGTAGGGGTCACAATGTCCAATCAAGGTAATCTATGATTTAACCCTCAGTTCGTCACATCGTTTTAGGTAAAAGTGCTGATCAGGCCACGATGGCTATCTCTGACCGCCTGCTCTTTGATAACACATGTGGTCGATTCTCTTATGAGGTCAGCCTTCTCTCAGACAAGCAACACAATTATTTGTGCACCACACAGAGACACTTAAAAAAAAAATAAAAAAGGGGTCTCACTTGGTCACCCTTGTGTCTCTCCCACTGAGTTAGATTTCAACAGCTTCATTTTTATTGGGTCTGATAAGCCTCGCATGGCTCTTCTCATCATCACAGCCACACAAGAGTTATATGTGAGACTGGAGTGACCGTAAGGCAGTAGAAGATAGCGGTAAACTAAAAGCCTGGTTAGCGAGCCGTCATAAAGAAACCAAAATGCACTTATCAGTCAGAACAGCAGCTTTAGAAATCTCACACCTACAAACACCACAACAGTCCAGTCAAAAACACCATTTCATGTCTCGACTGGACCCAAATCAACACAAATATATCAGGATTCGTTACATTAATGTGTATATTTATCAATCTTCAGCATGATTTTTGCCTTGTTACATTCTTTTACATCATATTTACATATATTTTTATGTCATTTTCATCCTACCACCCTTTTACGTTAATTTTGTTCATTTGGTCTTTTTTTGCAGTTTTTTTCTTGTTACTCCCTTAATGTCTTGGGCTTTCCACTTACTTTTTGCCTTGTTACATCTTTCACATTGTTATTTTTTTTCCTTCCCTCTTTTGTGAGGTCAGTCTTTAATAAATCCTTCCAGAGAACACTTCTGGTGGAATGAGCCCACGTATCAGATTATTGTTGAGTATTTTACTCTGACAATTGGGGACCCAATAAAAATAGCTCCATGACCCATTTTGGTCCCAACCCTAAGTTCAGGGAAAGTAGGTCTGCATGATCGAAACATGGTTCTGTGTGTTATCTGCATTTATTAATGTATGTTATGGCAAGACTGTAGCTGCACACATAACATCTTTACTTCACCGGTGTGGTGTGTGAGATTTTGGAGGATTAAGGGCTAACTGCAGAAACGGAAGGCAGTATTAAGTATTCTCAGGTGTTCATCAGCATATGATGAAAAGAAATAAGAACCGGGGTCTTTTCATTAACTCAATTTGAACCAGCTCAGACGTAGCAGGTCCTCAATCATGGAATTTGCCATGTCATCTTCTTCCTCTTCTTTTTCCATTTTATAGTAGGTGGTGTCCAGTCTTTAAGTGCAGCGCTGTCTCCTACTATATTTAGTGTGGACCTGGGGTAATATTCCCTTCACTAAAAGCACAGAATGGATAAAACAAGCACTGGCTGTGGGGACGGGTGTGTTTTAGCAGCCACGGTAGATAAGGACTGCAAGGGGTGGGGGGATGAGGATGTTGCAGTCTTCAGCTCTACCACTATATATCACTAAATACCAGTTATCAGTGTAACAAATCAGTGTTTATGTTGGAGAACGAGACTAGCATCTGTCACAGACAACCTTCAAATTCATTCATTTATTATGACCGGACGTTAAAAATCAACACAACTATTTTAGACTCACAGTGCAATTCAACATTCAATTCAACTCGATTCCAGAGTCAAGGTCTGATATGAAACAAAGAAACACAATAAAAGTGTGTAGTGTTGGCGGTTCGATTCCCGCTCTCTCCTGATCATGTGCCGTTGTGTCCTTGGGCAAGACACTTCACCCACCTTGCCTGCAGTGTCCCTGCACTGGTGTATGAATGTGTGTGTGAATGATGACCCTGCGATGAATTGGTGACTTCTTCAGGGTCCCCTCCCACCCCCCTGCCTTCACCCTTGAGTAGCTGGGATAGGCTCCAGTGACTCCTGTGACCCTACAAAGGATACAGTGGGTTTGGAAGATGAATGAATGAAACATAAAAAAGTCAAAAATGATATAAGCAATGATAAGAACACCATAAAAATACAATATTAAAAAAACTTCAATGAACGTTAAAAAGTCACATTAAACGCACACCTATACCAGTGCTTCCACCACATCCTGGACTGGTAATGAACAGCACTATATCTGATATCAACCAGTGACAGAACACAAGGCTAAGCGTTAAACAGCACATACTGTTCTGAGACTGCAGTGAAACTAGTGCAGTGACACCTCTATAATATAGTAACTGTACCTCATAGTCCATATAATAGCCTGTGTTCAGTTTTTTTTTTTTTTTTTTTTTTTTTACCATCTGTATTCTAATTAACTCCCTCAAACATCTACGATGCTAAATTGAGAAGACCCAGGTAATTTTCTTTCCCATCTCTAGACATATTGTGGTAATGAATGTGTGATTTTTGCGTTCTGTTCAACGTGAAATCCTGTCTGCTAAATAATTTGTCCAGTGGTCCATCAGCTATGAACTTTAAAGGTATCGTAAGCCGTGTCACCTCACAGGCATGGGGGTTAGTTTCAAATGAGACAAAAATATGACACGTTTGCACAAGGCATTAGCAAAGTTTGAGAATTCACAGTTAAACCGCCACTATAATGAATATCCACGCAAAATGCATTAATCTTTGAACCCCTGAGACATTGTTCCAGGTTATAGTAGTGTGTGTAGAGCGAATGGGAGTGGTCAGGGCTGAAGCATACGCAGATGACATGTCATGGCCAGCCCTTGCTGTGGCTGGGCCGACCCTCTCCCTCAAGGGGCATGGAACTGATTGTTCATCTCCTACACCTGGGCCACACTGCTCGGCTGTGGCTGATTACACAGCTATCTAAGAGCTGGTTGCCCAGCCAGCAGCGTGACCTCATAAATGTCTTCATACCAATAACTCCAAGCTGCAATAACCTGCACACTCTGGTTTGCTATTGCCCCCACTGTGTTTTCTGGTTTGAGTTTCAGGTTGAGGTTTTCATGTTGAGCTGGTGTATGTCTCCTGTGTTTAGTCTAATTGTTCATGGAGTTATCATTTGGTTAATTTTGTATTCTGTAGTAAGCTTAGTACATTTTGTGGTTCTCTTTGTGGTTTAGTTAGTGTGTGTGTGTGTGTGTGTGTGTCTGTGTTAATGAATATTCTATGTTCCCCTTCAATCTCGTGCTTTGGAGCTTCTCTTATTTCCACACATGACATGACAGATGCAATTTACAAAAATGTGGAAATTTCTTCAGCCTGTAGGGTTAGAGAAGACTTGAATACAGCAGTTTTCAAGCAAAAATAAAACAAACAAAAAAGAACACAACACAAGAAACACTGGGGTCCAGACCTAAAATGCTAGGTCTGCTAGTCTTGTCCACCCATACCGTCCTCTTTGCTGAGATGAATTAGAGTGCCCATGGTTCCTGTGTGTCTTACATATGGTGGTGGACACAACCTAAATGCCACTGAAATCAATAAGCCCCTGCAATTTGAATTTGAGGGAAAACGTCCCTACATCCTGTTAGGCTATCGTTGTCCATTCCCATATCGTCTAACTCTTAGCACCTTATAAACAAAATAAAACTTGTCCTCAGTGAACCTCCCTGTTCACTCTGTTCCTAGTGCGTGTTCTACATTGGTAGAGGGGATCGTCCAATGGCTGAAGAGTCGACAGTTTGTCTATGTGTGGAAGTGTCCTTGATTGCTCCCAGTGGAACTTGGCAGCGCCTTCATGACAGCAGCCGCCCACTGGTGTATGAGTGTGTGTGTCTGTGTGATTGGGTGAATGTGAGGCAGTGTAAAGCGCTTTGTGCACTATAAATGGATGGAAAAGTGCTACATAAGTGCAATCCATTTACTATTTTACCATAAAACATGTTCTCCCACTGCATCCTGATCTGTCTATTGGATGCCAACTGAAAGTATATGTTGTGGACATCTTTCTGTTGGGGATGAAAAGTAACATAACATGAAGTAACATAAAATGAAAAGTAACATAAAATTAAGTCTCAAAGTGTGATGTCTTTGATTTTTTTTTTTTTTTAGAAAGGGATGTATTCAGGCCAAACAGACTGAGTGTACAAAAACCCCACGGAAACGGACTGTGTTTATATGGGGAAATAAAACACATCAACCTCAAACCACGTTATGGTCGTCCTGGGTTGGGAATGGAGTGTGGTGATGTTCCTTCTCAAAACAAAGAAATGATGAGTTTTGCAGACAGCAGAACCACAGAGAAAGATAAGTGTCCCACGGCCGATAAAGATAGGTATTGAGACCCAAAGTTAACTTCTCTTGCCCCTTTTAGATTAACCATGAGAATAATATAGTTTATATGGCCCAGGCGGTAGGATGGGTCATCCAATAACTGAAGGGTTGGCGGTTTGATTCCCATATAATCGAACCTTGCCTCCAGTGTCCCTGCACTGGTGTATGAATGTGTGTGAATGATCCCTGAGATGAACTGGCGACTTGTGCAGGGTCCCCCCGTGCTTTCGCCCTGAAGAACAGCCTGTTATGAAGTAGCTTGTGAGAATGTTTAACACAGGTAAGACTGGAGCATTTATGACCGTACTTTTCATACTGACTACATAATCTGGTGTTATAACTGTGTGCACAACTTACACCTACGCTCCCGCGTTTCAGATACAACCTAAACCACACATCTACCCATCTGTGCTCCAGGCTGTTTGCCTGAACTGCTCTCTCCAGTGTAACGCATGACGTGCCATTTCCCAGGTGTTGAGGTTCATTTCACAGAAGTCTAATACGCATGTCGGGGCACTGTTGCGTAAAATACCATCGCCCATGAAACACAATGCGTGTTTTTTTCAAAATGTGTTTATTTTGGTTTTCAATCATACATTCATTTATTCATTTTCTGAGCCCACTTTAACCTTTGCAGGGTCACAAGGGGTGTGTGTGTGTCATCAGATTTTTTTTGTTTATTAGATGATAATATAGTTACATTCATACAGTGATGGACCCTCAAGGCCAGCAGGGCCTTCTCTGCTGGCCTAAACATAATCGGGAATATAATTTTTTAATATATATTTTTTCCACAAATATGTATTAAATTATTCCCCATGGTCAATACTCTTCATTTCATAGCTTTCCTAAGTTGGTTGCTCAGCTTCCAGCCCCAGGTGGAGATTTGTAGGGCGGGGTTTATGTTAGAGTTTTTATCCAATCATTATTCACTATCGTGTGTTATCGTGTGTCTCCCTCTAGGCCTTCAGAAGCAACATTGCTGGCGCATGGTAGCTTAAAGTGAATGTGAATGGACCTGTGGCATTAACCAATCAGCATCAAATTTGGTTTCACTGGGGCCAGCTAGTAGGCCTACAGCACCAGTGGATGCACGTCTTTTGATTGGAAATGCGACAGAGAGAGGCGGAACTATGAAAAGCTGTGCAGAGTAGACCTGAGCAGACACGCCAATGTGATAAATAGTAAAAAAGGAAATTGATCATTTGTGTAACAAGACAAGTTGTTTTAGTTTTTTCAAACCACAATGGCTAAAGGAGGCAAAGATATGAATTTGGTCGCAGATTTAGTTACAACGCCATTCTCAAGAATAACTTTTCAAAAAAACGTAGACACTGTAAGGACAGGACGGCTGATGTTAGCAAGTATGACTCAGCAGAAAAAAGGTTATATCAAACACTTTCAAGTTGATAATTATGAATGCTCTGTATATAGAGCTGAGTCCATGTGGTGTATATCAGGTATATGGAGCTGAGTCCATGTGGTGTATATCAGGTATATGG
>JAPTHA010000029.1:12103747-12124218 GCA_029814585.1 Gymnapogon annona
ATAAATCATACCTCAGTTTTCATTCTCTCCTCATTTTCTGCTCCTCCAAAAAGCCACAACTGCGATCTGTATTTCCAAGATTCACTTTTGCATTTCTAGAGAGCCATTAGTCTTTCCGTCACTCAGGAGCAGAATGAGCCGTACATTTCTAGACTCAAATTAAGATATTCCTTCGACAGCCATGATCAAAAATATACCTGGGTGATAAACCGTTCATTTAAAAAGGCTGGAAAAGAGATCTTGCCTGTGAATTTCCATGTATCGTGTATCCCTAATTCTTGCTTATCGTGCGGTATGTTCACTGACATTGTGTGTTCTTTCCAAGCGAGAGTATCCAGGGTTCAGTTGGATCTACTTCAAGGTGAATCCGATAATCATGTTCTCTTTCATAGCCAAGAACACTTTGATATGGATTTGTGAAGTGTGTATCACTGAGTGATTTCTTTTGTACCCTTGTTTCCCTCATGTTTACTCTCCTTTTTCAGTCAGTTGACGTCAGTCGTTACCAATAACACTGTCTGGTTTCTAGGGAAACCTGCCTCCAGATTACCGCATCAGCCTCATCGACATTGGACTGGTCATCGAATACCTAATGGGCGGAGCGTATCGTTGTAACTACACCAGGAAGAGATTCAGAACCCTTTACCACAATCTGTTTGGACCCAAGAGAGTAAGTTTATGTCTCTTTACTACATAATAATACTGTTATTCAGTTGGTATATTATTAACGCCGTTAATTTCCCCGAGTGGGATGAATTAAGGTATAACTAATCTAAATGATAGGAACAACATACAGTATATGTGAAATTAACCATGATTAATCACGATCACCTTGATAGGACAGGATGACAACAATGGGCACATTTATTTTTAATATAACATGAATCCAAGGTTTTGCACATCAGTTCATGTACCTTACCAGCACTAACAGCTGGCTGTGAAGTACCTAAATGTGCACGAGTTGAGGATGAGAGTTTTCATTATTATCGCAATCAGTGCATCCGCTGTACAGATTACCATTTCAGCTGCTTCCTTGCTGTTGGTGCTGGATTCTAGTGTTAATTTGCATATCATATACCAATACTTCTTACAGCCATTGGTATTGGCTCCATAAATCCCTGGATCCCCTAGACGTACATTGAAATTCATTTTCATTTTATTTTGATCATCTAATGAGTCTGGTTCATCTGAACTTAGGTCAAATAGAAACCCTTAATGTCTGCCTGGGCTCCGATTGACACGACTGTATGAAAGCCGTTTTTATTTAATATATATTCATCCCTACCACGCTTCTGTAGATCTAACCCTTCTGTCCAAATACAGTCACTTCCATCTCCGAAAAGTCAACATAGTGAGAGCAAAACTGCTTTCAAAAACAGCACTTCAGAAACTGATAGCTGACAATACAGTTCCTCTGTCCAGTAGTTATATACAGTTCATGAGCATGACTGTCTCTCAACAATATACCATTATAAATTCACTAAAGTACATCTACAGTCGCTCACATCACCCTTAAAGAAAAGCGTTCATTATCAACACGTGTTCTATGTTTGCTGATTGTTTGTACACATGCTCATGCTGTTCAGGTCCTGATAAATCTTGTCTTTCTGCCTCATACTCATACTCGTCTCACACCAAAATGTCATAAATAAACATATCAGTGGAAGTTAGACTGCTTACTGGAGTCTCTTGACAACTTTTGACAAATACTCCACCATATCTCTGCTTGATAATGTGCCCATGTGTTCTATACGTACAGTGTATGTGTGCCGGATTGTGCTCGTGTGTATGTGCCTGTTTATCTAACTGTACGTCTGCTGCGGAAGCAACAAAGCAGCTGAAAATACACAGATAAAGCTAACGGCAAAGAAGCAGGACAGAGAATGAGCAAAGAGGCACAAGCAGAGCAAGAGAGCAATAAGAGATGAAGTCAGTTCCATTTTAGCTGGGTTTTTTTTTTTTTTTCACGAACCGAACGTGTGATCAAATGGTCGTGCATGCATGCGCGCACATCAACACATACACATGTTAACTAAGAACAAAGCCTTGAAATAGATGCAGATATCAAAATCCCCACAGGAGACCTGGGCTATTTTTACCAGCTCAGATGATGGCTCATGAATGCATAATTCATACATGCCCTGCTTTAATACAGATACACAGTACTGTACCAAATGCACAGACGCATGGCACTTTTAATACATGCAAAGTCGCAACTGTAAAAGTATGTATAGCATTCTGTCAATCACACTGGTGCAAAATGCTGATTGTCACTACTATTCACACACACACACAAAAAAGCCTTAAACTGAGGGATTATTTTTAGTCTCCCACGAGTCAGTCAGTGTGTCTGTCAGCGTTTGCTTAAAGGGTACATTTCTCTGTAAAAATGCATTCGACAGGTTGTCGCTCTGTATCTTTTGACAATGCCATTTTTTTTTTTTTTGCTCTTCCAGCCCAAAGCCCTGAAACTGCTGGGGATGGAGGTGAGTGCTGATCTCGTCCAAGTCCATCTCATCTTTATGGTTCATCATTGTCTGTGTAACTGTGGTCAGTGTCTGACGCTTGGTCTCGGCTCCAGCTGTATAAAATTACAAAGCTTATTTTTCGGTCATGTCCATAGTTTATTGTTGTTGTTGTCCCTCTTTATTTATATATTTTACGTCACACCAAGTTATTGAAAGACGAAACTACCTTCGACTATTTGTCTCCGACTATAAGCCAGTTATAGTTGAATGAACAGGAAATGAGTGACCTACAGAGATTAGTCTACCTACCTTGAAGTAACAACATCATAAAGCTTTTAACACAGCATATGTCTTCTCAAAGGTATTTATATCTAAAGCACAAGACAGGCGGTATCTGCTTGTTTGAAACAAATCTCCCCTTCACTCATATCTCGCTTCAATTTTACATCTTAATGCTTTCTTAGTTTTTGTGTAAGTCAGCTCATTCGATACAGTGGCCCTGGTTATAGGAAAAAATAACATGTTAAATTTATTGCTCTAAACAGCTGTGACTACCATCAGATAAATTTATAGCACTGCAATGTGTGTATCCATAAAACCGCTCATTTGTGCCTCTAAGATGAATATGACAGCCACAGACAGAGATTACTTAATAATTCACCAGCGATGTATTGCCCTCCCTTTGTCCAGACAATTCATAATAACGAAAGCAGCAGTTGTACAATCACTGAAAGTAATTTTTCACCATCTTGTAATTGACCAGGAATCGATACTCCTCAACTGTTCAAATGTGAATTTGTCGGCAATCGATAAATCTCTGACACGCTGATCTAGATATTAACTGTCATTTATTCTGTCAAGGGTACGGTAAATGAGTGAATCATCAGACCTTGACACAAGACTTTACAGACCAACAATATTCACACCATTAAACAGGAAATAGAAATGTAAACGGAGCAAGTACCACTATAAATAAATTGTTTTATTTCGTACATGTAAAAATCTTAATACAACCACCAATAAAGGAATGGCCCGAAGCAAATTAACTAAGTGCAGTAAAAAAAAACAAAAAAAGGAAATGTTATTATCCTATTGCACAAAAGAAATACTTAATAGATAAGAATGATACATAATAATAATAGTTAATTTACACGTCCAAAGCCGAGTGCGTTGAAATAAACACTTATTCCTTATTTTACTTTACACTCATCACTGAAACAATGACCATCCTACAAGAAGGACGATAAAGAGGAAAAATAATAATTAATAAATTAATTTTAAAAATGTTAAAAATAATCATTGTAGGTTGAAAAAGCAACTCATATTCAAACTCATTTCTTGGAAAAATATTGTAGAGACGCAAAACAAATCATTACCAACTATGATATGTTTTTGTTTGATTCATTCCTATTATAATTTGCCTTTTGCAGACTGTGTCACATTTCTGTTGGAATTGTAAATGAATGTAACAATGCCACGTTTGTCCCAAATCTATGGAAGTGCAGAGCTGCCACGGGGTAAAAAAAAAAAAAAGTAATTCGAAACGACTTCGTCTTCTCGTTCGAATGACTTTACGTATGACCTTCCCATGATGCCTCAGTGTTGGTAAGTTGGGCTATGACTTTGATTTACAGAGCAGTTTGGAGCATCGGCACGCAGACCGGAGACTGGAGCAGGTGGAATTACGGATGGAAGAACCTATAGACATATATAACATCAGCAGACTACAAAAGGAAGATTGAAAAGAAGAGCATTTCCTCCGAACGAGAACGACAAGTCATTGGAACGAGTTCGTCAAGTCGTTGAAACGAATTGCCGAACTCTTCTTTTCAATCTTCATTTCGTAGTTTGCTGATGTTATATATGTCTGTAGTTTCTTCCATCCGTCATTCCACCTGCTCCAGTCTGCGGTCTGCGCACCGATGCTTCGATCCGCTCTGTAAATCAAAATCATAGTCCAACTAACCAGCATAATGGGAGGTCATATGTAAAGTTGGTCGAATGAGAAGACGAAGTTGTTCGAATGACTTTTTTTTTTTTTACCCCGTGGCAGCTCTGCACTTCCATCCAATCCACCAACGCTATCATTGCCTTTGTCAGGTGTAGTGAGTGTCTTTGGGATGAATTCACCTCTCTCTTCTACTATCTTCTTGTCATGACTACCCATCAGGATGACATACCCATCCGCAGAGGTCGTCAAAAAACGACGCGTAAACGGGAGGAGGAGGTGGACATCGATTTGGATGACCCTGAAATCAACCACTTCCCTTTTCCCTTCCATGAACTGATGGTGTGGGCTGTGCTGATGAAGCGGCAGAAGATGGCGCTGTTCTTCTGGCAGCATGGCGAAGAGGCCATGGCCAAAGCGCTGGTGGCCTGTAAGCTGTGTAAAGCCATGGCACACGAAGCCTCTGAGAACGACATGGTGGATGACATCTCCCAGGAACTCAACCACAACTCCAGGTGGGCGACGCCATGATGCCATGATCACACACACACGCAGGTGCTGTGTGAGTGTTGCAGATCCTGTAGAAGGAAAAAGCCAAAAATGTGTGTGTTTCTATCCTGTCCTTGAGCTCAGAGAAAGAGTGTAGGTAGTTTTTGTCCTCTACGACAGACTGTGCACAGTGGTTGAGTTCATTTATGCCAATGCCTGCATCATGTGTTTGTGGAGATAGCTGCTTCATGGATGCAGATGTACGTCTGTATATCCACACACACACATACACTCAGACACACTCACAGCTAAGCAGTCATTAATGCCAGGGAACACGGAGGGCTGAGTATGCTCAGAGAGGTGAAAATGGGGACACAATGAGTTTATGGCCAATTCTGCACAGCTGTGAGGTCCCATATCTATGTGATTCCAAAACCTAAGTGTCTGGAAGGATGTATGATCTACACGTGGTTTCAAAACCTAAGGGTCTGTGAGGATATAAGATCTACACGTGATTCCAAAACCTAAGGGTTTGACACCTACACCATATGTACACCTCAAGGCGTCAGTGCCAGGAGGTACAAACCCCGTCTGAAAATATATTTAAGACAGAACAAAATCAGCTGACAGTCAGAGATTTCTCCCTGTTTTGAGTTTGGAATAGAATAGAATAGACTTTATTGTCATTACACTAAGGTATGTATGTATGCATGTATATATGTATGTTGGCACTCAGGTCAAAAACAATATGCAATTGGAAAAATAAGATATACAGTCTTAAAATATATATAAATGGCAGTGCAAAGTGGCATGGTGCGTGCACAGCATATAGTACTGTGATAAATATTGCACAATTATGTCCATAGTCCTGCGGTGATGGGCAGACGGGGTTTGTGTCATGCAAGTAAAACACTTCTGAAGGTTGGCTGACTTCAACTCATCTTTTGACTTCACTGCATTTTTGCTTCTGATAGATTTATTCTGTCTTCTTTTTAACCTACATAGTATTAAGTGAACAAGTAGTCTGATCCTGAAAGAAGAAATTTACCACTACAATCCCAGGTCGGTCGACGCCATCTCATGATAAAAACCTCTGTCTCTCAATGATTAATGAAGGGGTTGAGTCAGGAGTCTAGACGTGTATCTCCACATTCCAGATAAACATGCCTTTTTTTTTTTTTTTCTCCAAACTGACCTGTTTCAGACTCGTCCCACGAGAGGTTGAGTGACATACATACAGAAATCTTAACGGCACGCACAGTTTTTAGTTAAGAATTTCCGGCTGGAGTAATCACCTAGAGGAGGAAATGCTGGTTCCTGGAATCAATGTTAATTAAAGGAAGAAATCTAGAAGCACAGTCACACCAACCCACAACACAATCTCTGCCGGTTCCCCTGCCTTATGTTCAAACGCATTTTCAAAGCTGACATATTTCCAGCACGCCTTCCGCAAAGAAGTTGGCCACCGTTCCTTCAGAACGTACGCTTCACTCCATACTCTACATATTTTCATGTAATCTTTACATCATGTGTGTTTGGGTTGTCAGTGAATACATGTTTGCCTATAAACTCAGGGGACGCTTATCTATCATTTGCAAACACGTGCTATTCCTACACCAGGACTTTTTTTTTTCTTGTTCTTCAAGCAAATACTGTAAATATATGCATTTTTTATCATATAGGATGAGATAAAAGCATTTCGTAAAAGCGACAACAATCTTCTACCCTGCATAAAAGTCATGTCACTCTACTTATTTGTCAAATTCTCAAAGCCCCAGCAGTAAACACACACACACAGTACACACACAGACTACTTTCTACTGTCCATTATCGTGGTTGTATTTGTCCCGCAACAGTGTGCGTCTTTCTGAAGGTCCTTTCAAAGGCTGAAGAACTTCATCTAAGCGTATTGATTTATATTTTTACTAGTGCGATGGGAGGCACTTCATGTGTGATTGCAGCTTTTATAGCCTAAGGTCATTTATGTGGTCTGTGCATGTATGTGTACTGCATGTGATGCATGCCTTTTGGCCTCTGATGTGTTAGAAATATTTAATAATCCATATGGTGGGTGTGTACAGAATACAGTACAGTATGATAAAGCTTGAAATTGAAAAGCGATTTCATGGTAGAAAAGACATACCCATAAACGTTTTGGCAGTTTTATG
This sequence comes from Gymnapogon annona, assembly GCA_029814585.1. Taxonomy (NCBI): domain Eukaryota; kingdom Metazoa; phylum Chordata; class Actinopteri; order Kurtiformes; family Apogonidae; genus Gymnapogon; species Gymnapogon annona. Next base: position 12,110,821 of record JAPTHA010000029.1, read on the forward strand.
TGCATTTACTACAAATGGCAGATTTGCCTCCGTCATCAAGTCATATCAAGTTTAGTTCTAGTCATTTTTTTTTGTTTATATCACATCCCAAATCTGCCACAGAGGGCTTCCCGCGCAGATAATACGACCGCCTCCTGTGAGCTGAGGGACACGTGTATGACAAAATGTTCTGAATGTTTGTGTTTAAGTGTGCTAATGTTTTCATGCCGTTCTAATCTCCTTGAGAGTCTGAGCAGATGGTCAGCGATGCCATAACCAGTTTAATTATATCTTGGTATTGGAGAGCTTTTATTACTGTTTCTCTTCATGGCTCTGTGTGTGCCTGTACTCTGTGTGCCTCCATATAATTTCTCAGAGAGTTTGGCCAGCTGGCGGTGGAGCTTCTAGACCAGTCCTATAAACAGGATGAGCAGATGGCCATGAAGCTGCTGACATACGAACTGAAGAACTGGAGCAACGCCACCTGTCTGCAGCTGGCGGTAGCGGCCAAACACCGAGATTTCATCGCACACACCTGCAGTCAGATGCTGCTGACCGACATGTGGATGGGACGCCTGCGCATGCGCAAGAACTCAGGCCTGAAGGTAGAGGAAGCACGGCAGATGTTTGTGGTAACGTGTGGCAAACAAAAATATCACATCACTTACCGTTAAATCAAAGTCAAACGATTTTTCAAAGTACTGGGAAATAGCTGTGAAATTGAGCTGCTATTGGGATGGTTTGAATCCATCCCAGAGACAGTACTTGAGCAGGAAATGAAATGAGAAATTCCTTTGGGGTCATAAGAAGTTGAGATGCCAACCTTTGGAAAAGTGTCAGAACACAATGAGTTCCTTCACCAACAATAGAGTCCAGCTGATTAATCAATGTGCTGCTATTACCCGCAGCCCGTGTCATGCACGACGGTATATCTGCCTCAGCACTGATGGCAACTGAAAACTGGAAAAGAACAAACACAGAAATGCATAACAATACAATGAGGTTCAATATTTTATTGATCGTGCATCAGACAGCGCTCAAAAGTTATTTCCGTGAAAATATCTCTGTGTGTGTGTGGATGATAATGTTGAAACAGGAAGGTCCTGAAGAGCTGAAAATGTCTACGCAGATGGCAAAAAAGGTCAAAATACTCAGATCATATAGTTTTTAATGTGAATATTTTTTGGGTTTCAGTTTCCTGTTCTGTGACAGTAAACTGAACATGTTTGAGTTGTGATCTGAGGATGCCCTCCCCGGCACGCACACACAACGAATGAATGACTATTGGGCTTTTTCACAATTTTTTTGTTTCATAGACCAAACTATAGCTCTGTTAATTGGTAATGCTGTATACTGAGTAGGACAATCAACACTGAAAATAATATTTGGCTGGAGCCCCGGATGAATAAAATATCCAGTCGACGTGTGTGTTCCCTCTGCACCACCACTATGAGAACACTTCAGTCAGACTTCCAGTAAAGCTGTGAGTGCCGTCATACAACTGATTATGTATCACTGTGATTCGGCTGCACTGACTCATTCTCTGAACTGTAGACAGTAAGAAATCCTCACCCGTGGCACCGCTGCCAAAATACAGTATCTCGGAGATTCTGCGACGCCTCCGATAGAGCATCACAGGAACAGGCTTTTCACATTGACATCATATCAAACCTTTGGAGAAACCTTAAAAAAATCAATCCTTTTGTTTGAAATCTGAAGCAGAGAAAGAACACTTCTTCACTCTATGTGGTAGTGTTCTAAATTGCAATCGTTTTGTAGGGGTGTGTGTGTGTGTGTGTGTGTCTGTGTCTAATATCCATGGGGTCACATTTCCACTGGGCCCTGAAGTCTGTTTACTGGCGAGTCTCACTAAAGAAATAAGAAATCCTGCTGACAGTTGCCAAGAAATGTATTGATAGAAAATGGAAATTAGGCCCCGCCCCCTTCCAGTCAAGATTTGGCTGTAGAAGTCAACAGTTGTGTGAACCTGGAGAAAATCACCTACTGGATGAAAAAAAGAAGTGGGATGTCTTACAAGATACAGTAGAAGATATAAGGTCTATAATTCTCTCTGCACAGTTCACTTATGGTCGTGTTTTGTTTTGTATGTGGATTAGGAGCGTGGTCTTGTGATGTATGAATGCGGCTGCGATGTCGTCTAATGGAAAATAAATCGTTAAAAAATAAATCTGAAGAAGATTGGCTGAGGCACTCAAAGGTAAATAGCAATCAGAAAAATAGTGCATTAATGTGTAACGGTGTAGTCGGTGCAGGTTCACGGCAGCGCTGTTTGTGTAAATGAGCCAGTCGAGGCTGCAGGGGTCTTATTGGACGGCTGTTCTGTGCAGCACCATTAAGAGTGAAATGAGTTCCCGGTTGATCCTCTGCCATAATTCTCTGGTATGGGTCTCCAAAGCCTTTTTACATTAAGCCTTAGGGAGCCGAATAACTGACCTTAATTAGTCCACACTCTTAGAAATTGTGTCCCACATATTTTTACACCGAGGCATTTGTGGTGAACTTTAGAGATGAGGGGGTGAGGTTCCACTCGGGGTTAGCGGTTGAAGTTTGAGTAATTTCTGCTCATGTGGGTTTTGCTAGACGTCTGGCGGTAGGGCGATAGTGGTGTGTGTGTGTGTGTGTGTGTGTGGGGTTGGGTGCTCAGATCAGAGGGGTTAGAGTTGTTTATAATGAAGACTTGCCCCAGGAGTTGCTAAGAGGACAGAGCTGGATCTAGTCTTATTCATAAGCTGAGTGAGACACGGTGACTGGTCCGACCAGCAGGGCAGAGCGCAAGCACTTTAAGTACGCTCTGGCCTTTAGAGGAAGGAGGCGGAGGAAGGTGGAAAAGAGATCAAGTGTGCACGCGCCGCGCTAAGGCGAGCTCACTGGAGCAGAACAACAGAAAAGGGAACCACGAGTTGAACAAACAAGATTCCGCACCTCCAGGGGTTTGTGATATACAGAAAATAACATTGTCAGAGCGTTGTCAAAATAATGTGTTGCGGACATGTTTGAGTTGCCGTGAGCACAGTCAGCCTCAGCTGCCACTGCCCCTCCTCAGATCAGAATACACTTACCGGAGGCTACCTCAGTTCAGTTCATTGATTTTTTTTTTTTTCCCGCACATCAATAATTGTGATGAACAGTAAACACTTTTTTTTTTTTCCATTAGAAAATATGGCTGTTAAATTAACATACTATCAGACACCATTCCCAACCTAAAATGGCACGGTCAGAGACAACAGATGAAAAAACACACACAGACAAAGCCTGCTCCACGTGAGTGATGATGACAGGAGCTGAGACGATGCCTTCACTGACTTGATTCCCGAATTTCACCCTAGAACTACCTTTTCGTGAATGCATTCACTGACTGCTCAATTGCGTTTTGTTTTTTGGTTTTTTTTAATGTCGCCTCCGCTTAGAAATGAATGCAGAGTGAACTCAAAGGGATTGAAATTCAGTTCAATTACAAGCCAATAGTCAATGCAGGGAAAACAGCAGCTGCTTCTGGAGATAAAGAAACAAGACCCTTGATTACACCACTCTTCATCTTCATTTCGCCCAGTTGTTACCCTCTCAGTGCTCCCCTCTTGCTTTTTCATGTTTGACTATTATGTATCTGTAGTGTTTACAGCTTCCCTGCCCCCTTTTTATCAGCTCTGGGTGCGTGTCCCTCTTTATCCATCATGGCAGCGCTCACAGCAGCTCGCCGCCTGTCTGGACTAATGCTTCTGTAATTGACTTCCACAATGAGAACCTTTGCCTGAGCTCTCATTACAGTAATACCAAATCTTTGTTGTTCAGCTGTTTGCAGGCCGGGGCATGATGTTCGCAAAGCCAAAATAATAAAATGTGATTTCTGTGTGTATGTGTGTGTGCCATGAACAGATTATCAAGGTTGGGTTGTTCCAGACTCTCTGTGCCCTAATTTCTGCAGCATTGCTCATAAAACTGCACATCTCCGGGATTGGGTTTCATCTCTTCTACCTAACTTTTTCCTTTGCCTCTATTTCGTGTGTGTGTGTGTGTGTGTGTGTGTTTAAACAATAAACAAGGTGATACTAGGGTTGCTTCTGCCACCGTCCATCTTGAGTCTGGAGTTCAAGAACAAGGATGAGATGTCGTACATGCCACAGGACCAGGAGGCCTACCTGCAGGAAAAAGAGGAGGAGGAGCCTGAGAAACCGGTCAAGGAGAAGGAGGAGGAAGACATGGAGTTCACAGTAAGATCTTACTGTGAGACGCAGTACAACTCCGTGGTGAGAGAACCCACCCTCCACATCGCAGACTGTATACACACAGTCAAGACACACGTACACATACTTTATTCATATATATGGTAAAAGTAACCACTGGAGAGAAAGGCTAGGTCCTTTGCCCATCTGAAGACGTCTTGTGGACTAAACGCACAGTTTTCCATCCACAATGACAAGATGACACGAACACAAGCAGACACACACACACATATCTGTTTCTCCATTCAGGCCACCTGGACTCTTCCAGACAAACCGGCCTTTTCTTGTTTCTCGTCGTTTTTAGCAAAGACATTGGTTGTGGAGTTGTAGCGTCTCAGTCTGTCGCCGCTTGTGGGTTCCCCCTCGCCCCGTGTGTGTTTCTCTCCCCATCTAGTTACTTTCCTTTCCTCTTTTCGTTCTTGTATTTTAGTCCCTCTTGTTCTATACCCAGCTTTTCCCCAATTCTTTTGCTTCCTGTTTTGTTTTTTGCTTTCAAACTCTTCCTCCTAGACCGTCCCTCCCTTCCTCCTTCCCCCCTTCTCTTTTCTCTTTTTCCTTCTCTTCAAGCTCAGTTCTGATTGAGGTACAGTACTGTATGCTTAGCCGACTGCTGCCCCTCACACTCTCCCATCAGTGATGGCTTGCTGCAGCATACCACTCAGCATGACGGCTGCTGAGCATGGGAGGCCCAGGCTTGTGCATTATATAACCATGTCCGCCTGCTGCTGCAGAGCTTAAATCATGCAGAGTCTGAGCACCTTCTCCCGGCTCACAGTGGAAGAGTTGGTACTGGTCCATCTGCATAGACATGGATGTACAGCAGGATTAGGACTCGTTCCATTTCAATCCAATCAATCCTGGAGATGATGCACGGATCCCGTTAGCGCACTGAAATTAAGACTGGGATTTAAGGCGACCGTAACAGACAAATGGGATCCAAGGTCATCCCATGTATTGATTGAACTGAGGTTGAACGCCTTTCAGCACTACTGTACATACTCTCCATCTGCATTTAGTACAGCAAGCAAGCCAGCGCAGAGACTGAACGAACAGGGCCATTTCACGCATGTAGTCCTCGAGGCACAACGCAGTCTGGTGCCAAAGGATGCATTTGCAATGAGCCCTACCGTTTAGCCCCTGGCTTCTAGCTGTAGAAATGCACCTCCAGATACATATGAATCCCACCAGATTCATACAGATAAACACAGACTGCTACACCACAGAGGGAGATTGTATTGTCCTATCCTCAGATGCTCTAGATAAACCACACTGTGATGAATGTTTTAGCTTGTTAAAGAGTTTGTGTCCACTGTGCTGGTTGAATAATGCATGTCAAGTGCAGTAAAGGCATGGTGTGATTTACACCTTGGCATCTGAACTTGTTCACTTCGAGAGCCCTGTCTACGTGTCTTATTCTTAGAATGGGCATTTTGTTAAATATAGTGTGTTCCGTGTATTTAAAATGGAGAAATTAAAATCCTAGGTTCTGTACAGATTGTGGTCGTCCTAGTGGTGGTTTTACACCATTATACCTGTTGTGTGGCCTGGGGACTATTACAAATATTTTAATTGAATGTCCAACATTATACCTCGTTCAGTTCCAATATACTACATCTTGACATACAATACAATTCTGTAAGTAAACTCCCTCAAAGGTCTGGTGCTGCTTCGACATAAAACCATGACCATAAAACAAGGGGCTTCCAACCCTCTCTCATGGATACAGAAGCGTGTCCCCATTGAAAATGAAATATCTATGTCTTATCTTGTCCTATCTTTCTTTTTTCTGTCCTCTTTCTGTCGTTATCTTGTGTCCGTTCTGCTTCTTACTGTTGTCTGAGACACAATCCATGAGTGTCTGTGTCCGCGTCATCCATGTTATCAGCCTTCACCCGACACTCCACCTCACACACACATTTGACATTTTGGAATGATGACATTGCCTGTGCTTGCTTTGATGATGACAAAAGTAAAAACCGTGCCTATAATTTAACCATTACCACTTTCACTTTCTCCTCTTTTTTTCAAATGTTTCCCATCTGGCTTTCTTCCTCACATCTTTGTCTCCGTCGTCATCCCATCTCCTCCACTCCTCCTCCTCCTGTCTTTCCAATCTGTCACTTTTCCCTTGTTTCCCTCCACACACACACACCTCTTCCTTCCTCCCTCCCTCCCTCCACTCCACGTGGGTTTCCCAATCTGCCCCAGGCAATGCTGGGCAAGGTAACCACGGAGACTTCCAGGAAAAAGGATGTGGAGGAAGTCCAGAACCGCCATCGCCTCATCCCCATGGGACGAAAGATATACGAGTTCTACAACGCTCCCATTGTCAAGTTCTGGTTCCACACGGTCAGTGTCTGCTGCTGCCACAGTATCATCTCGCTCCCTGCAGCGATCATGTAGCTCCGCACCGTATCTGTCGCCATTAAACGTCCTGTTCCACTGTGTCATCGCGCAGCTTATCTGGGGTGGGTACGCCGTCGGGGCTGATGGATGCAGCACGGTGAAAAGTACAGGGTAGATGCACAGTGTTCAACTGACAGCGAAGTGAAGTCCTCGAGTAACCGCACATCACAACTGCAAGGCCTAGGAGTAAATATCAGCTGTTGCAGGGTCTAGCTGGTGTTTACTCATGTGGCTGAAAGCAGGTCTATACATTTGTCTGCGCCGTACTCATTCAATAACTCTTGTGTCTGTCAGTGCGCATTATATGCAATCAGCGAATGGATTCTTGAACATAAGCTGAGTCTTTGTTTCACAGGTTCCTTCTCTTTACTGTTCCGGTAAAAAAAAAAAAAAAACCTAACAACCTCTTGTTACATCACATCACTGGCAGGGTTTGTGCTGTTTATTTATGCAGAGAAAATATTTTGACTCCCTTGTGTTTCATCCCATTTTCCCTTGTGTGGCTATTTACCCCCTCTCCCCCCACACCAACCCCCCACCCTTTCCCATGTCTCCTCTCTGCCCTACAGGTTAAAGCAAAATGCTGTGCTCTGAATATTATTATTGAACTTGTGAAACAAATTCAGGGTTTTCTTGGGCTGAAAATGTAGTTAAATTTAGCCTGGTCGTCAACTACATGGTGGATCGATGACCCTGTTATCGTAGTAGCAGATAGATCTGTCCCTCAGTGCATATGTTTAATCCCATCCTTATCTTCCCCGAGCAGTGTTGCAGTGCCATTAACATGTCTAGTAATAGAGTTTATTTCACTACAAGTGGACATTAGGTGCATTTTCATAAATTATATTCAATGCCTATTTTAAAATTTGACACGGAACAGTCAGAAATTCAGATTAATTTTTTTTGCCCCTTTACAAAGACAAATAAGAGTGAATAGAAATGCCTTTTTCAAGAAAATCTTGACATTATGAACATTAAATTCATGTGACACGTCAGTTAAATGTCTTTTTTACTTAGGTCTTCCTAAATACACCAGTGAAGTCTAAACACTTGTAGTGTGGACTAATGAAAAGACTTAAGAATTATTCCTTTTATCAACGAAAAAAATACATGACAACCATCTTCTACTGTTTATTTGAACGATATGTAACATTACCGTCGTCCTCACCTGCTGGTTATTTGTGTCAGATCAGTTTATGGAAATGCACTTGATTCATATTTTTATTTTCACAGCTTCTCGACAGTTCACATCTTATCCACTTGACTTCTTATGGAAGCGTAACCAGCTATTCTGCCACTAATTCTAAACCATTTCAATGCAAACAAACCTCGGATTTTTATGGCCTCGTTCAGATGTCAGATTTGTACAGCGATAAGAAATTCTACCGAGTTTGGCTGGTGGTGAGCTTATGATACACTGAGTATAGGAAAAACGAAAGCAGACGGCTGACATGGATTTAAATAGACCACCACAGGAGACACATAATAGACATTTTCAGGCCAGTTATGCAGGCGGGGCGACCGAGTGTCACGACATTAAATTTCTATAATCCACTTAAAAACTTCATTAAAATTAAATGTAATTAGGGTCACTAATTTACTAAATAAGCATTTAATTTGATCAGGTATATGCAGCATGTCTTTAAGCAGGAGGGCTTTGATTTCGGATGACAAAAGGAAACTTTATTGCTAATGATGATAAACCACAAGCACCTGCAGCACTAAAACACAAAGGGTGATTTAGTGGCACTAATCTCCCTGTGCTGTGTGTTTTTATTCAGATGGCATATGTGGGCTACCTAATGTTGTTCAACTACATTGTCCTGGTTAAGATGGATCTGTGGCCTTCACCCCAAGAGTGGATCGTCATTGCTTACATTTTCACCAACGGCATCGAGAAGATGAGAGAGGTAGAGTGGAGATGTGCACAGCATGCCTGGAAAACATAATACACATGAAACACACACACGCAATGAAAAAAAAGTGCTGCTTTTCACTGGTGTTAAGTGAACTGAAAACCGTCTCGTCAACATAATGCTGACTACACTTTTATAAAGTAAAATAAAAGGCAAAGTATTAGGTTTATGGCATCAAACAGCTGTTAATCAATAAGAAAAATCCACCTGAGCAGTGAAGTGGAAATAAAAGTAAGGGTTCACGAAAGGAATGAGATTGAGACGGAATAAGAAAAGCAAAAAAAGAAAAGTTTTAACGCGAGTGTGTGGCCAGCGATACTGTAATGTAACTGTATGAGAATCATATATCATTGTCACATCATTCTCAGCCGCACAGCGATGCCTCCTGGTAACATCTGCTGGAGGCTTTCACTGGTGAACTCATAGTGCCCTCTAACGGCAGCTGGGATGTAGTGCAGCTCTGGTTTTTGTCTCAGCTCAACTTTAATCACCTCTCGTGCCACATTGCAAAAAGGGTTTTTCAAGAAAGGGTAACATTGTTATTTTGAGCATATTAATCAGTTTTTTTTCCCAAGTTTTAAGCGGTGATAGAAAAAATCTCTTTGTAGTGCATGAACGTCAGCCTTTTCTTTAGAACATATACTGTATCTTCCCTTTTCTAAGTCAGAATTTGTAGCTTATTTTGAGAAAAATGATCTACAAATGAACTCTAACAATGCAACATGAGCAAATAATGTTTTATCGCATATGGAATTTATGTTTTTCTCCTTGTTTTAAGCAATAATCCTTCTTAATTCAAATATGACCAAATTTGTCAACATATTATAAAATGACCTAATTTATCAACATAGACATCATGACTGTTGTCATAAGAATTGTCATCATGAACTATTCCACTCAGATATTGAAACAATTTTTTAAGTAATACTTCTAACAAAACAATCTCCATACTTGGAGAGTGAGTATTATGTATAATTGAAACGTTTTCCCAACGAGTCCAACCCACAGGAGCTGCTACTGACCTGGTCTTTGTTGATCCATGAGAAATTTGCAGGTTGAAACCTATGAGAAATTCAACAAAAAGTATGGATTTGTTTCTTTCATAAATTCGGTTTGGACAGACACACAGACTGTTTTCTCCGGGAATTCAACCCGAGTCTCCCACATGAAAGGCCCCCAGACCACCCTCAGCACTGATGAAAACTCAAGACCAGGCATCAGTTCAACATCCATCTGAGCTAAATTGAATTGAATTGAATATGCCTTTATTAGTCCCCAGAGGGGAAATTTCACAATCAGCAGCTCAATACAAAGGGTAGAAAAAAACAGCGGAACAGAAACACAACAAACTGAAATCTTACACAACAAACACACTCAAACAGGACACTGACACATGACATATGACTTGGGGCCAAATTTATAGACGTACTATACTTTGATCAAATTTATTGGCAAATAATACAATCACTAAATGTATCCACAGATTGGGGTTTGATCAAATTGAAATACATTGACCCATTAACAGAACAGTACCGCATTGTACTAATGGAAAATCTTCATTAAGTTTTGTAATTTTCTAATTCCATTATTCATAGATGGATGGAAAAGTCAGATATTAGTGGTTAGATGTATTATATTAGCAAGGATTATTGTTCAAATAAGGAGAAAAGAATGGTTCTGTCTTAGACTTGTTTTCTCATGTCCAGTGATGTAGTGTTGAGCAGATACCGAAGCAACCAGTATTTGAGGTTCAAAACCCAGCCCTACTGTGTCGTTATTTAAAATGGTGAATCAATTCACAACTGATGAACAAATAAAAGATGAGGAAACGAAGAGTAAAAACAATCTGACCCATGGTCTTATTCCAAACCTAGTTAGAGCCTATACAGATTAACAGATCTACTGTATCTCCACTCTTTGTATTAACAAAGATCTGGCTCCATCCACTGGTAGGTAAGTAGGTAGACAGGTGGATAGATAGATACATGGATGGATAATAACATTACTAAAACCAATTGACAGTAGTACTACATTGATGTACTAGTTCTATGGTTTTCTAATTCCATTATTCATTTCATAGATGATTCTAAAAGACATATATTAGGTGTCAGACCTGTGACAATTACAAATATTATTGCTTAAAATAAAGAGAAATAACATTGGTTGTATATGTGGTAAAAGGCAGTGTCTACAGCAGTGCAGTGGGTTGAATAGGTGCGTGAGAAACAAGAGGTCACAGGTTCATAACTCGGGCCTCTCATGCATGTTTTCAACCTCTGGTGTTACTTTGAGTTAAAAGTTGGTATAGGTTGAAGAATGTTAACGGCAAGAATGTCTACTAAATTAGGGATTCCTTTCCATGCAAAAAACGCTTACCCCATTGGAGGATTTTTCGGATTCAAATACACGATTTTAACCTAATTTTGAGGATCTGTTTCTTGTTTCAAGGGGCATTTTTTGCAGTGCAAGACCTTTTCCGTTGAAGCTCCTGTCTTCCAGTCTGTGTCCACCTGTCCCTTCTTTTCTGCCCTCAACTAACTCCTCTCCAAACCTTCCTCCAGATCCTGATGTCCGAACCGGGGAAGTTGTTACAGAAGGTGAAGGTGTGGCTTCAGGAGTACTGGAACATCACCGACCTCATGGCCATCCTCATATTCTCCGTTGGAATGGTCCTTCGTCTCCAGGAGCCGCCCCTCATGAGCTACGGACGGGTCATCTACTGCGTCAACATCATCTACTGGTACATCCGGCTGCTGGACATCTTCGGAGTCAACAAATACCTGGGTCCCTATGTTATGATGATTGGCAAGATGGTGAGCAGAGGCGAGGGGGAGGGGTTTGAGTCGGTGGCTGTTTTATTATCATTTTTTTTTATCTCTCGTCTTACATTCTCTTTCCGTATTATCATTCATTTTTTTTATCTTGACCATCTCCCGACACATCCTATACTGTTTTAAAACGCACCCACTCCCGACCCTGAGGGATTTCTCGATACGTTGCCTAATAGAGTCTCTGCGCTTCTAACGAGCATTGTTTGATCTCTTAAGGCACAAGATCAGAGCTTCTGCTATGTACATTTACACAAGACGCATCAAAAGCTCAAATCTGTCCCGTGTCTATGTGGTGCATGTCTATGTGGTGCATGTCTGTCTTTAATGCAGGCTGTGTACCAGCGGACACCGACTGGCTTTGATATGAAAATCAGCAATCAAGTTGGTTAGTGAAAACAGGGGAGAGGTTTAGACGATTTACTTATATGAGGCTATATTTTGAAAGTCTGTTTAGTTCACATTGTTTTTTGTTTATTTTGATTTTTTTTAAATTGAGAACGCCGAATTGTAATTATAGTAGAAAAGGATCCTAGTGTCCATTACCTGCCACTATGTAAAACTCCAGCAGAGTGGCTGTGCCTGTCATTCTATAGTTAGAACATCACCTGAGGCTCGGATTTGGCTTTCAGAGCAGCAGGGGTTTCCAGAAAAGTAGATAAATGACTCCCTTAGTATACAGTTAAGAGGTTCACTGAGGCTTGCAGAATAGAAATTAGCCTGAATGAAAGGTGTCCCTCAATTCAGTTCCATAACTTCCTTGATTAAGCCAAAATATGCAGTGTCTTCTAAATAAAATGGTTTCTAAATATTAGTTTTAGTCACAGAGAACAATTACATTATACTTAGACTGATCAACCGAAACTGTCAGAGGGACGGTGATGACAATAGGCCGACAGAAGCCATTACTGTGACAAACAGAAGGCATCGTCCATCAGGTCGTCTGTCCTTCTTTCTCTTTTATTTCACTGAAGCATTTCTTTTCCTTTGTCCATCCTACCTGTCTGTTCACACACTTGCCAGTTTATCTCTGGACTTCAGCAACTTACTGTATCCCTTCTGTGTTTGGTGATCCTCCCCCTGTCAGATGATCGACATGATGTACTTTGTGATCATCATGTTGGTGGTGCTGATGAGTTTTGGGGTGGCACGGCAGGCCATCCTCAACCCCAACGAGGACCCGTCCTGGATGCTTGCCAGGAACATCTTTTTTATGCCTTATTGGATGATCTACGGGGAGGTGTTTGCCGACCAGATTGACCGTAAGTTCAAGGCCACAGTTGAATAGACTTCATTTTTGCTAAATCAGTGAAGAATAGCTCCAGAAAAGGATCAAATAAACACTAAGTGTAGTAGACAGAAATGGTCAAATGTGTGTTTCTGTACTACCTTAAATGTACTTATGGCTGTTAATTTCCCTATTTTTTTTTTTGTTCTTTGCAAGGATATTCAATTTAGGTCTCCTTAATTTTTGGTTACTTTTATGCAAACTATATGACTGTAGCCATTTTCTTCCAATGATCAAATGAAATCTTTCTATTTTAATCCAACATAGACTGTGCTTGTGTGAGTGGGAGAGTGTACGTGTGTGTGTGCTGTTCTCTTGTCTATATATGTATGGCAGTATACTGTATATGATGGTGTGTACAGAGTGTGAGGAGTGGCCCAAAGAGAAGAGATCTGAAATAATGTTTTCATTCTTTGTTTCAGATATGCATAGTAGGAAGTTACAGCACAGGCTGAATGAAAAACTCTGGCTGGTCGAAAATTACTTTCGAACTCACGGAACCTGGCGTAGTAACGGTCCATCCCACATGCAGTGCAGTCAAAATCCCAGTAAATCTATAGACACAGACCCCAGTTTAACCACATCCACCTATCCCACCTCTCCTTCATCATCCTCACATTACTACCATGTCATGCCCAGTCCTACCACTAGAGGCCACTTGAGACAAAAGTGTGCATGCAGCTCCACGCTCTGAGGTTAAAGTTGTCCTCACTTGTTTGGCGTCTTGGGTCAGCTACTGT
>JAPTHA010000029.1:12149514-12159984 GCA_029814585.1 Gymnapogon annona
CACATCCTTTTTTTCTTGTAAACTGTAAACATCAGGTGATATACAGTCTACACGTCATCACTGTATTGAATAAAGGATGTGTATCCAGGTCCAAAGGTACTTGTGAGCTACTGTGTATCATCTGGGTCAAAAGGCGTTGTAATAAAAGTGTGTGACGTGTGTGTGTTTCCTCAGGTGAGCGTCCGTTCGAGTGCACCTGGCCCGACTGCGGCAAGAAGTTCTCTCGTTCTGACGAGCTGACGCGCCATTACCGCACGCACACGGGCGAGAAGCGTTTCAACTGTCCCATGTGTGACAAGTGCTTCATGAGGAGCGACCACTTGACTAAACACGCCCGGCGGCACGCAGGCTTCCATCCCAGCATGCTTCAGGGCTGTGGCTCAGCCAAACGCCGCCGCTGTTCTATGTCCATGTCCTCGTCTGACTCCGGAGACCAAAGCCCTGCCGGAATGTGAAACGCACCCAATACTGTCCATGTATACATGAAGCACACACACACACACACACACACACACACAGGGTTCGACTCAGTCTTACCTGTGTGCGTGAGTGTGTGTGTGTGTGAGTCAGACAACTCAACCAGCCAGACCACTACACCCAGAGTTTGTCTAAGCATGCGACATTGTATCAGCAAACACGAGCTTCCTCCTTCGCTTCACTGTATCATAGAGCTGCCCTCTTTTTCCTCCTGACATGATCGGTATTTATTAAGGGAATTTGGCTCTTTTTAGAAGTTTTATCGCTTTACCTTTTGTTTGTGTTGTGACTTTGGTACACACGTGCATACATAATACGGGCTAATATTTCGTGTGTATAATTTACAGATGAAGACGACGGCAAGAAAACAAGTCCACAAAATGTTATGACCGAGATCTTTCTTATGGATTAGTGTCGATATTTTTTTTAAATAAATGTCACTATTGCACACATACACATACTAACATCTGTATAGTTTTCCTCCAGTCCAGTAGAATGTATAGCAGTATTATGTAAATATCTTAAGGGAGCTTTCAGACAGATGACATATTCTCTATACTGTAGTCAAATGGTAGATGGCATTAGGTCTTAAGTATAATAGAGAGAAGTGTAGAGCTTGGCTATTTAATTTTATATATTTGTCTATGGATTTAATAAATCAGCTATACTGTGTGCTTGTAGGTGTAGGTAGTGTTTATTGTATTGAAAATGTAAACGTAGTCATCTTTAATTGCAATTAATGACACCAAAATACCTTTACATTAATTAGAGTGAGTAGACCACAGTACATAATAATAGAGAGCCATTTGTGCTGAAAGTGCTTTCAAATGTAACAGGGTAATGCCTTTCAAGCACAAATATTACATTTTCACTTTCACTGGAAACATATTTTTATGGTTGACATGAGGGATTGTGTTTAGTAATGGTGTGAGATGTTTCAAAATATATATACTGTATTAAGAAGTCTGTGCCTTTTAGGAGTTTTGTAGCAGACGGGAGTTTCTACGTCTCCAGCTTCTGGGGGGAAAAACAAACAGAAAAACCACATAAGTTTGATCCTATTCCTTTGGCTGATATTCATTATTTTGAATATCAGAGACTGTCTCTTATGCCAACAGTGCCATGTGCTGCACATGGGAAGTTAGTTCGATGCGATCTAGACACAATTCTAGCACTGATGATGATGATTTCTTTTGGCTTCATCCCTTTCACCACAGTGAATCCAAGCCGCTTATTTGATTTGGCAGGAGGATGCCCTTCCTGACGCAACACACCCTTACCCCTATGCACCAGCCCGGTGCCTCACCAACTGAGCTATCCAGCCGGGACAGTTCTAGCATAATAATAATGATAATAACAATAAATATAATGAATAATGATGCATGGTCCTTTTCGTCTCTTTACCACCCTCTAGTGGTGAAGTTGAAGCACATTTCTTACCCAGTAACAAATTTTTTTTTTTTTTTTTGTGTTAATCCTCTTCATAACATTTGTAGGCATGCTCTCTTGACTACTTTGGTTGTTTATGAATCAATTAATTCCATCATGTAGCATGTTTTAGGTTTTTGGGTTTGGAACTTGTATTTTTTTTATTTTATTTTATTGTCTGGTGATCTTTTATAATATACCTAATTGGATGTCAGGTCTTATTTGCCACTATGGAAACAGAAACACGGTTTTCTTTTTGTACTCGCCACATGATGCATTGAAGTGTCCAGATGTTGAGATGTAGTCAACCTGTTGAAAGGTGAAATGCTCTTTTTCCTCTTTTTTGGCATTGTGAAACTGTGATTAGCTGCTGGTGCCTTTCAGGTTAAAGCCCTTACTTCTGATGCTACTGTACTGTAATCAGGGACTGTCCACACAGTCACAGTCACATATATTGTTACCACAATATATACGCAGCGGTGTAATAATTACTGCGCAAATGTTTTACCATTAAAATTATTTTTCTTTCTAATCAATTTCTTGTTGCTTCTGTCCAGATTTGACACACAAACATCACTTTCTTTCATGTCAAAGACCCAAACTTATATACATATAAAACCTCAATACATTAAATAACTCAGGTCAAATGTACACTGTTGCCCATAACTTTGGAAGATTTTTTTTAATGAACATACTTGTGATCATTGAGTTAAATAACGATAAATACCTGATGAAAAGTGCAAATTCAAATATAATGTAAGACATTGGGAGGATTCTCTTGAGAATGGATAGATGTCAATGAAACCATAATTGTAAAGCATAAACACTAGTTCTTGGTCTGTGTGTATAGAATGGATCTCGACTTAAATCTAAGACTCGTGCATTTCTTTTTCTTTTGCATTTAATTTGTTATGTCTGGGAAGCTTTTTGGCTTTTAAGAACAGGGAAAAATGACAAATGAAGAGTAATTGTTATCTAGACTGACAAACATATAGAGTTAAACATATGGGGGAAATGGAACTACTTGAGTTGTTGAAAAGTCTGTTTTTGCATTTTACAAAAGGAGAAAGAAATATGACGAAAACGTGGAAAAATCCAATTGAAAAATCTAAAAAAGGCATTCAAATACTAGGAATGTCAGTGGCTCAGTTTTAAGAAACTATAATGTTAACGAGGATTAATTAAGGTATTTTTATTCATCGCTTTATAAACTGAGTCTATAGGGGCTTATCTTAATGTGTATCCACAGTCTTAAATTGATCGTATTTCAAAAGTTACACAAAAATCCCGAGCTTTGTTATTAAAAATTAAATCTTGTCTCTGTGGAAAAAGGCGAAGGAAGAGTCACTTCATTAGCTTTGTGTTTATTTGTTTTCATACACTGCACATACGTAACAATAACATTGTTAAATACTGGAATGGAAGTGATTACATTACAACAAAATCATTTAAAAAGGCAAAAAAAAAAAAACCCCAAAGAGAAACAGAAAAACAATTCCCACTCGTGTCTATATGAAAAAAAACAACACATTTCATAGACAGCAAATGCTTTAAAATAGAAAAAAAAAACAAGATGGTAATAAATACACACCTTTTAAACTCCTCTGTAGTTAAGGCATACTCTAATCGCAAATATTCAACAGATTTAAGGGTGAAAAAGGAGTGTTAAATGGGCGATGGGTCACGGCGCTTCAAATCAACCGCACTGATGTTCAATTATAGAACAATATTGGGCTTTTTAGTAAAAAAAAAAAAAAAACAAAAGAAAGAAAAGATAAATAGACCTCAATCTGTGTGGGCACAGTGCGGCTGTATGCATGCAAATCCATTTGTGTGTGAGTGTGTGTGTGCGTGTGTGTGTGTGTGTGTGTGAAATAGAGAAAAGGGTAAATTAATGTAGAGACTGAACCTGTGAATCTGTGGTGAGGAAGAAAAGTGGGGAAGGAGGAAGGTGAAAAACATTTCAGGGGGTTTAAGATGACACACTGTCAACAGACTTTGGCCTCGATTAAGAAACATGTTGGTGTGTTGTGTTGGAGTGTGTGTGCTCTTCCCTTTGGACGCAGTTCATTTCAGATAAGACACTGTCATTGCTATGCAGGAAAGAGTGTTCCGACACGGGAGCGAGAAAAGAAAAGTGCAAGTTCAAAATGATAAAGAGTCAAGTTAGTGTCACGGCAGCAGCGTGTGATTGCACAGAAAAATCTAAATATTAAAAAAAAAAAAACAAAAAAAAAAAACTAAACAGGAGGGTCTGAAGTGCCACAGGTTATTTATTTGAACCATTTGCTTGTTCTTCATGCGTGTTGTTCCTCAGCCATTCTTACATATCCATACATTCATCCCCAAACTTTGATCAATCATCAATCAGTCAATCCATCAGGGTAAACAGAAAAATCAAAGAGTTGGGATTGTTAACGGTGGTGTGAACGAGTGCAAACGACCTGGCCCGTGCTACATTCCAACCCTGTCCAGTACGACAAATACAGTAGCAGATATTCCCTCTGTCGGAGTTAGATATTAAGACCGCAGTCCAGTGTTCTCAAATATATCCACCTCAACATATACAATCATACTGATCCCTCCTTATTAAAAAAAAAAAATTGAATCGAATTTTTTAAAAAAAGAAAAGAAATATAAAGGCTAATATTACAACCTAGGCTTCAGGTGAGCAGGAGAGTTGAGTCAGCAGTCATGACAACATTTGTTTTGTGAAATGGAAATCACTTCGTAGCATCAGTTTAACGTTTTGTTCCCTGTCGACTTATACCGCCGTGTTGCGTTACGTCACCGGGAGAAGGCGCTCAAGCACGAGTACACGTCCTGCCATGGGAGGAAACCATCGCTTTAACTTCTACTTGAAATACATACTGAATATTTCCATATCTCATACGTATTCCTTCTCCCGAGATTTCAACCAAACTACCTTTATGTTAATTGGATTATTTTGTCATTGTCATTATCATCATAGCACTTAACTCTTATTACAATATTCTACCAACGCTTGGCCGTCGCCACACGGGCGGCGGAGTAAACTCACAGCAGATGGAGTCAAGGTTATGTGGTGTGGAAAAAGGGGCGGGGCCTGGGTTTAAAGGGCTGGGTTACTGTATTTGACAGGTGGTGGACGAGGTTGCCTGGCAACACATGCAGGTGGGGTTGACTGATTTGGGTGGAATCAGATCCAGGTCTTCGTCGTCCGGGATCTCGTCGAGACGGTACCCGTCCTTGAGCAGCTGGATGTTCAGGTCCTGGTTGATTTGCTGTCGGAGGAAAAAGAGACACAAGAGGCTCTTTTATTATGAGCGTAGGACGGCGGGTCGTGATTGGTTGTCGTTTGAACAGATAGACACATTTAATTCCACTCTGTGAGATGTCGACTGCAGGCATCAGCTGACTATGTGATGGGTTTTTTTTTGGAGCTCGTGACGGATTGGATGAAATTTCCCAAAGCAAAAGTGACTTTGACGCCTTCGTAGGTGGAGGCCACGACCATCATTTGGATCTTTGTCATGAAGGTGATGAGTCACTTTACAGTGTGATTCCACCCCCCCAGAATAGCACTGTTGTTGATTACATGCAGCATGTATTGACTTTATTAAAAATACCAACATCAAAATTTTACTTTGAATACATCCTCTGTGCAGTTCTGGGAGGGTCACTATGGCCACTCCCAGAAATATGACTTATTTTAAGAAAATTGGGTGATGCAGCCTTTGCCAACTATGCACCAAAACGATGGAATTCGATCCCCAAGGACATCAGAGAAGCCAACTCACTGAATATATTTCAAATCAAATTAAAAACATTTCTGTTTTCATTGGCGTTTGAAGGGAGATAAAGATAAAGATAAAAACCGGGGGGGACAAACATTAAACCAGAATGCACAGTCTTTGTGCCATTTTATTGATACCATCATTTTGTGTGTATATGTACCTGTTATTGCATTTCGTTCACCTATTTAATGTAATTTTGTTTAAATCTCAATTTTTTTCTTGCGTAATTGTACCCTTTTTTTAATCTGTACTCTTTCACTCCTGTTTATGCAATTCTGTTGAAACTTCATTTTATTTCTTGTACTTTTATAATTAGTGTGTAATCTTATTATGTAATCTACCTCTACATATAATCTTTTTAATTGATGTGAAGCACTTTGGGCTACAATTCTTGTATGAAAGGTGATATACAAATCAAGTTTATTATAATTATTATTATTAAATAAACAGCTCATGGTCCATCATTAACATAAAAAGACCTGAACAGAACAAAAACATCACCAGATCAAAAATGCTGAATTACTTTTGAACCATAAATTGTATCGATACATTGACATAATTCAGGTCAAGTACAGTTTTTGTCATGTCTGCTTCCCAAGGTTAGGTTTTCTGTCTTGTCGTTTCCTGTTTTATTTTGTAGATCTCCTCTTGTCTTATGTCTGGTGTATTTACTTCCGGATTCCGCGCTTTTCCCACCTGTTGTGATTACAGCTCCAGTCCTAATGTGCTTCACCTGTGTCTCGTTATCTCCCTTCCTGTGTCTATTTCAAGCCCTGTTTTCTTTTGTCTCCTGTCAGTTTGTATTTGCTCTTGAGAGATATTTACCTCACTGTTCTAGTTTTTTTTTCTGGATGATCCTCTATTTGTTCAAGTCTGTGGATTTTTTGCGCTCGTTTGTGGAGTTTGTTCAAGGTGTTTCTTTTTGTCTGTGTCGTAGCCCATTGTGGGTCTTCGATGGACTATTAGGAACCCTGTCAGCTCCCGATCCTCGTCCCTCAAACCCTGGTCCCGGACTGATCTGATTCTGCCTCTGGACGTATTCACATAAACTTTTGAGACCTGTGTCTCTTGTGTTATTTTTTGTTATCAATAAGCTGTTAAATTACACATCAAACCATCTCTGCTTTTGGATCCTCTCTCCTGTGGCGACCAACCGTGACAGACTTTCAGCGTTTGACTCACATCATGGCTGATCTGAATGATCAGAAGGTCTGTATGGAACCACAGTCATGGCCTGAAGGCTCACTCTTACTTCAGTCTTCTCTGTTTTGGTATAATAACGGTCATTAAATTAAGAAAATACCCCCTTTTCACCGAGAGATGCAAAATGCAGGGGATAATGTAACAATAAATGACAATGATCATTTCGATCACAGGTGTCAAACATGTGGTTCGGGGGCCAAATCTGGCCCGCCAAAGAGTCCAGTCTGGCCCTTCAGATGAATCTGTGCAATGCTGAAATTACACTGACAAATAAACAATAATATTCATTCAGGTTCCACATTCAGACCAATGATATCCTACAAATACTCACAACTCCAAATATGATCTTGAATTTAGAGTAAAACAAAGTAGTATTTAACAAAAAATTTTAATAACCTGAACAAATATGAACAACCTGAAATGACTTAAAAGCAGTACACGTTTAACAATATTCTGCCTGTTATTAAATATTATCTGTCATTTATAATGTACAGTACATGTGAAAATGTTAAACTGAAGCATAATATTGTTAAAACTACACTTGTGTTTTCAGTTGGTTTGTATTTAGTCACGTTGCTTTAAAGGGCAATTTTTAGATGTGAACATACAGTATATACAAAAAACATAGAGAAAAGTTGGAGTTGGCATTATTTATATTATTATTATGGTATTATTTCACTGGTCCGGCCCACTTCAGATCAAATGTACCTGAATGTGGCCCCTGAGTGAAATGAGTTTGACAGCCCTGATTTAGATGGAGGCTCATGGATGATTTTGGCTATTGAAGGGTTAACTGGAGCTACAGTACAATCACAGTGTCCCCAGTGTTTTGTTTGGTAACGACTCTCTGTTATTGAACACAGAGATAATGGATGAAAAGGGTTTAGCTGCAGGTACTAATTATTTCTAACAGCGGAGGTGGCGAGAAGGACCATAAAACACCATATATATTCACCAGTGGTAGGCAATCAGGACCAGAGAGGCCTTCTCTGCTGGACTAAACATCATCAGAAACCTTTGTATATTCCCTGGAGTTGTATTAATTTTGTTCTCAATAGACTATTCTCCTCATTTCTTAGTTTCAATACGTGTACATGGAGGTGAGATATTTTGTCCAATCAGGTTTCAGTCTCTGTGTTGCTGATGGAGGAGAAGAGAATGATTTGGTCTCTGACATACTTAAAAATCCACTTTCAAGGCAGACTTTTGCAGGGGGAGCAACCTTGACGCTAGCTAGCTAGCTGGTTGAGTGGAGGCTCTCTGTCCTCAAGAGAATCTCAACTGTCAGGAATACGACCAGACAGAGGAGACGCCGAGCCTCGGCCACCACGAACATGACACTGATGGAACTGAAATGCACAGATCATGTCTATGATGGAGACACTGACGTCCTGCAATGAAAGGAGGTTGGATTTTGTACACAAACGATGAGCGTCTCTAGTGATTAGACTACGATGGCCTGTATTTTTTTTTAGGTTTTATGCTTTTGTCATGTTAGAAAAATATTGATTATGAACTGCTCCACGTGACGTACATGGTGCAGTTTTCTTAACTGGGTTTCTTGCTTTAGTAATAATGTTCACAATAAATGTGCCATATGATTGCATATGAGTCTTTGATTCCGCATCTTATTTTGTGTTGTTATTGTATAGCGTTGATGGTTTCTATAACTGATGTCACAGAGGTGGATTAAGTCCAGCAATAGGACCAGATGCACGACCCGCCACTGATATTCACAGCTTTTTATTTGCAAGCTTGGATTTAGAGAAGACTGATGTAGAGGGCGGGGATTGGGATCCCCTTGAGAAATAAATTCTCAATAATGCTCAAGTGATTTGCACTTTTATTCGCAAAGACCATGAAAATCAAGAATTGGAGGAAGAGATGACATTTCATTTATTCTCTGCCTGTTTCATACACACACACACACACACACTGTGAGGGCTTGTACACCCGCCCACAGACTTATAACATGGACTGAAAATGTGGTTTAAGAATTAACGCGAGGTAAAATACAGTCAGTCAGAGACATCTCACCTCAGCGGAAGAGTACCCTGAAGACGAGTATCTGGACATGTCGAAATCGTCATCACTGGGAAAGAAAAAAATGGGTTAGCTGGTGGTGACGCAGAGTTCTGAGTGTGTACCCGCGGTTCTGTTCTCACCTGTCTGTATCTAAGGCCACGAGGGGCTTCTCGTCTGGGCTCTGGTCTAAAGACGAATAGCCTTTATTTGGCACTACCAACCTGTGGAGGGAGAACAGTCAAAGAGAGAGCAGTGAAACAAAAGGCCGAGGAGAAATTCACCCAAGGAGCAGAAAAAAAGGGCTGTAACACAATATGACAGGAAAGGAGGAGGGGTGGGGGGTGGGGGTGCGAGGGCTGAATGTACAAACGGGAAGAGAGTGAGTAAGACTTGAGAAGCAAGAAGAAAAATCAGGCAAGTGTGACCAAGATTACAACAGAGCAGCAGCGGTAACGGGAGAAGCATCTACCGGAGCTAATGTTCGACAAATCACTAATCAATAAAACTATTTCCACGTGGAGTCCTGCTGACAGACAGAGATAATCCAAATATGAAGAAAATCCATTCTCACAAACACACATACACCTCAGGCATGAAATCGACAAACACTTAGACAAAATGATTGAAGAGAGCCAGAAGGATAGAGAGAGAGAGAGAGAGAGAGGTAGATGGATGGATAGAGAGAGAGAGAGAGATGGAAGGATTGATGGATACTGTGGATAGATACTATGGATATATACTATCAATACTATAGATAGATACTACATAGGTACTATGGATAGATGCTATAGATACTAGGGATATACTGTATACTATCAATACTATAGATAGATACTATATAGGTACTATGGATAGATTCTATAGGTACTATGAATATATACTATCAATACTATAGATAGATACTATATAGGTACTATGGATAGATTCTATAGGTACTATGAATATATACTATCAATACTATAGATAGATACTATATAGGTACTATGGATACTATGAATAGATGCTATAGATACTAGGGATATATACTATCAATACACTATATAGGTACTACGGATACTATAGATAGATGCTATAGATGCTACAGATGGATGGATGATAGATGGATGAATGAGGGACTGATGGATGGATGGGTGAATGGATGATTGATGGATGACAGATGGACAGATGGATGGATGAAGGACAGATGGGTGATGGATGGTCTGGATGGATGGATGAGGGACAGATGGACAGATGGATGGATGGATGGATGAGGGACAGATGGATGATGGATGGGTGGGTGATGGATGGATGACAGATGGATGGATGGATGGATGTATGACAGATGGACAGATGGATGGCAGGAGAGGATGGGAGTGGGTCAGAGGTTGGTACCGTGTTCTGGCCATGACGTTGTTCTTCTTGGGCTGCTGGTTGACAGGACTACCTACAGTGTTACTGTTCTTCAACGAGCCCTTCCTCGCCAGCTCTCTCTGTTTCTCTGCTCAACACACACACACACACACACACACACACACACACACACACACACACACACACACACACACACACACACACACAGGGA
>JAPTHA010000029.1:12170477-12182087 GCA_029814585.1 Gymnapogon annona
CTGTTCTTTTTTCTACTCCTTGTCTATGCTGCTGTTGTTGAAATTTCCCCTCTGGGGACTAATAAAGGGAAGTCTAAGTCTAGGTCGAAGTCTAAGTAATGTACATGAATAAATTCTAAACTTAGAAATAGTATGATTAAAATTACACTGATTTTTCTTAAGAATTTTGAGGTTTCTCATGTTTTCACTGCTTTAAAGGACAGTTAGCGGATTTAAATATTTTCATCATATGAGTAAACTTTGGAGTTGACATTATTGATTTGTCATTCTATTATTATTGGACTGGTTCGGCCCACGTCAGACCTAATGTGGCTGAATTTGGCCCCTGAACTGAAATGAGTTTGACACCCCTGATGTATAATTCCAAACTTCAAATAGGCAACTATCGTTATATTTGGAGTATTCTGTCATACATAGATTTATTGGGCTACATAGCTCGAAGGGAAATGGCATAAAAACAACAAAAGGCACTCTTGTATAAATTAATTGTTTAACAAACAACAATAATAGGTACTATTATATAATGCACCATGTTATTACATTTCCCAGAAAATAAGAAAAGTTGCAAGTGCATTTTGTAATAATCTTCTCAAAATGTAATAACTTATTCATTAAACGTAATAACTTATTAATACAGCATAATTTATTACAAAATGGGTCGGGGCAGTTTATTACAAAATGCGGCAGTTTATTACAAAACGAAATGAAAAAAGTTATTACATTTCGGGCGTTTATTACAAAATGCAGCGTTATTACAAATTGCGGCTCAACGGGGTGGTTACTGGTAAAGGTGGGAGTGTGTGGCGACTGCTGAAGGACCTGGAAAAACACCAAACAGATTTAATCAAGAGTCCAAACCGTATTTCCAAACCGAGTCCAAATGCATAATCCACGATGTCACTGTCGTCCCAAGACACCCGTGGGCTTCCACGACAACTCCCGACACGCGCAGTCGGCTCCATCTTCAGATGTCGCTGATGAACTGATGAGTTGCAGGTGTGTGAGTTCATCTCCGGTCAGAACGAAGCACACAGTCAAGACACGACAACACAAGCAACCCGGAAACGGAAATCAACTGTCCTTATCAAAATAAGAGGACTCCGACACTCCCTTTTATTATCAGACAGATGATGATGATTTATTTCGCCTTTTTCACTTCTGGGGTCGCCACAGCATATCCAACTCACATATTTGATTGGGCAGGAGTTTTTACGTCGGATGTCGCTCATCCCGGATGACGCTCATCCCGGGAATTGAACCCTAAATCCTTAAATTAGAAATCTGTCTAATTTCAGGATTTGTTAGCAACATGTTCATGCTTTAGGTTAGGAGTCACCAACACGGTGCCCGCAGACACCAGGTCGCCCGCAGGGAAGGCGTGAGTCGCCCGCGGGAGAGTTCTATAAATAGGACCCGTTCAGGGATCTCCAATGCGTCGCTCGTCACACACCGGTGGCCCAGAGATCTTATCCTGGAGCTCTCACCACGAGTCAGTAAGAACAAAGTTGATTAGTCACTTGGTAAATCAGGTCTAAATTTTCAACCAATCAAAATTGCAAGTATACTGCCCCTGCCCGCCCTCCACTTTTTGGTTAATTAACTGTCAATCAAACTTTTGCGCTGGTTCACTGTCTGTCATCGGTGGGGG
Organism: Gymnapogon annona; assembly: GCA_029814585.1. Classification (NCBI taxonomy): domain Eukaryota; kingdom Metazoa; phylum Chordata; class Actinopteri; order Kurtiformes; family Apogonidae; genus Gymnapogon; species Gymnapogon annona. Next base: position 12,172,126 of record JAPTHA010000029.1, read on the forward strand.
TTTGGGGGTGGCAGAATGGTCCAGGTGCTGGGCATGGACTGGGTCAAGACTGCTAGCGATGTTAGTGGAGTTTAATCAGAGTATTAGGAGGCAAAAAATTGCTAATTTTCATGAGCAATGAAACACAAACGTCTGTCTGACAAACGTGAAAGACAAGTGTGTTTACGTCTGAACTGTGGTGCGAGCCTGACACCGGTAAAAGATTTGAACGTGGAGCAGAATTTCATTGAAGCTGAAATTCTGCAAATCAGCAGAATTTCCGAGCAAATTCTGCTGATTTTCTGGGAATCAACCTCTGAAAAGAAAAGGTAAAAGAGTTGAAAACCACATTCTGAAAACACTGGTCTGTGTTCACTACATCCACCGAGAAGCAGCGCTTCAATAGAGGCGTCATTCATTCAATGGTTCACATCCAGGACCGACAGCCTGTCACTGATGAAGGCGGAGCTAAAGAGGTTATTATTCACTAATGCTTACGTCCAGTTTGGAGCGTGCTCTCTGCGCATGCACTCAGTCAGCTCAGTCAGACCTGAACAGGTTCCTCTGGGTTTCACTGATGTGATGCTAGCTTGGTGTTCACAAGGTTCATCTGTTTATAATGAACATGTTTTGACACATATATGAATTTAGAAAAGGTGAAATAAGTCAGAATCACAACAGGTACATAGGTTAGGTTAGGTGTTAGGTTTTTTGCTACTTTTAATTTTCTTGATAAATTTGTTTCATATTAGCAATTTTTAATTATCATAAATGTTAAAACAAACAACCTCAGATCAATGAAATACTAAGTAAAGAAGAAAATGATGCAACAATTATGCAAAATGTGGATAGAACCTCTATTGGATGTCACTGATTCATTCATCTTCCAAACTCGCTTTATCCTTTGCAGGGTCGCGGGGGTCACTGGAACCTATCCCACACACTGAAGGGCGAAGGGGGGGGGACCCTGGACAATTCGGTAGTTCATCGTAGGGTCATCATTCACACACACATTCATACATCCCCGTATGAATGTGTGTGGGGCAAGGTGGGTGAAGTGTCTTGCCCAAGGACACCACGGCACATGATCAAGAGAGAGCAGGAATCGAGCCGCCAACCCTTGGGTTACCAGACGACCTGCTCTACCACCTGAGCCATGGCCGCCCCCTATTGGATGTCATTAATTATTATTAATAATCTATAAACTGTGCATACATGTTGTTTCATTGGTGCGTATCAAACCGGTAGCCCTTCATATTACTCAGAGCCCCTGAAGTAGCCCCCAGTTTCAAAAAGGTTGGGGACCCCTGCTTTAGGTACTCACAACGGGTGGATGGATAAACACCTGTAAGTGGATATTTGAAAATAATCTCAACATTATTTATTTATTTATTTATTTATTTTTGTATAAATGCCCAAGAAATGCTACCAGAGAAGATTTGGCAGAATCAAGGGAACACCTCTCAATGCAAAACATTCACACACAAAATAGCAGCATTTTTTTTCTCCAATGATGATTAAGTGCCACATTGAAAGAACATTTTTAACTCCCTAAATATAGGATTTATGGCAGAGTTCATGCATTATTTCTCACTAACCGTTTCCAACCTCCAGAACATTATTGTGTTGTAAATAAATAACAGACAAAAGTAGTCGTATATCTAGGATTTATAAATGTACTATCGTGATGTTTTTTTTTTTTTCAGGGGGAAGGAGAACGAACAGTTTCTCTTGTGTGAGTGTATGTGAACGCCACACGGGAGCCCTTTAAATGATCAACAGCCTGTCTGTAAACCTCTGACTGACGATGGAGGAACATTCATATTGTAATGAGTCACTAACTGTCTGCGTGTTGTCCTTACATGGAGGTGCCAGCAGAGCGCAGTAAAAGTATGATCTATTGCACAATAATAGAGAAGGAGCTTGGCGTCCATCCCATAATACCCTGGACATGTGTGTGTGTCAGAGCCAGCAGGTGGCGCTCCAACTCTACAGCAGCGCTATCTCATTTGAGTGCCCTTGACGTCACATCATTATGGTTGTGTTTTGTTGTGCTGTGTTTTGTTGTGTTGTGCTTTGTTTTGTGTTTTAGTTTTGTTGTATTTCGGTTTGTGTTTTTTGTTTGTATGTTTTGATTTACTTTGATTTTTTTTTTGTCTCTGACCCTGCCACTGTGGATTGGGCGTGTTGTCTTACATTGTATGAATGTTACTGCGATATTGTCGAATAAAAAAATACAGGGGCCAAATTCATCCACATTTGGTGTGATGTGCCAGTAAAATAATAATAGAATTACATATCATTAATGTCAACTCCAAGCTTTCCTCGTATGATGAAAATGTTTGAGAACCCTTAAAAATAAGTGTCATTTTAACAATGCTATACCTCAGTTTATAATTTATACATGATAATGTGTGTATTCTAAATTGATTATCATTGTTATTTGTGGAGGAGGTGCGTTAATTCAGGGAAGAGGGATAGACGTTTAACAAATTGCAGGGCTATATATACACATATAGTATGTACTGTATATATATGTGTGTGTATGTCTATAAATATGTATGTATAGATATTTAACACAGTGCAGGGAGAAGGGGTGGGATTTAATAAGTTTAGACTTATGGCCACTCCTTTTGAACATGTTAACAAATTGTTGATTGTTTTTTTTCTTTTAAATTTATGTTCAAATAAATCTTCTAATAATAAAATAAGTGTAATGTTAACAATATACCTCAGTTTATCATTTCTACATATACATTACAACTCACATATCACAGTGGATCTGCAAATACACAAAACATTTAATAACAGGAAGAATATTCATAAATAAGAATAAGAATATTCATAAAATTACACTTACGTCTCTTCAGACATTTCAGGGGTTTTTTTTTACATTTTTGTTCAGGTTATTTATGTCTGTGTGAATTTATACTTTTTTGTATAAATACTGGAAAATTACCTGAAAATATTTACACAAACAAAAATATGAAGATGTATTTATAGTTTTAGCATTTATAGTATTTTATTATGATTTTATTTCTGCAAATATCTCAGGCGATGGACTAGATTAGAACCTTTGGTAGGCTGCATTTGGGCCTGGGCCGCATATTGGACACCCCATGCTCTACAGGAAACACTGACAAAACACACAGTTGAATAAGCGTGTCGATAATGGTGCAGATGATTGAGTCGGCTCCACGGATGCACTGTGGAGTGTGTACTTAAGTTGATGGATGTGCGTTAGAACAGATTGTAGATGCATGTCTGGGGATTACACGTCAGTAATACACTGCAGTTGAAGAAAGAATTGACAGTACGCAGTCAAACTGCTCTGATATATTACCTTTTATCAGTTCAGGTTCATTTTTAGACGGTATTGTCACCAGCAGGCAATAAGTACATATACAAGAGCAGCATATTTCATCAATAATGTTCAGTCTCCACTTGTATTTCATGACTTGAGTGTTTTGTCAGTTCAGTTTACTCGATACATCCATTTATCTTTATCTGTACAGTTATTTGTATGCAATGTTGATATTCTTATTTGTTGTTTGTAATAATATATGAGCGTTAATTGTCATTTCACGTCACATATGCCAAAGGAATTTGCCTTGGGTTCAAAACGGTTCCAGTTTCTGATCTTATTTCATTGATTTTATCTGAATTTAACACACCTCGAAGGATCATTTTCATGCTGAAAAATCCCTCTAATTAAAGGCGTTTTAACTTTTTATCTGAAGGTTTCGTCCAACGCCAGTTCCCTTTGAGGGTTTAACTTACGTCTAACTCAGTACAGTTTGTTTTCTTTGCTTTAATTTGCCTCTTAATCACATATAATCACTTGAATTCATTCATTTTAATCCCCTTCTGGTCATGTGTATGCTGATGTTTTTCCTCAACGCCATCAACATTTTTCTACAACATCTATTTTATGCTATAATTGGACCTAGTTGTAGTGTAAGAAGAATCTTTTTATTTTTTGCGCTGGATTTATCGTGAATCATAATAGTTTCCACATGAGAGCTGTTGTCAAAACCGATTTGAATGAGTCATGTGTAGTGGTTAACGTGCATGGGGATGTGACGGCGACGCTGGATTGGACTCCCGGCATGAAAGATGTGATTAAGTACAATCGGAATCCTGTCAGGAGTGATTTCTGTGAATAGATGAGCAGACACTAGCGTATGTTTCCTTTCCGTACAAAGGCACCTGCACGTCTCAACAAACTCCTTCAAGTGCGGCACCCATGAACACACTGTGATTTACACAGATACAATGGTCACTCGCTACTGCGATGACTGATGACATCATCAAAATGCTCGACACCAACCTCTTTCAAAGTGAATGGACGTCATCAAATTATTTGTGAAATACAATTACAATACATTTACCAATGTTTGCAAAATAAGTTTTTCCAGGTTGCAAAACCAAAGCAAAGACAGAATTCTATATTTTGAGCATTAAATGTTAAATTGCGTAACCTTGAAATAGTTCAGCCCTCACACTATATTTGATCGTGTATAGCCCCCCCCCCCAAAAAAAACAAAGAACAAAACAAAAAAAACCCAACATAGATTAACATTTGATCCTTTGGCAAAAACACGTAAACACACACTGACCATGACTCATTCTGGGCTGATGTGGGTTACGTAACCCCTGCAGCAGTGCAGATGGGGCTGCAGATTACTGTTCTTTCACATGTTTATTAGTAATCTGCCTTCCTGTAATATTTCTATTGGTCATTATATAATACTACATTGCACTCAGTCACCTTTTTTTCTATTTTTTTTTTCTTTATTTCATCTCTTAGAACATACAAATCGGGGCAGCTGTGGCTCAGGCATTAGAGCAGGTTGTCCAATAACTGAAGGGTTGGCAGTTCGACTTCCACTCATCATGCGTCATTGGGTCCTTGGGCAAGGCACTTCATCCACCTTGCCTCCACAGTGCCCCTGCACTGGCATATAATAATAATAATAATAAACTTTATTTGTATAGCACCTTTCGTCCCCGGCTGGATAGCTCAGTTGGAAAGGCACCCGGGTTCGATTCCCAGGGTGAGCGTCCAGTGGGTTGTGTCAGGAAGGGCATTAGATGTAAAAACTCCTGCCAAATCCAATATGTAAATTGGATTTGCTGTGGCAACCCTGGAAGGGAAAAAGCCGAAAGAAATCATCATCATTTGTATAGCACCTTTCATACAACAGCGTTGTATGAAAGTTAAAAAATGTAGATTAAATAATACGATTACACGCTAATTCTAAGAGTACAAGAAATAAAATGATATTTCAACAGAATTGCATAAACAGGGATGAAAGAGTACACTTATACAAGAAACAAAATGAGATTTCAACAACATACATAAAATAGGTGAATGAGATGTAATAACAGGTACATGCATACAGGAAATGATAAAGTTTCAATAAAATTGCATAAAGACAGTGTGTATTCTGGTTGAGTGTTTGTTCCCCCATCTTTAAAAAAATCTTTATCTCCCTTCAAACGGCAATGAAAGCAGAAATGTTTTTAATTTGATTATAAATATATTCAGTGAGCTGGCTTCCCTAATGTATATGAATGTGTGTGATGAGCCCTGTGAGGAAAGTGGCGAGTTGTCCATGGTATCTGGTATAGGCTCCAGTGAACCCACCCCCCACCCCCGCAACCTTGGAAAAGATAAAGTGAGTTCAGAAAACGAATGAATGTACAAGTCGCTCTGTCATGTTACGGATTCATATATGAGACATGAGAATCTTTACAGGATGAACTCAACAAGGCGTCGTCGTCGAAACTACACGACGTCAACCATAGTCTGAGAACGTAGGGAGGAGATGTGGGGCGGTGGGGGGGTGGGGGGGGGGGAGCAGCAGAACAGAAGGAGGACTGGATCAATAGTTATTTAGTGTTTCCTTTCATCGGCATCACATGGGTACAACTCCTTTGGCAGTGGGTGAATAGAGGATCTGATTAAATAAACAAGATAAGGTCAGCGCCGGTTCATGAATTCCATGAGTCAGATTGCGCTGACCTTCACATCCAAAACAACTCAGTGTGGAGTAGATGACTGGCTTTGTGCGGGGCCAATTTTCACGGTTCTGGCAGCGGTCTGGATAGCTGGGGATTGAGTAACAAATAAAAGGAAGCCAAAGACGCAGAGAGGGAGATACTGGCAGGCGGATAAATAGAAGTAGATAAACACCAGACAGCTGTAGAGCCGCCTTCCTGACGAGCACTTCCAAATCAATGGCCCACCAAAGGCCCTAACCATCTGTCTCCTATGTGCCATAAACCACTTATGCATATGCAGCTTATACATCTCCTCCGTAAACAAACCTAATCTCACTGTGTCTTTGTTTCATTTTATGTACGGCGGTGACTTATGATCTTGTTAGTTGTTAACCTCGATGGGGCTCCAGTAATCACCCACAGCCTCGGCGTGTGCATCTGGACGGAGCAATATTTAGAACTTATCTGAGATTGACAAAGCAAAACTTATGTGTTTTGACGAGGGAGCATCTTAGAGTGAATTATATAATGTGTACCTCTGACATGTTGTGGGCTAAAATAAAAGAGGCCATGTGTAAAATTAGGCCGGAATTAAATTTCTTTATTTATTTATTTTACCTTATATAAGGATGATGAGACAACCTCCATCTTTATAAATGAATTACCGGTACACATTAGTCTCTAAATCCTATATAAATAACCAATTACGAAAGAAGTGTAGCATTGTATATTAGGGTTTGGTTTGAACATGGCATATTTGAGGTAATACTCCATTAATACACAGTTAATAATTGAGTAAGAACATGTATTTATCGTGTACTAATAACCATTGATCATTTTTTTAATAAAATAGGTGCTTTCCATACAGTGAGGCTGATATCCATCTGTACTGATGTCACAGGGTTTTAAAGTATTCCAGATGCTCTTAAATGCTCTCATGTTGTCAGTGTTACCTGTTTTGTCCATCGTCTGTGTCGTTAGTGGGGGGGTTTTTCTGACCCTGTCCCTTTCGCTCTCTTCTTTCCACTAACTCCATCCGGTCCAGACAGATGGCTGCCTACCCGGAGCTCAGTTCTGTCGGAGGATTTTCCTTTAGAAAAAGAAAGGTTTCCTTCCTGCTGTCGCCTTATGTTTGCTCCTGGAGGATTTGTTGGGTTTTCCTGTCTATGTAGTGTTTTTTAGGCCTTGACCTGAATCTGTGAAGTTCCTCAAGATATTCTCGTATTATGATTGGCCCTATGTAAATCAAACAGAAGGCAACTGAAATGAATAGTTTAGTTTTTTTTGCTATACTGGCTCATATGTATTACACAGCAATTAACACCAGTTTGTCAAGATATGTTGGACCGTTAAACATAGAAAATATTATAATTTATAATAATAGTAAGAATTTATAATCATCATCATCATCACTTCTAATATAAGGGATGATGAATTTCTGCAATACAGTATAATAATTAATGTTTTATCTCTCACATTCTGACAACACATTATTTTATTACCTACATTTTATCCCATATTTACACCATTTATTACTCTGCATTAAAGTGCGACTGGAAAAGAGGCGATAAAACCATTCTTTATGCATAATTTCCAGGGCATTACTATGCATGATGGTGCTTTTTATATATCAATATATTCCATTAAATCTCAGTTGTAGCATATCGTCAAACGTACTTTTCCCATCAGCTTTTAGAGCCATTTTTTTATGACCTACTAGTGTTTAAAACTAGCAGAGAAAAGTAAAATCACGTTGCGTTTTATTGGTGATAATAAAATAACATACGTCCCAATAGGTCAGCTTATTACCCGGGATAGTACGGACTCTGTGGAAAGGCTTTGCTGTAGGAATCTCTTCATCCTGTCTCAAATTTAACCTCTGGAATATTAAAACGCAGATAATGGTTAAGTTATTTTAACTAATAAATGCAGTTGATGGATATGACAAAGGAAGTTTGTTAACAATAAGGTCAGTAAAGGAAATTCAGGTAAACATCCAGTTAACTGCATGGTTTCCTATTTTTGTGCTGTTGTAACAACTTTTACACAATTTCTAAAGTGTCTACAAACTAAATAATGATCAAAATTTTTTTAAATAAATCCCGTATAAGTGTAATATCATTGTCTAAATCAGGGGTGTCAAACTCATTTTAATTTAGGGGCCAAATTCAGCCATATTTGGTGTGAAGTGGGCGGGGCCAGTAATAACAGAATTACATATCAATGATGTCAACTCCAAACTTTCCTCATGTAATGAAAATGCTTATGTCTACAAATTGTATTTTAAAACAATGTGAACAAAATTAACAACCTCAAAACTCTCAAGAAAAATAAGTGTGATTTTAACAATATTATACCTTTGTTTATAATGTATACGCGTTTATTACAACTCACAGATCACAGTGGATCTACTAATACACAATTTACAAATACACATTTAGTAATAAGTAGAATATTGATAAATTTACACTTCTCCTCAGACTTTTCACGTTGTTTGTATTTGTTCAGGTTATTCAATTTCTTTGTTGAAATGATACTTTGTTTTAGTGTAAATTTATTAAAATGACATGAAAATATTCTCAGTTTTACAGAGAAAAAAATCTAAGTTGTATTTATAAGCTGTTATGGTAATATTTTTCACAGTCTGTACCTGAACTATAATTTTTTGCAAATATCTTAGGTACAATTTTTGCAATTCACAAATTCGTCCCCGGGGCCGCCGAATTGGAACCTTTGGCGGGCTGTTTTTAGTACCTGGGCCACATGTTTGACACCTCTGCTCTAAATGTTACTCTCAACCACTGTAGTTTCTATTGAAAATCCAAACAAAATCAAACCTCAGACAAGAAACTAGGCTCGTATTTACTTACAAAGTCCTACCAGAAGGTTTTCTCGGGGTGCTCACGGTCTCTGGGTTGATTTTTTTTCACTGCTCTGCTCTAAATATACAGCAAACATGCTGAAAGATACAGATGAGTAAACAGCTAATCACTTCAAAATTAAACTGCTGTCGTTTAGTTAATGAAAATAATTGCAACTGTTCAGAGAAGAAGTCTAATTCTCAGTTTTAATGATGCACAATCCTCTTTGGCAGATAAGGACTGTGCAGTTGTTGCTCAACAGGATGTGGGTCAGTGCGGAGGTCATGTGTTCCACAGCGATAGCAACGGCGAAAAAAGACTACTGCCAAATTTCAAGGATGCGGGATGTGTACAAGTCCAAAAAAAAAAAAAAAGTTGGAACGACGTGTGAGATGTGATAAAAAATAATGGAAATGTGTTGCTGTAAAATTCTGCTGGTAATCACAGATGGATTTATGATGCTTGCAAACACTGTGTTATCTTCCATTGCAATTACTCATTGTATCATTAGATCATTCAGTATTTTTTTTATTTTTTGCAGTGTTTTGCAGTTATTTTACTTTTTAGTTTTTTGTAGTTTTGGTAGTTATAACCTGAAATTAATTAAGTATGCAATTAAGTTTTGTCTGCAGTAACATTAAGTCAAATGTTTCCTTGGTTCTTGGTAGCTGTTATATAACTTTAAGCATCTAAGAATGTAACCTATGTGAGGGAGAAGTCAGTAGAAATGAAAACTTACACGCTTTAGTTATCAAGAAGAATAAATCATTTTATTATGTCAGTATAAAAAATAAACATTAAGTTGGGGGGGGGGGGGGTCGACCACAATTTCAGTTATGACACTAGTGTAGCAACATGCCAGTATGAGCTACAACACATGATCATGCGTTATTAGCGACTGCATAATTTATCTATCACACACAACTAGTTAGGAGGCAAGGTGGGCGAAGTGCCTTGCCCAAGGAGACAAGGGCACATGACCAGGAAAGAGCGGGATTTGAACCGCCAACCCTTCGGTTATTGGACAACCTGCTCTACCTCAGTCACAGCTGTCCCTAAGAAGAAACAAATGAACTCAAACCTGAGATTACGTTTCAACTTATGTTTCTCTCTCTC
>JAPTHA010000029.1:12200071-12217030 GCA_029814585.1 Gymnapogon annona
TGTGTGTGTGTGTGTGTGTGTGTGTGTGTGTGTGTGTGTGTGTGTGTGTGTGTGTGTGTGTGTGTGTGTGTGCTATGCAGAGAACGGGTGCAACCGGCTGTCAGTGCGCTGAGGATTTGTTGTGGTTCTCGTCCTTGTTATGTAATGCTAAATGAGTGGTGTAGTTTTTTTTTTCTTTTTGGGCTAATGGCCTCAAACCCGTGCCCTTTTGACAACATTCATGGCTCTGAGTGAAAAACACCATGCCTATAATTTTCGGTGCAATCTGAATTAGAGGTGAGAGGGTCGTTAGCCTGCATAAATTATAGACAGGTGTACTGGATGCAGAACAGGCTTGATTATGTGATTATGGTGGAAAAACGGAGGTTCTGCTTGTGCTGCTTCAGTTTTAGTTGGATCCAGTGACAGCACCAAGTAAAGTCCAATGCTAATTTAGTACCCAAAGGGTGTTCAAAGGATCCAAATAACCAAATATTTAATCCATTAAATCCTTCACACTGTTGTAAATTCGAACTAAAGCCGCTATGTTTGCTAACCAATTAACAACCCCACTTCATTTAGTCTGTTTTTATTATTCCGGCTTTGTTTGTGATTTTGTGTAACGTGTGCTTTTAATCCCCATTAAATACTCTCCTGTCGCAGTCTCGGCCAATAAAAACAACATATACTGCACGCACACACACACACACACACACACACACACACACACACACACACACACGCACTCAGCATGGTGTTCATCAAAACTGAACACATCAAGAGAATAATGATAAATGGTTTATTGTCATTAGATACATTTGAAGAAAAAAAAATATGTCACCGAAACAATTAAAACCTGACCATAGATAATGTTTCAGGCATATGATAAGGTTTATAAAATCGTTATATAATTTGAACACGTATGAGTCATAATTTCCAACATTCATTTAGATTACAAGCAGCAAGGTATATAGTATGTAACTACTCAAAGCCTTTGGATATCAGATAAGTTTATATGTATCTGGGATAGGCTCCAGTGACCCCCCCACGACCCTAGGAAAGGATAAAGTGGGTTCAGAAAATGAATGACCGAACGTTATATAATATGTGAAGGTCATGTTATGTTATATCATATTATATGTTGTATTTACTATCAGTGGCAGACAAAGTATATGACGTTTTAATTCATTTAAATCTTTGCCAATAACAGTCCTTGACAGTGATCTCCATGCCGAGACAGCAGCACTTATATTCTTCTCTAATGATGATTTCTTTCGGCTTTTTCCCTTCTGGGGTCGCCACAGCGAATCTAATTTGCATATTTGATTTGGCAGGAGTTTTAACATCGGATTCCCTTCCTGACACAACCCACTGGACAATCACCCCAGGAATCGAACCCAGGTCCCCTATTGCCCGGTGCCTTACCAACTGAGCTATCCAGCCAGGAGCTATATTCCTCTCTAAAATGTGCTTAAATGCACCAATATGTGAAGCATGTAGTGAAGAGTCTTGGATTTGCTGCTTGGATTTTATTTTGAAGTCCTCATCAGGAACACTTGGCAAACATACGGAGGCAGTAGCCAGAAAAACCTGCAGTTGTGTTGTGTAATATTACTGCGTGAGTGTCTGCATTCGTTTCCTGAACTTGGCACGTGTTCAACGGTACAAAGGTTTACCTCAAGGTGTATATAAATCCTGCCTTTGTTTGATCACAGTCACACCAGCCATGTCCAAGTCCAAGAGGCTCGACTCAAACCACAGTGAGTAGACGCTGCAGTAGATGTTTTCAGCTACGGCCCATGCAAAACGACGCAACGACCAGACTCTTTTCATCAGATACAAAGAATTAGCAACAGGATTATAAACCGAGGATCAATTGCAAAAGTTATCTGAGGGAACAACAAATATGAGTAGCTGTAATTTTTTTAAAAAAAAGGAAATAAAGAAAAATTAAGTAAATAAAGTAAATAGAATTATCCATTTTTGGAATTAGCTGTATGACTATAGATTAATAACTGGTTGACTTAATACAATAATCCTATTTCTAGACAAAGAAATGGCAAAATAAATGAGAGGAGATGATAAGCCTTAGATGGCTTTTAATCACATACTGCAGTACATATGTCTGCAAAACTCTGCTGATGTAATAGCGTCCAATAGAAGCCAGGCAGAAACACACATGCCAACATCGAGATGTGACACCGTACCCTTTGTTTTAGTCATAATGCTGTTCCGTTGCATTCTAAATCAGAGCGGCTGTTACAAAAAGACATGTTGGCATTTTCCATTGTTCCTGTTCCAGTTTCTCCTTTTTGAACCAGAGCTTTTGAAAAAGAAAATGCACAATGTCTCATTAACAGCTTTTAGTCCATCTCAGCTCTTAAACGGAAGACAGCAAGAGAAGAAGAGCTTTTTTTAAATAATAAAACTAACCAGCAGATCCATGCACGGCCCCAAAAAAAAAAAAAAAAAAAGAAGAGAAACCACATCACCGCCCACCCCAACAAAGATGATGGAATATGAAGCCAAATTTCTACATGGTCGTACTTGGATGATGTGGTTTTTGTTTCACGAGCGGCAAAATGTCAAGTTAAAGCAATAGCTGTCAATAATAGACTCCTGTGGCAATTGTGATTATTCAAACCCAGCCAAAAAAACTGCCAATACCTGATGTCATTATCCAGAACCGTTCTGAACTCATCAGCGCCGCTACTTGAGACTCGGTTTTGAATGCGGTGTGTAACCTACATCAAATGACACCCCCCCCCACCCTCCACCCATCACCCACCACCCCAAAATGACAGCACATATTCAGGCGTCATTTACAACACTGCAATAATCACAATCAGAACTTACAGTCAACACGGTTAAAACCAGCTGTTGTTATCTCTTTATGGCACATTCTCCTTTTTTTTATTGTCTGTTTTGGTTGTGTCATGGGATTGAACAAAAAAACCCTTTACTGATTGGTTGCGATAACAATTCCCTCGCTCAAAGGAAAAAAAACAAAAAACCTCTGATATTGTAACTAGCTCAGCATGTGGCTCCGTATCGAACTGCGGTGATTTGCTTTTGCTAATCATGCTATTCCCATATATATATATTTTAGCGCCTCCATTACGCACTGAGATATGAGGTAATGAACAGGAATTGGTTATTGGATAACAGTTAAGGCAGCAGATAGTGCAGGTGTCATTCAGAGTGCACGACCTCAGAGAGCCGTGAGTTCAGACAAGCAGGAGCTCGCACCGTTCATGACGTTCACCTCTCCTTCCTCCGACATGTTGGGCTCATCTACACGTTTTCGTTATCTCACAGGGCAGGAGCGGGGGAGGTGATAAGAGGTTGTTTGAATGGTGCCAACATATGAATTCAATAATCATATTCAGCTGATTTGGAAAGATACAAATGCAAAAGAACCTCGTCGGACCTCACCTCAAAGTTGTAAAGTTCTGAGAGGATCACAGCCTCATGAGCACGTGCACCATTCTGCTGACGTATACTAAGTGTACGCTGCTGGAGTCTATGGTTAAGCTCTTTTTGTCTAGTTTTCTTCACGTTTTGTTTAGATTTTCCATGAGACAATATTACAGTTACATTCACTAAACTACCAGACGGCATCCCCAACGCAACGGCAGGATCAGAGACAACAGACAAAACCCAAAGCAAACACGTAAATAAGTGAACTGCATGAGTCGCATGGAGACCTTTGATCTCCTAGGTCCTACAAGCCCTGCTGAGGTATATAGAGCTGAACCAATGTGAAGCTTAACCACCACAATGGTTAAGCTCTTTTTGTTTTGTTAATATTTTATTTAGATTTTCCATTAGACAATATTACAGTTACATTCATACACTATAAGGAGACATTGCTGACCCACAGTGACAGGATCAGAGACGACAGATGAAACATAAAAAGCGAAACGAAACAAAACATAAATAAGTGAATGAGTCACAGAGACAAATATGTTGACCTGACACCTCCTAAGTATGGAGAGCTTAACCACCACAATGGTTAAGCTCTCCATACTCGAGTGGGGATTGTGGGACTTTGTATGTCTCTGCAAGATGCGGAAAATGATCTGTTTTAGTCCCTTTAACCTTTCTTCACATGTGTTTGTACACCCTGACAAACCTTTTAACTTGTTGCGTTTTCCAACATCTGCTGCCTCAGGGGACACAGTTGCACAATACTCCGGTGAAGTTAAAAGGCTCAGAGTTAAGGTTAAGTTTGTTACTGTCACACTGAGTGATGTGGTGAGCGATGATCACCTGGAAAAAAGCAGCAAACAGCGGCTGTGGATCAGGTCTTTGATAAGAGGCATGAGGTCGACACATGTCTCTCGATGTCTCAAATGGTTCTCAAATGGTTTATTTGTCTCCGTCAGTATACCTGTACGGTGTTTGTGTCTATCTGTGTGTGTGCCTGTGTGTGTATGTTGTCTGTTGTCTCTGATCCTGTCATTGTGGGTTGGGAATGTCATCTTGTAGTGTGTGAATTTAGCTGTAATATTGTCTAATGCAAAATCAAACATAAATCATATATATATAAAAAAGATAAGATCTCCATTTTCATAATGACATCTAGAGATTTACAGGCAGGTTAGTCTCTAATGGTTTTAAACATGTCTATTTAATTTCTCCTCTGTGTTCTTAGTACCCAGTAATCAGCGATGTCCCCAGGCCAAAGGACTGGAGTCATTGGCTCCTCTGGTGACCTCTGTGGAGGAAACACCCAATCCCATACCCACCTACATCAGGGGTAACATCCCATCATGGATCAATGGGAGTTTCCTGAGAAATGGCCCTGGGAAGTTTGAATTTGGGAATGACAGGTAGGAAAAAAAAAAAAAAGCCAACAACCTGTATGTCAATGCCAAGCGGCGGAGTTGTGCAAGGTCTTCAAATGTGGATTATATCTTCGTATTTTGCTCAATCTGATAAACGCTTAAGGTTAGGATCGGTGCCACGAGATGATTAGAGGGATAGTGTGACAGCGGAGCAATAGCAGCCCTGTGTGCTTATCACATGATTGTGAAATCTGGACTCATAAACAATAAAATATGTGACAGTAAAATATGCAGATCTATGACAAGCTTTCACATGTTACATAACGGCCTCAGACAAACGTGGATCCTCCGTCGTCGCACTGGTAAACTGAGGTTGTTTTGGTTGAGATGAGGTTAAAGGGCATTTGTCACATGTCAACGTATATCCCACATCACACGTATCTCCAGAACAGTGGTGTCACACTCACCCCAGTTCGGGGGCCACATTCAAGTATACATCTGATTTGAAGTGGGCCCGACCAGGAAAATAGTATAAAATAATAACAGATATATAATGTCAACTCCAATTTTTTCTTTATGTTTTAAGAGGGAAAAAAGTCAAATGACATGATGAAAATGTTTCAAGAAAAGGCAATAAACACAAACAGACCGAAAAGAGAAGTGTAATTTTAAACAATATTGTGCTTCAGTTTATCATTTACACATGTGCATTATAACTGAAAGATGACATTTAATAACAGACAGAATATTGTTATTTTCAGATCTATGGAGGTCTGAAGAGCTGCAAAATTATAGTTTGTTTTACTGTAAATACATGAAAAGAGTTGTGAGTGTTTATTGGTTATTATGGTATGTATTTTACTAGTCTGACCCACCTGAGACTGGATTGGTCTGAATATGGAACCTGAACTAATATTATTGTTAATATTTAGCGTAATTTTAAAATTGCACAGATTCATCCAAAGGGCCAGACTGGACCCGTTGGCAGTCCAGATTAGGGCCCTGGGCCACATGTTTGACACTCGTGCTCCAGGCAATTGAATCAACTCAAGTCGACTGAGTTTTGTCTTGAAGACATTAGGCCCCTTATCCAAGTGGCGTCATCAGTTCATGCACTTGTCCTACATGAAGGCCTAGAGAAGCCTACGAGCTAGACCGATGAGAATTGACACAGACATTCAACATAGGAGAAAGGTTACACAGATAACTCTCCTTGCAGATACACCCATTGGTTTGATGGTATGGCCATGATGCATCGGTTCCACGTCTGCAATGGTGACGTCACCTACAGCAGCCGCTTCCTGAGAAGCGACTCCTACGTCAACAACTCAGAGAAGAACCGCATCGTTGTGTCAGAGTTCGGGACTTTGGCCATGCCTGACCCGTGCAAGAACATCTTTGCACGCTTCTTTTCACGCTTTCAGATTCCAAGTACGTGTGTGTGCGTGTCCTTCACAGTCCCCAAGTAGAAAACACACACCACAGCAGCATAATGTAGCACCAGCAGAGCCAAATCCCTTATTAAACTATGGGGTTCATTTGTGCATATCAGCAAGAAAGGAGCGACGCTACAGACAAACAAGAGCAAAGTAACAATCGAATCACATAAATAGAGATGAAAGTATTTTCCTTTGCTCTCACCCTAAGCCCTTGGCTATGTATGGTTTATTGTAGTTTTTCCAGCCTAATGGAAGCTAGTGTTACATTATAGTGCTTTTATTTAAGTAAACGGAACACAGGTCAATATCATTGTCTGTCTGTCTGTGTATGTGTGTGTACGTGTATGTGTGAATGAATACAAACAATATTGTGCACCAGTCTGTGGCAGAAAGATCATTTTGAACACAGCAACGCATTTGAGAAACATAAATGTGGGTAGAAAGTATTTATCGGTGAGACCTGTGACGGGGATAAAGTGTGCTAAAATGCTTAATTAAATGTGTTCCCATCATTTTCCGTGTGCGAACAGAAGCTACAGACAATGCCAGTGTGAACTTTGTCAAGTACAAAGGTGACTATTATGTCAGCACGGAAACCAACTACATGAGGCGCGTGGATCCGCAGAGTCTGGTTACAAAAGAGAAGGTGAGAGGCTATGGCACGTGCGTTTAAATTGAAAAACAGGTGTGAGGAAATAAAGAAGAGTGGATGTCAGTCATGTGGAATATGACGTTGATTCAATAGAGAGCCAGACAAAACAACATTGCTGTCTGTCTTTGTATTGAAGGTGGATTGGAGTCAGTATATCGCTGTCAACTCAGCCACGGCTCATCCACACTATGACCGCAAAGGGGCCACGTACAATATGGGCAACTCCTATGGAAAGAGCGGTACGTCTTTGTTCTATTTCTAGCCATTCCGACAAGTGTATATTTAGAAACTGCGTGCAGGTGATCGCAGCTGACACTCCAATCTAACGAATAGCGGAAGTGTTCCATTCTCGGAGGAAACTGTACATGACTGTTGTGTATTTTTCTTTTGTGCATGAGTCAGTGACTATCTTTGATTTATGTCCGTGTATTAGACTTAATAAGCTGCAGTTTATTGTCTCATTAAAAAAAATATATAATGCAGAGCCCATTGAACTGAACTGCACCATATACTAATGAATGGTACAACGTGTCCCTGCGGTGGAATTATTTTCAATGTTTTCTAGGGCTAACGTCATTTTTGTCCAGCCCTGTTTCATGAGTTTGTATTTTTAAAATAATTCTGTTGAAGTGAAATTCCAAAAGCAACGTCTGATTTTCATTTGTTAATTTTGAGTCAATTTATTGTTATTATTATTATTATCATTATTATTATTATTATTATTATTGTTATCATTATTATTATATTTTATTATTATTTATTTATTTATTATCTTTTGTCAGATTCAAGTGGTTTCTGTGGGTGTTTCGTTCATTAGCAGAGCGTCACCGTGTCTGTATTTGCTGTAGTCTGACTGTACATGCGTTGTCCTTGGGGCCTAATAGGCTTCTTCTACAACATCATCCGAGTGCCTCCTCCAGACGAGACAGTGGCCAAGGATGATGCAGCCGACCTGAGTGGTGCACAAGTCCTCTGCTCCATCCGTGCAGCCGAACCCAGGAAACCGTCCTATTATCACAGTTTCGGTGAGATAACCGGCGTTGAAAAACAGACCACGCCCCCTTTTGACTGAAATGAAATTAATGAATGAATATCTATCAGTATTTTTTTTTTAACGCACTGAAAGCTTGAATCTGCTTCACAGAGAGAGTGCCAGAGGTTTATTTTTTTTCTTTTTCTTTTGTCACTTTTATTAATTACTCATTTAAATTCTAGCCCCGTCCTTCTTTTTGTGTCAATCACGGCCTCTTTGTCTTTCCGTTCGGTTCTCTCTATCTGACTATTCCTCTGACTCACACACAAACGTAATCACTTTCACTGACTGCATCGCTCAAATGTTTCACCGACTCTTAAAAAAAAAAAAAGAAAGAAAGAAAAATGGGAGCAGCTTTGTGTTAAAGCGATCTCCATCTCTAAAAAATTAAGAATTTTTAATCAGGTCTTTGTATTGTTTTTTTTTTCTTTCTTCTTTTTGACAATATGTGATTATATTACACACAGAGACAGTGATCCTCACCATCAACATCACCATCAGAAAACCGTCACTTTTTGTTCAAATAGGTTTTGCTTTCACGGCAGATCTCAAACGACTCCTGGACAATTGAGGCAGAAACATGACAATGGCAATAAACCCCTCAGTGGCAGAAGAGTTGACGTGGAAGGAGCTGTTTGCTGTCACATGCTGTAACAGACGAACGTTATGGTTTTCATGAGGCTATGATTAAACGCTTTTCCAGACAGACACAGCTGATATTTAAAGCAAACGGGAAACAGCTCGTGCCAATCAACCACTGCAACTTCCGGGCTCTGCTTGAATGAGCTATACGCTCCATTTTATTTTGGTTCTGCATCAGTATCCTGATTATATCACTCTTTAGATTTCCTACAGACCACCCTTGCTCTGCCAGACTGCCTGGCACCGAGTCTTCTCACAAGTAATGGAACACTGAAGTCGTACGAAGATTCGCGCAATTACTTTTACCGGGACAGGTTGATGGGGGTTAAATTTTTTGTTGTTTGTGTGTGTGTGTGTGTGTGTGTGTGTGTGTGTGTGTGTGTGTATTTCTCTGTGTTTTTTCCTGAGGGAAAGGATGGGCTCTGAACAGTAACATTTTATGGCACTGTGACTTGTCGTGCAGGGTAAATGTGGGTGTGGCGAGTTGGCACCGATAAGATATACAGCATCCCATGATCTCTGTGCAGATGCTCGATTAACATCTGTCAATTAATATAACATATCACTGAATAACATATTGCTAAATAACAGAGTACTGAACTCAATCAAGAAAACTATATGAATATGAAAACTCATGCACCCACAAACAACCACAAAACACCCACAAAGACCAACTGATCACGTACAATCTCCTCATGTTTACACTCTACATGTACACTGTATGCCTGAAGATGAGTTTGTTGTTGTTTTTTTGCACTGTTATATGTTGTACTTTTATGTTATATGTTCCACTCTTGTGCTAAATGTTATATGTTGCACTCTTATGTTATATGTTGAGCTCTTATGTTGCATGTTATATATTGCACTCTTATGTTATATGCTGCACTGTTAGGTTATATGTTATACTTTCATGTTATATGTTCCACTCTTATGTTACATGTTATGTGTTGCACTCTTCTGTTACATGTTGCACTCTTATATGTTATACCTTTGTTATACGTTTCACTCTTATGTTATATGTTCCACTCTTATGTTACATGTTATATGTTGCACTCTTCTGTTACATGTTGCACTCTTATATGTTATACCTTTATGTTATATGTTGCACTGTTATATGCTATACTTTCATGTCATATGTTTCACTCTTATGTTACATGTTATATGTTGCACTCTTATGTTACATGTTGCACTGTTATACGTATGTTATGCCTTTATGTTACATGTTGCACTCTTATGTTATATGTTGCACTGTTATGTTGTACTTTTATGTGATATGTTGTACTCTTATGTTGCATGTTATACATTGCACTCTTGTATTATTTGTTGCACTGTTAGGTTACATGTTGTACTTTTATGTTGTATGTTGCGCTGTTATGTTGCATGTTACAATTTTATGTTACATATTGCACTCCTATGTTATATATGGTATGTTACAAATACTCGTGCACATTTCAGAGCACAGGGAAAGGCATTTTGATCATCTGTGTAATCGCGTGTTGCACGGGCTGACTGATAATGATGTTCAGTTTGACTTTGATTTAGGACTGAACCTTTTGGTGAAGACATGCGGTACACACCACAACACATATGGTTAATCCCTCAATCACTACTGAAAGGTCTGATTTTAACAACATGTTTACGAGTGGTGAAAAGCCCATCACTCTGCTCCTGCTCCTTCTGCTTTTTCCACAGTTATGTCGGAGAACTACATTGTGTTCATCGAGCAGCCAATCAAGTTGGACCTGTTGAAGTTCATGCTGTACAGAATTCAAGGAAAGAGCTACCATAAAGTCATGATGTGGGAGCCTCAGTTTGACACTATATTCCACCTGGTCAACAGACACACCGGCAAGGTGGGTTAAAGCCGAACAGCCACGGTCTGACTTGACAAAATAAAAGCATAGACGCGAGTACATACATGCACACACACACACACAAACCTGCTGATAAATACAGGCAGGAGAGGAGAGAAAAGTTGCAAGCTAATCTCTTCACGCATGAAGTTTTTTTCCCCTTATTTATTCTGATGAAGTTGCACTCTGATGTTGCGGCCTTTTTCTCATACACCGTTACTCTCAATATTCTCATCTCATTACACAGCATGCCCATTAAGCATACAATAGCAAACATATAACACAATATTAGCACTGGCAAACAGCAAGCTTGTCCTCACACGTATATAAATTGCCACACACGCTGCCTCTTGTTTTTCCATAATCTTTTTATGTGGCTCCATTTTTTTTTTTAACCCTTTCTCCTACATTATCTGACCCCATGCTACAGGTGAGCAATGTGAAATACTACGCAGCTCCCATGTTCACACTGCATCAGATCAACGCCTTTGAGGAAGGTGGTTTCTTGGTCATGGACATGTGCTGCGGGGATGATGGTGATTCCATAGGAGATTTCACTTTGGAGAACCTCCGCAAAAGTTCCGGAGAGGAAATGGACAAGGTGAATAACACTATTGAGAATTGTGAGCTTATAAATAAGAAATGACTCCACTGCATTCATACAGGAGCCCAGAATGGTCAAAAGCACAATTGCGCTGGGGCATTTTTAGCCTCCACCTGCCCCGCTTGGAAGGGGAAGGTGAGATGAGATGAATTCAGTTGGATTTGATGAGCAGCTATGCCACTAGATGCCATTAAATCCATCTCACTCTGTTTCACATCACTGATATCCTAACAAATACAAAGGGAAGAATATTAAAAAAAACCCTTCAGACAGTGTCATGGTCATAAATAAAGCTGTTTAATCAAACATTCTGGACCAGCTGTGCGCATGCTTGCGAACGCACGGGGAGATTGTGGTGAGGTCTGTGTTGCGCTCGGAGCCAGTTACTGCACAGACTATTGATTTTGTGTATGTGCTCTGTGCTGTTATTTATTTATTGTGCTATAGGTGTGATGAGGGCTGCATCTCACCTTTAAGTCAAAGGCTCCGCTCTCAAATGTTTCCTTTCTTCTTCTTCTTTTTTCTTTGTCTTTTGTGTTGTCAGTTTTATAACTCTTTGTGCAGAAATCTCCCGAGGAGATACCTGCTACCTCTGAACGTGGATGAACACACACCCCTGAACCAAAACCTGGTCAATCTGCTTGGCTATAAAGCCACAGCCAAGATGACAAAACCCAGGGAGGTAGGATTAAAACCCAACGCATTACGACTATTATGTACAGAACATGAAATGTCATGTTCAGCTGCGCACTCAGTAGTGGTAATAATCTGGAATTCCTGGTATGAAATAAAGAATAGAGACTTTAATTCTGATAAACGCCGGCAATCTACTCCCACACAGCCAGAGCAATTATCCAGCGCAATCAGACAATGACTGTAGATTCTACAAGAGTAACTTGGTAAGAAAGAGCAAATGACTAAGAGAAGATTAAAAAAAAGTTGAATTAAAGGTCTACTGTTTAGCAGAAAAACAGCCTTTTATTTCATTCTGGCTGTTACATCAATGTACATGCATTTCCTGGAGACCCAGCTGAAGCTTCTCCTCATATTAAAACAGTCAAATGTAATCATTTATAATATGGAGGCTTGTATTTTATTCTCATAAAAGAGCAGAGTTCATATGTACCCCAGTCCAGGTCGACATTATTTCCCAATAATGTCTTTATTAAGCAATATGTGTCCTCTCTACACACTCACGACTGAGTGCATTGCTCCAGATTGTAATTGAATTTTTTTTTTCTTTTACAGTATAATGAAGCTAAACCGATGACAGATGATGTTTTAGTTGGCGTGACCTCAATCTTCGCTCTCAGTGAAATGGTTTTATGTACTGTTGATGTAATAGCTGGAAAACAAGTGTAAAAGTGCTGCTGGTCATTTTTCTGGCCCGTTACACATGTGCAGAAATCAAATGGAAGAAAAAAAAAAGATGTGTTGTCATTTTTTTTAAAGTACTAAGTAAATTTAAAAGGCGAGTACAAAGAAAAAAAATTTTTTTTAGAAGAACTAAGAACATGAAAATGCCCAGGATCTAGAGGAGTTGCTGTGAATTATACATACATATATATATATATATATATATATATATATATATTCCACCTGTGCGTACTGCAGTAAAAGGTATCATCAGCACTTAACCGAGTCAAACCATCGCTTTTATGTGTGAACTTTCAGGTGTGTTTGACCCACGAGGACCTTCATGATGACACGCTGCTGCAGTACGGGGGCCTGGAGTTCCCTCAGATCAATTATGACAAGTACAATGGGAGACCTTATCGCTACTTCTACTCCTGTGGGTTCGGACACGTGTTCAGCGACTCCCTGCTCAAGATGGACGTCCACACAAAGGAGCTTAAGGTCTCTGTCAGTCTCGGGCTACTTAGAGAGAGTCCATTGTTAACGGGGATAAGTATTATCACATCAAAGTTATTTCCACTGCTGCTGCCGCTGCTGCTGCTGCTGCTGCTGTGGCGTCTGTGGGAGAAGTCAGTCGCGGGCTGGTTTTAGAACTGAACACAGCTCCACAATAAAGGGGATGTTTATGTAATCTCGCCTGTCTAGGTGTGGCGTTATCCCGGCTTGTACCCGTCTGAGCCTGTCTTTGTTGCTTCGCCCAAAGCTACTGAGGAAGATGACGGCGTAGTCATGTCAGTCATCATCACGCCGAGAGAGGTATGAAGGGAAAGAAAAAAACAAAACAAAAAAAATGCTTCGTACCACCGTCGATACTGTACAACCGGTGTTTAATTTGACATTAGATGGTATTTTAGTAAAACACACACACACACGGAAATGTAAGCGTACAAAAGGGTTATTATATTTTTCCAATATGCAGGATATTTTTCACGCTATGCTCCGAGAAGGCAAACAGTGCGTTGCTTTTCATTATCATTATTGTGAATAACAACTTGTGTGACCTCCAAATATACTTCATCTCCTCCACTGTTGTTTCCAGGATAAAAAGACTTTCCTCCTGGTTTTGGATGCCAAGACGTTCACGGAGCTGGGCAGAGCAGAGGTTCCTGTCAATATTCCATACGGGACCCATGGTGTGTTTAACGAGATGGGCTAGATGTGCCACTGTTTGCAGCACAGTAACAAATGGCTCAGATATAACCAGCGACCGGACGGCCACTTTATCCATGGAATATATCTCTGCTGACGCCATTACCTGTAAAGTTCCTCCACTGTAAATAAAGACAGAGAGAAAAAAAAAATAAAAGCAAAGACAAGCTGAAAAAGTTGGGGGGGGAAAGTGCAGATTCACGCTCTTCGTTTGTGCCTCCTTGAAAGGAATAGGTGCGTGTCCTCACTGTGTGCTGCTATTACTGTTAGAAAGATGGCAATCATCCGGAGACTAACAAGACAGGAAGCTCAGCATGCCTTCACCGGACTGATAAAATGTGTCCTCTATATGTTCTTACGTTGCATCTGTAAGATTCAATACAACATCTGGACACTGTCCAAAATGCACCGTGGATGCTACTCTCTTGAATAAAAAAAAAAGAGAAAGAATTCTTTAGGTGAGAAATAATGTAAAAACAATAGATATACAAAAATCAATACGGACATTAAAATAAAATCCATTTTCCTTTTTTTCTGTTTGAACCCAAAGTGTTTTTGCATCATCAAGCCACTGGAAATACTATACTCCCAACGAGAGCACAACAGCACTTAGGATACATAAAAATGCATCAGAGGAAATTCAATTTCTGTCAAAGTAATGTGATAGAAATGGACAATGTCTGAAATGCCTGGAAAACAAATGGATCTAACTGGTCGATAGCCTCCAGAGAGTCTGGCAGAGGTCACATCTGAACATTTCAGCAGTTTATGGGCTCAAAACGACCCAAAACAAAGTTGACACGTGCATTAACAACGACACGTAGGGCAATCAGCAGTGGTTTGTTGTCTCAATAACCCGAGAGCTGAAGAAACTGTGTGTAATAGAACACACAGGACAGCGCCCACCATGTGAAGTCGCCCACAGTGGGACGTGTCACTCCACAATCGACTTTACTGATGCTTATTTCATTGTCTATTTTCATTCTCACATTGATTCCAAGGGATTGATTGGAAGTGACTTGAGGCTCTGCACCTGATACAGAGACTAAAGCAAAACTCTAGAGGCTCCGAATATCACCCAACATATCCCAACCACCCGCCACCATTTTTTTTTTCTATTTTCCATACTTAAAAATTACCTTTGGTTAAGAGTAACTCACGTTAAAACTCCCAGAGTTCATTTGCAGCAGCTAGTTCCAGGCGTGTATAATTGATGAGTGTACAGCACACAGAAGCAGAGTTCTCATCTTAAGCAGAGACCAATAAAACAAGACAGAGGAGAGCTATAATATAGTGTTTTAATTGTTTGAATTCTGCAGATTACAAATGCTTATGTTTCGTCATGTTTCATCCTGGTTGGAGTCTGTGTGTGCTAATAAGCATGCCTCACAGGTCTCCCAAGATGCACATTAATTAGCCCATAATTCCTAATCTAATCAGCCATGCTTAACCTGTGTGTGTGTGTGTGTGGGTGTGTGTGTCTACGTACGTGGGTATGCGTGTGCTGTATCATGAGGTTCATTACTACTCTCCAATGAGCAGGAAGGAGAGATATCGTGACCTTTGACCTCAGATTCGAACCAAAGATAATTTTGTGTTGCTGAGGGGTAAACAAACCCCTTTCTCAACGGAGCCCGTTTCACTTTCATTTAGTAAAGTATTATTGGATGAGACATTAAGTGTGCAGACCAGTGGTTTATAGCAAACAGTTATCATTGATGGGTCAAGTGACTAATGCAATGCACTATTAAAAAATGCACACGTTTGTTCGGGTGTCCTTACCCTCTATGAAAATAAATAAACAAATAAATAAATAAACAAAATACACCTTGCGTGTGCATACTTTTGATAGGAGATATTTTTTTTGATTGTCTAAGCTCTTATTTGCCCCGGGAGAATAAGGATGCAAGCTCACTCTCCGACCGCCCGCTGTCTCGCTACCACAAGTCATCGCGGATATTGCGCCTTAACTTTTGCCTGTTGTACTGTGTCATTATTTCATATCCCATGAATTCATAATGATATCATCTATATTCAACTGTATTAGACACACTCTTCAGAGGCAGGGACTGATTTCCCACAGTTGTGAAAACATGTCTTCTATATCCAGATTTGTCACTTTTCATCTTCACGGTCGTGAGCATGTTGTCAGGCCACAGTTTTCAGGCATATAGATTATGTGTGTGTGTGTGTGTGTGTGTGTGTGTGTGTGTGTGTGTGTGTGTGTGTGTGTGTGTGTGTGTGTGTGTGTGTGTGTGTGTGTGTCTTCTCTGTATGCTTAAGACATAGTGTTGTAGTCTCAGTCGTGTGTGTATGTGTGTGTGTTTGGTTCTCTGTGGGCTTTCTAATTGTACATGCATAAAAACTGCAGTTGCTTTATGAAGTCTGAATGAAGCAATTAAATAGGCACAAGGGGGGTGAATCATGCAATGTCAACAAGAATAAACTCCCACTATGGACCTGACAGCACGGCTCAAGAAAAATGTGAGGAGAGGATTTATCCATATTGCACTATCATGGACTGGGAGAAAAAAAAAAAAAAAAGGAAAAAAAAGCTAAAAGTGACGTCTGAATTTAAAAAAAATCCAAACGTACATACGTCACTGTATTATCCACTGCGGTGGTGTGGTTCTAATGATATTTCTCAGTCTTTTTTTGCGCCTCTTGTATTATTAGAAACTGTTTCCTACCTCCTCCCGAGTCGAGCATATTACTCAAAACAAATCTCACGCGGCTAACTGCCTCGTTATTGGCTGAAATAAAAGAATAAAACGTCACATCGAACATACGTTTGGCTTCTTGGGCGACGCTGAGAAACGAGCTGGTGAGCAGCGGCGGTTCAAACACAGGACAGATGCGGGAGACTTTATGTTGGCGACTGATGCACTCGGTGTCCTCATAATGACAGAAACTTCAAAACTGTGGGGGGAGATGAGAATCAGCCCCGGCCAATATAGGCAGAATGAGGCTGATTTTGCCATTATAACAGCGCGCTCTTCTCCCTCTTGGATGGAAGCCTGGGCTGACAGTCAGACATCATTATGAGCCAGTGGCCTTGCAGTTTGTCACTGTCAGAGCCTCTAAATAGAGACTTTGTTTTCAAGATTTGTGAAGATTTATGACATTCCTGGGCACAATTTAAGCAACCATGCACAACAAAAGTCATTTTTGTTAATGCGAAGATACAAATGACAGATTCTGCGGTTTTTCGCGGGGTTTATTTCCACCCAGCACATGTATATAATATGAGGTATTGTGCCGTGACTTGAACCTTTCATTCAACCAGAAGGAAACACAAATGTCATGTGACACACACACACTCACACACACACACACACAGACACTGGGCCTTTGCCGATGATTTGACATGACAATGACATTTTATGATCATTGTCCAGGTCG
>JAPTHA010000029.1:12258660-12271549 GCA_029814585.1 Gymnapogon annona
GAGTTACATTAATACACTACAAGACAATAGACCCAATGCACAATAACAGGGACAGCAAACAAAACAAATACATTTTTAAAACCACAAAAAACATAACAGTGACATTTCTAAAGTCACACTCACACATGTTCTCATGAAATAAAAAGAATCTACTGTTATGACATTCAAATATAGATACTTGATGTCACCGCTGAACCTAAAAGTAAATGTCATATCACACGTGTATGAGTGCTTTGATGTCATATATGTCAGAGTTACATTCATAATCACTGTATTTAACGTGTCTTATGCTTGGGTTGAAACACTGACTATTGGTGAGAGAAACTAACATGTGCTGCATTTATATTATATATTAACCACCATCCTTTCTTTTTCTGTAACCAAACAGCTTTCACTGTATGAACCTACAGTCTCACGGGGGTTAGGATGTGCACTCCAGTCACTCATACTAAAATCCTGGCTTTTCTATAAGCTGTCCACCCCGTCCGCATCCTAACCATCCAGCAGAGACAAAGTGGCCCTAGCAACTGAATTGGTTAAGCCACTATAATATACCACATGCGTACTCAGAGCAGTTCACAGGGAATGCAGAGAATATGTCATGTTTGCAGGCGCATACATTTTTTTCTCCTTTTCATTTCTTTCTTGTCATGAATATGTTGTGTGGACAGTATTTAAACAGCTCACACAGACTCAAATGCAAGAGGACACCAATGAAGAGACTTACCTTGAACCTGAAAAAAGCAGATGCGATCTTACGCCAGTTTATTTGGTTTTTTTTTTGGAACCTAATCAGTTTGATGCGTACTTTGTAGTGTAGAAGTGTGAGCTGCGTAAACTGTAGCTTTCACACACACCCACACACTCAGACCAGTTCTATGAACCCACAAAGTTTCAGTATAAACATGTTCACATGTTTTTTTGCATAACATGAGGAAAGTTTTAGACACAAACACACAGACACACACACTTCTCTGTCATCACTGTGGTTGTTAAGTGCCTTGCTTGATAGCACTTAAGCAAGAGCAGCACAAAAGCAAAAATGCAATAAACTCATGAATTAAGGCCCGGAGAAGGGACTCTGGAGAGTGTGAATGGCTAAAGTGCAAGTGGAAATGATTTGACCTCTTGGGTGTTTTGTTCCTCATTTTCAGATGGTACTTTGAGGCAATAAAACACAACAAGCCGTGGTGCCAGCCAGATGACCTCTTCATGGACGCATTAGTGAGAAATAAAAGGGGCATCAGTCACTGGGAAAAAAAAAAAAAAAACTCCTTTATTTCCACAACAGGCAGGAGTGAAGGAGAGACAGGAAGTGTGACATGCTGAGTTTACTTCTTTTTTTTCTTCATCTAATTCATCCAATAGGTTTTCTATGATGATTTCATGAGCGTGGAGGTATAGTGTGAGAAGAGCCACCCGACTGCACCCGCTGGTTTACATCTCCCACTGAAAGGGAGCTGGTGTGTTATTACATTCGAGACAACAGAAAACTGTTTATAGGTGTAAATCTTACATCTTGGAAGGAGAGCGCTTTCCAAAACCCCTCCGAGGACACCATCACCATGGAAATGACCAGTCTGTGAAAATTATACAAATTGCCATGCGCTATAATTATAGTACAAACACCGCACTCCGTAATTTTGTAGCTGTTTTTTTGTCTTCAGAGGCCCCTGACTGACAGAGAATAACATGAATATGAGCAATTAGCTCATATATTTATATATGCGCAACTTTGAAAATTACACTACAAAATTCTGAGTAAGAATAAAATTGTATTCCATTATATGTTATGATTGAGCGATTGTGCAGTTCTCACTTTATTTATGCAGCCTATTTTTTTTTTTTTTTTTCCTATCTGCATCTCTGAACCAATTAGGGATCTTATTTTCCTTGTTCAGTTACGGAGAAAAATGCAAAGGTCAGCAGGCAATGATGACAGCAAGTTGTTTACTCAAAATGGGAGAAAATACTCTGAAATATAGGGTACTTTTCAGAGCTGGTTTTTCATGTCATAATTGTTTAAAATATCAGCTCACATATTTTTTGTTGTTTTTTTTTTTAAATGCAGTCACAGATATTATTTATGTTGTTAACGTTTCTTTGCAATATTCATTTGTGATATTCAGTGTATTTTTTTGTACAGTAAGATGTGACGTCTCCTTTAAAACATGAAGGGCCACTGCTCTGCATTAAAACGCACATCAAGTTGAAGAGGGTGCACCGTCCGTTGTCAAATAAATATCCCAGATTCACCACAGAGGCAGAGGGGCAGTCATACAGAAAACTAATGGATAACAGAGCTATGAATCCAAAGATGCCACATCTTCGTTTCATTGTCTGTCTCTTCATATCTTTTAGAAGTGATCATCGAAGTGTTTCACGTTCACTCCCAGGGATTAATCACCAGAGATATTTCCTTTTGTTGGTATTCAAATGAGCTTCTTCACCATGAGTAACTCCAGCTCTTTGTGCTTTTAACCACAGCTCTTTGTTGCTCACTTTAGCCTTCAACCACTCTCTGTGTTTTATAAAGCATGACATTCTAGCTCCTAAGGATTGCTTAAATAGAATATTATGTAATGAATTTTAAATATATTTAACAGAGAGATGCTTTAAAAAGTCTGGAAAATAAAAAGAAAAGGAAAAAAAGGAACAACAAAGGAAAAAGAAAGGAACCTTGTGTGGAGCACATTGTACTTTTCAAAGAAGCTTTGATTTCTCTCTTACATGGATCATTTCTGCCTGGAGTCATGTTAAAATGTCACTCATGCCTTTTTAATCCTGCACGTTCAACCAGACGACTACAGAAAACATAGACAAATTATTATTAACCATCTGCAATTAAAAGTATAATTGACAAACGTTGTGACAGGCATAAGGTATGTAATGACTGTTTACATTCTAAAAACAAACTGACCACAGGGTTGATGAATAACTAGTGCCGCAATAAACTGTGAGATATGAGGTGATATTGAACTATTTTCTCAGAAGCTAAACTGGAGGTTGCAGCAGGTCCATCAAACTGAGATTAACATCAGGTTAATGGAGTTGCTAGTGGGGTGGGGATGGGGGTGGTGTTGTACCAGTGAAAAAAAGTGATGCGCAACAGAGAGAAAGCTCTTTTGTTTTCCTTATTTGCCTCATGTTGTAACTGCCATTATGTTGCCAAGCTATTGTGTCATGGCTATTGTTGTGATTTCTGCAGATGAGTGAGAGATATGGTTCCTAAAGGCTCGCTAGAACGAAAACTGAGACGAGGAGATAAGAGTGAAAAAGCGGTAATTTCACATTTTACCAGAAATGATCATGAGCAGAGAGTCATATTTGCAGACAGACCACAGAGGAGGGGACTCAGTGGATTAGACTTTCCACAGTTTTAATGGAGAAAACAGGATATTAGGGGACTTTGAAGTCTGTAACTGTTTTGCTTTTTTTCCCCCTGCTTCTTCTCCTTGATGAGGAAATGGTTTTCTGAGACTGACACTCATCTGATTTGAGTCACATTGTTTGTCACGGGCATCAAGTGATAGGAATAAGAATCCATATAAAAAGCCATTAGTTTTCTATTACTGCCAAGCTGGATGGACAGGCACTCAGCGCTCAGCCGAATCACTGTGTTTAAAGTGTCAGGTTGGTTGAAAGAAGTCTACCTCTGTGGGGGCTCCCCTGCCACTTCCCCAGGGGCTGAGTGGCTGAAATGACCATAAAACTCTGTTGAGCTAGACAGCCTGTAATTTCAGCTGCGACTGGTGCTTCGCCGAGGTATAATGGAAAGCCCGTGGAAACCATGAAAAGCGCCGCATCCCGGTGTTGGAACACTATTGTCTGAACACTCAGGACACCTCTCTAAACTTTAAATGACTGTTTTTAAGCCGTCATTGTCTGAAAGAGCTCCGCGTCTAAACAGAAACACCGCACTTGTTCAGTTTCTTTAATCTTGCGCCGTCTTTCCGACAGAAATCTAAAATTCACGTTTGATTGTTTAGCGTGAAAGTAAAAGACCCCTTGGCTGTAAAAAAAAATAGAAAAATGGAAAAATGTGGTTTTTTAAAGTTGAATTACAGAGACGCAATACAGTTGTGCGTCCACCCTCCCTCCCCTCCAAAATCCCCTGGACCACCTGTAATGCAAGACTGTTTTTTTTTAGAGCGTGGAGAACAGGTGTGGAGAGGGATAGGTTTTTGTATTTGCGCGTCCCTCTTTATATGAATTAACATTCTGTGCTGTGCACTCCCCATTTGAGTGTATGTTTGCATTTGTGTGCATATCATTCCATGTCTGTCATGGTAGAGCAGGCGTACACTTTGCTTTCTGAAGCGCGGCTAAGATGGGATGTTAGCAACATGTCATGGCGAGAGGTTCTCCGGGTGATTTGATAGGAAGGCGGATGGAGATGGAGTTGGAGTAATGAAGTGAGTCTGAGTGGGGTTTGCTGCTGGAGGCCTGGACCCATCACACCACAGTGACTTCATCGCTGCTATGCTGAGAAACAGAGAGACAGGAAAGTGAACGACAGGGAGACAGAGAGGTTGTTACCTCATCACTCCAAAGGCCCCCCAGGTCAAATCTTCGCCCTCCTGACTCACAGGACTTGAAACGCATCACAACAAACGCAACACTAGCCTTTAACTCACCCGATCTGGAGACGTTCCTCATCAACTGCGTTACAGTCACGAGACACAGTGTTTGTATACAAACATGCAAGTTCTATATCATTACAATGTCTCTCGTCTAATCAATTATGTTAGAGCCTTATGAAAAAGACACAAAATGATGAATAAGTGATCAAGTAACGTCCCTATGGAACGCATAATAACACGCATACTGCCGCAATGCACATTTAAAGACAAGGCAATATGTAAATTTGCATGACATTATCATTCCACCTGTTTAGGCTACTGTGGCGTGCAGCGACGTGCGCCGTCAGCACTTTGTTGTTTTTTTAATATGAAACTTCTGCTTAGTGCATGATTACAATACTGTAGATGTGGCTGTCAAGCCTTTCCGTGGCTTCAGTGTAATTTATGAAACTACTGAGAGGTTTGCTCATCATTCATATGCAAATAGGAAAGTGCACTGTACGTCTGTGTATTACGTCCAAGTACGGGTGGTCACATGTCTTTAAGGAAACTGTTTTAAAAAATTGTATCTTTTCCGACACATCCAACATCCATCCATCCATGAATTGAGTGATGGGCTACTTCATGACTCGTGGGTTAAATGTGTGAGGTACACATGGGGATTTTTTGAGTTGGGATTTTTTGTCATGGAAAACTTTAATCAAACTTTGGCACCAGGTTGGAAAAAAAAAAAACTCATCATGAATACTGAATTAATTGACAGAAAGACAAAATCTCCAACAAAATCATTTTGAATGAAATAAAATCTGTCTCCACCGGGTGGCAACTAATTTCTTTTTGGTAATTAAATGATGTCAAAGTTAATCTGACAATGATGTATCGGTATTAAAAATGCTCCTCGTGGCGTCCATTGAAAACGCCACGTGTCACTTTGAGAAATTACACCACGCAACAGAAACAGTGCCGCTTTTAAAAGCCAACTGTTTTGTGATTGGCTACAAAAGAAATTAGCCACCAACTAGTACAACAGTCACACCAGTGCACGTGTTGGATTTTTATTGGCGCATACTTGTTTGTGCTCGCTGAGGACGCGACAGCTCCAGGTACTTTATAGTACCTTTGAACTTAAAGCTAAAAGAACTGTCAGGCCAGGTCGGAGGGAATGAGTCATGACGGAAAGACTAAGAGAGAGAGAGTGAGAGAGAGAGAGAGAGAGAGAAAAGGGAACTGTGCAAAGGATTGTGATTCACTTAGTGGGTAGCTGTGATGTGAACAGTACAGACAGAGCAACTTTGCACGCGCTACTCCCAATAAACCTACTTAAGTGGATTAGCAATGCCATCCCGGGGGCCTTCCCAGACTTTAAGCTCTTATCACAAACACACACTGAAACAAAACATACTATTTTTATCACTTCCCTTGGTTTGTAGAGAAAGTCCATTTGGGAGACAGTTAAGAAAGATATAAGGATAACAAGGGGGGGTAAGTAAAGGCCAAAAAAAAACCCACAAATAAATGAAAAGGGCAACAGATATCTTTCTCGTTCTCGGTTTAAGGCACAATCACTCGGTTTATGTTGGAAAGATGGGAA
This sequence comes from Gymnapogon annona, assembly GCA_029814585.1. Classification (NCBI taxonomy): domain Eukaryota; kingdom Metazoa; phylum Chordata; class Actinopteri; order Kurtiformes; family Apogonidae; genus Gymnapogon; species Gymnapogon annona. The sequence goes on from JAPTHA010000029.1 coordinate 12,264,835, forward strand.
ATAGCGAGCTTGCTCTGAGACGTGAATGAGACCTGGTTGTTATTCTGGACACCTGTTGTAGCAACCCACAAGCAGATGTTACATATACAGGCTGGTTACAATTGGCAGCTGCTTTAAAGCGGAAACGCAGCCAAAAAATTAGGTTCAGCGCTTTGATTTTTGTGTGTGTGCGCGTGTATGTGTCTGTTTTGTGTGTTCGTGCGTGTGTGTGTAAGAGTTTGTGACTAAGCCCTGCCTCTTGTTCCCTCTGCTTACACTGTTCCTGGTTGTTTGTTGTGCAGGTCCAGACTGGTTGATTTCAACGTGAACTGTGTTGTGATTCCACACACAGTGAATACCTGCCCCAACCAAGGCAATCACCAGGCCTGCTTGGCCTCCTACGCCAGACTCATTGGTCAGTACGGCCGGGGCGGTAGCATGCAGAACATCTGACTAACGTTGCCTAATCTCAGGGTCCAAACCACAACACATTTCTTCTCCTAATTGAAATACATTGAGAGATAAAACGAGATAACGGTTCAGGGTTTAGAGGGACAGTGGACACAGCTTTGGCTAAATCTGTCCTTTAATCAAAGTCCACTGGCTGTAATGTTTTACCATCCTGGCTTTGTTTACTCTCCAGTTCAATGGACATCACTTCACTCCTATAAGTAATTAGGCCGCAGTGGTACAGAGAGAGTGTTTACTTAATTAAAACAATTGATGGCCATCTGTTTGTTCGTTGTCAATGTTGCTTAAACAGTGAGTGCAAACCTGTACTTGCATATATTTTAGGCCCAGCCAAGCTTCCACCAGAGGACCTCGGTGCATCGCTGAGCACACAAAAGCTTTAAATTGTACATTTACATGAAATAACTTCTTCCGTGCAGTCAAATGTCCATATTTTTTATCTATCAGTCACTGCTTCTGTACGATGTGACAAAAACCGTGTCGTATGAAGTGATAATGCAGCACGGAGCTTAGCGGATTCTCTGAAATGTGCTGCACAAAGTGCATCTAACACCCCCGGCTCCAGCTGAAAGCATTGACACAGACACATTTAAAAAAGTAAAATGTTTGTTGTAGCAGCTCTATATGCAAACAGCGCACATAGTTGCTAAAGCACCTAGTCGGCAAAATATTCATAGCATAATGGCCTCTTAACAACCTAAAGCAAGGCATTACAGGGACGGTCCTATGACTAACATCTTCATATGCTGTTTCTAATAAATGTAGGCCATTATTGTCCATTAGTGACCCATCACCGTTAGTCTTAATGTCTGCATGTATGTTTTTGTGCTCCCACAGGGACAGACATGACTCCCAACTATGTTGACAGCAGCTTCTCCAACTGGACTGTCTCTCCACTGTGCACCTGCGAGGGAAGTGGAAACAAGGAGGAGGAGTGTATGAAAATCCTGCGGTACTTCACCGACAACACATGCCTAAGTGAGTCGTTCCAACACACAGACAGCGGCATGCATCTGAAACGTCTCCAGCAGTTGATAGTGGTCCAACAGTCATGTATTATTGATAAGTGAACAAGTACGACATGCTGTAGTTACTGTTGCTGCCACGTATGAAGACATAACATTGATCTAATGTTGCTCTAATGATTTTTACGTCCAATTCCATGTTGTTGTTGAGTTGATGGTTGTGGGAGGGTCTGAAAGTGGAAAAATGAAGTGCGGCAGTGAGACGCTCCCTCTAATGGAATTATTACTTCGCTTTTATTACTTCAATTATTTAAATATAACACCCATTAAATTTCCATTATAATATAATCATGTTATTTATCAAATTCTATTGAAAATTAATGGCCACGTTGTCTAATAATTTGACTTTTTTTTGTTTTAAAAGGCCAGAAGGATCAAATAAAAATATTGACGAATGGATGAATGAATAGAAATTATAATGAACATTTTCCAGCTATTTTTTGATGGAACTTATCCACCGACGCCCCTTTGCCCACTGATTAAGTTGGAATGAAATGTTCTTGGTTTCTCAGAAACATGTAATGGCTTATCACTTCCCATCCCTCCCTTGGGCAAGATTTTAATACAAAGGAAACCATTTGCATGTGATTTTCACATTCAATCTTAGAGAGTTAAAGGGCTTATCCCTTACAGATGGAAAAAAAAAAGTAATGGAAAGGAAGAGATTTCGAAACAAATGGAATAATACATTGAGCTAAAATATATATCATCTATATATCAAATACATAACACACAGGGTGCACTGTGACATATCGTTACCTCAAATATCCTCAAGCTTTTTTTTTTTTTTTTTTTTACTCTTTAAAGTAAAATACAGCGAGCTCCTTACGAGGTATGAAGAAGCGAGCAGTGTCATCAGCGCTAGAAGACACCGTTGCCTTTAACATGTTCCATTGTGTGGATAATGCTTTCAGACCATTTCAATAGATTGCCGGGGTAGCGTTTTAGCTGAGTGTGCAGGATGAAGGATGAGGCTGGGAGCTGAGGAGGCGTCTTGAAAAATAACACAAAATGCAGCATCTCCTCTCTGCAGTCAGGCGGGAACAGGCGATAAATTTCCGACACACCGAGGAGAAGAATATACACAGAAATGAAAAGAAAAACACTCTACTGTACTGTACGACACGCATAAACACGTACATCTCTACGCACCAATTATCTTTGGGCTTCCTCATGAGCGTCGTGTTTTCGCTCTCATTTTCCTTGCCGCACTTCTTGTGTCTGCAGATTAAAACCACTCCGGCCCCAACTCTAACAACTGACAAAAGTACGGGTTGGACAAATACTTTGTGATCGTACACACTTCTCTCTGTTCCTCCGCAGCCGAATGGACCCACACAACTACAGATTTAACATTTAATCAATTGCGCGAGGAGGCCAGGGGAAAACACAAGAGCGAACAATAGTCCCAACACTGACCCGGTTCCTCTTTCTTCTCCCTCGTCCCCTCGCTTATCTCCTCCTCCGTCTGTCCCTGCAGGTAGGGCAACACCAGGCTATACCCCCGGTGGCTTAAAAAAAAGGAAAACTTATCTGGCGTCATTAAAAAATTGAATCGCTATTGGCAATGAGCTTAACCACTCAGCGGAACATTTGGGTGCAGTAAAACATCCTGCGTGAACGCCCTGCAGCCAACTGGGTTTGATTTATGACTATATTCCCACAATCTTCCAGCATCTGTAGAGGGATGGCTCGCTACAGCCAACCCTGACGTGTAGCATCACACAAGTCCCAGCAGCACTTCATCAGCTCCTCACTGATAACATTAGAGTTATTAGGGCCCAGTTTCTGTCTTGTTGTTGTTGTTGTTGTTGTTATTTCACAGCGTCAAGTGTAAAACGAACCAGATGAGAATCAGGAAGGGTGTTTTTGTATGTGCTAAGTGTGCAGGTGCACATGCGGCGTTTCTATTTATGAGCGTGTGCAACAACACGTAGGTGGACAGAGGATGAAACGCAGCGAGGATGTGTGTGTGTGCGTGTGTGTGTGTGTGCAGCGGAGTAGAGAGTCCTGTTTGTCTGATTATTCACGTGTGTTCCTGTTTGTCCTTTCGTGAGACGGCGGGGAAATGCCACCTCTCCTTTGTTTGGGAATGTTTTGTATTTGATCAGTCACATAAATCTATTCAAAGTCATCTCTGCAGGCTGACCTTATAATGGAGGTGGTCGCCAAGCAATTACATGGCTTGCCTTCTCTGTGGCTGAACAAAGAGAAACAACCCTCACGTTTTTTTTTAATGGACGAGCGGTGAAAAGGTACTCAGCCCCTATTTTGCCATATCGAGCTGAAAAGCCGACTGAACGGGGATTTATCACATTTCTGCAGAGGCTCATGCGTGCAAAAATTACACTCGCACGCGCATGTTGCACATCTGCAGGCTAATACTACCCCCCCACCCCCCACCCCTATACATTCACATTGTTTTGAGCGGATAGATAGGAGACATTTAAAAGACTCCGTTTTGTGCTCTGTGCAGCTGCCCATCAAAAAATAAATCGGGGTTCATCATCTCGAGTGCGGGTGTTATGACACTCATCGTTTAGCTTGTTGCAGTTAGAAAACAGCTGCTGCCGCATGAATGCAACAGCGAAAGACACGAACCAGGCCTGTCATGTTAAACAAAAATGTGCCCGTTAGTGGCTGCACAGGTTTCTCTTATGGAATGATAATTACCACCCTCCATGAACGACACCGAAAGAAAAAACAAAAACAAAAAAAATAGACAATTCAAAGAATCCCCGGCGTATAATGGTGAACAGAAGTCCGCATTGGAACTTTATGAGACGGTGTTAATAAATCTTGAACTTGCCCCCCGTGAGCTGCCTCGCAAGATTTCACGAAGGCTGTTTTTGATTAGTTTGCGCTACAACTTTTAAGCTCGCTGATGAATCTCAAAGACTCTCTCTCTTCAGTCTTTTCACTCCCCCATTCCCTCATCCCCCCCTCCCTCCACCCTCCTTAGTTCCCTTGGCTGCCAAAGATTGGGCAGGAGACCAAGAAGTTGACTTAGAGCTGTCTGTCTGCTCACTGGCTTCTCGCAGGGATGGCAGTCAAAAAAAAACAACACAAATGACTTTCTATCTCTGTCTCTGCAGGAAACGCCATTCAGGTCTTCGGCTATGGGACGGATGATAGAAATACATCTGTCCCAGGCACCACGGAGAAAGAGAAGACGCAGTACGATATGACGAGAAACACTTCAGAACCTCCTATTCCAACCAGAAGTGACGGCTACAAGGTACAACATTTGCCTGATAGTTTCAATGAATTGTGACCTTCAGTTTATTGTATATACGATGAGTTCTTTTGGATTTTTCCCTTCTGGGGTCGCCACAATGAATCCAATTTGCGTATTTGATTTGGCAGGAGTTTTTTTAAGCCGGATGCCCTTCCTGACACAACCTCTGTATATATCCGGGCTTGGGACCGGCACAATGAGACACTGAGGCTACAGTTGTAGGCAGCAGCGTGAAGGGTCTTGCCCAAGGACTCACACTGGACACCCATCCCAGGAATCGAACCCGGGTCCCCTATGCACCAGCCTAGTACCTCACCAACTGAGTTATCCAGCCGCTTATATTTACTTATTATATTGTATATAATTCACCTCTTTGATGAAAATACAAATATAAAGGTATTGAAACTTTCCTGTACAATACTTGAGTTAGGGCAGCTGTGGCTCAGTTGCTGGAGTTCAATGGCCGGAGGGTGGGTGGTTCGAATCCTAACTCTGACCGTCCACATGTGGAAGTGTCCTTGAGCAAGACACTGAACCCTAAATTGCTCCCAGTGGGGCCTGGCCGTGGTGTAACTCCACTCACTGGTGTGTGAATGGGTAGATGAGAGTCAGTGTTAAGCGCTTTGAGTACCATGTGTAGAAAAGCACTATATAAGAGCAGTCCATTTGCCATTTAAAAGTAGACAGTAATAAATTCTAAGAATAGCAAATGTGCACAACGCAATCATGCATATAAATATGTAAATTAACCACAAAACAGCACAAAAGTGATTTTACCAACATCCCTGCATTGCAAATTGAAATAATAGCTTGGAATCAACAATGGCTAATAATATTAAACTGAACTCTTTCTAATAATTCAATGATGAATCCTACGGCAAGACGACTATTTACATGTAATACAATTGTTGCAACAAAGTGGTTCCCTAAAAGCATGAGAATGATTCATTCAGTGCAATATTTAGATTAAAACATTGCAATATAGCGACCTTAATGTGGAATTAAAAGCATGACAATGATTAATTCAGTCACAATATTTAGATTAAAACATTATAATATAGTGACATTAATGTGGAAATAACCAGATAATGAGACAATAAAATTCTACTTCTTTTAGAGCACAATCAACATAAAGTCTTCTAATTCCATGAAAAACTCTCTGAGAACAGAATCAGTAAGTATGCAATATTTATTTCAAGGTTATACTCTGTAAAGGATACCATGAACAATAGAAACCTGGAAAAGGTAGACCAGGAATCCCCAAAACATACCCATTGTAAACAGCACGGTCATTACTTTTGCATGTACAGTCAAACCTCGGTTCTCCACCATAATTAGTTCCTGAAGATTGGTCGAGTACCGAGTTAATTTTCCCCGTTTGAAATAATAGAAATAGAATTTAGTTTGTTCTTGAGTGTGAAATTGCTTCCCATTTTATAATCACAATGTTATTTAAACATCCGATTAAACAGAAATAATAGTAACATATACTAAAATATAACCTACGGTGAACAGCTGATGGCACGGAGGAGGGGGAGGGAGGGAGGAGTCATTGAGGAGTCTCCCTCCAGCACCATGGGGATAAATTCCTCTTATGGGGTACTTTTCCGAGGTTTCTTTGATATCAGGCTTCTTCAACATGAGGAACTTTAAGTTCAAAATATCTATCTAGAGACACGTTGTTTTCTAATCACCTTCACTTCTACCGCGACATCACTCGCTTTTATAACATCCTTCTGCTGGAGACACACTCACCACCGTTATACTTTTGGATTAATTCCTTTTTGAATTCGATAGTGGTACGCACATTTGTACGTTTCACACACTAGCACTGTTAGACAATTTTCCAGGCAAAATATTAATCAAACAACGCACACAAAAAATTCAATGAACTTTATTTAGAACTGTTTGCTCGGACATCATCCACATTACTCGGCTGTACTCGGCCGAACAAAAACCCGGAAGTCGAAGTCGGGCGAGTTTGACTTCCGGGTTTTTGTTC
>JAPTHA010000029.1:12299768-12314907 GCA_029814585.1 Gymnapogon annona
CTCCTGCAGCACTCACATCTAATGAGTTGAAACGAGAAAAAGAGACCAACTGCTGACGTTACTAGATGAGCATTAGCTTGGACCAGGCCCCATGCAGACCCACTTATCTGTAAATCACCTGTGTTGGGCAGACTGTGTGGCCAATTATACTGAGCTAAACCAGTACACCAGAAACAAATCACGAGCCTAGTGTTGTCATCCTCTCGTTTCTGATCCAGAGAGAATTTTTTTTTTTTTTCGGTTATTTTATTTAACTTTTATCCACTTACCAGAGATAACAACATTAGGAAATAATGCATTTTTCTATGATCTGGCCGGTTCTTTGGTTTGCCTGCGCAGGCCAATCATCACAAACGGCTGGAAGAAGTAATGTAAAAAAAAAAAAAAAAAAAACTAGTGACGCTTATGCCTACGTAAAAGTTTCTCTGAGTCAGGAATAAATTTCCTTTTGGTCTTTTGGTCTGATGTGACCGAGTTTGTTTTGGAATTGTGCTCAGAACAGCCTGACATCACTCACTCACTCATTTCACTTTATGCTTTGCAGGGTCACGGGGGGTGGGGGGGGGGTGGGGATTTTACTGGAGTCTATCCCAGATAATCACACAACAGCACATGAATCGGGAAAGCGGGAATCAAACCACCAACCCAACGCACTCTACCACCTGAGCCACGGCCAGCCCAGCCTGGCCTCAATTCAATCTCAGCAGGACTTTTTTTTTACGATGATAATTTTTGTGTGTGTGTGTGTGTGTGTGTCTGCTGGAGGGGAATAAAAGGGTACTCTGTGGTCAGGTTCAGAAGTCAGGTGAACCGAGAAAACCAAAAGACACACCACACCTTGCACGTCTGTAAAGTCAAACAAGAGTCTGATCAGAGCTCTGTTTAAAGTTTTGGCAGTCAGCCTTAGCCTTTAAATATTACAATGCAGCCCCCTCACACGGGGAAATTGACTAGTATATTGATCTGCGACGTGTAAGAGGTAGAGATAACAATGACATGACATTATGTCAAGTGATTAATCTTTCGGCTGGCGACTCAATGATGGACGGAAGGAGAGGATTCTAATCAGGGTATGAGTAGCCTTACTATTCATCACAATTGTCAGTCATTGCATAGAAGTGAGAGTGTCCGGGCTGATAAATGGACTCTGGCAGAGGCTGTTTGATGTTGGACTTAACTCTGCTCTCACACCGAGGACGAGACAATTGAAAACGACTCACACACTCCACGTAACTACCTTTGAAACAAAATAATTACTGATATCAAGTCTAAGAATGAACGAGACATGTTACTCTCCTGCACTGTCACAACTTTTTATGTTCTTTCTGTGCATGTTCGTGTGTGTGTGTGTGTGTGTGTGTGTGTGTGTGTGTGTGTGTGTGTGTGTGTTCAGCTGTGTCGGCTCTCGTGCATGTGTTTGTGTTTATGTCCACTAGTGTTTCTGCTTAGTGGTCCGCTCAAATTACACACTCTATTATCTGGTCTCTCCAGCCAGCAGGCTCATTTGGAAATGAGATTTAAAACAGCAATAAATATAGAATTATGAGGCGAAAAAAGGGAAGGGAGTGCGATTTTAAAATTGTTTTGTCGGGGGTTGGTCCAAATCACAACTGGGCGTTGGAAAGAGGTAGATAGAAAGATGTAATGGCAGTGACTAACTGATAGCCAGTGTTTTTGTGCATTCAGGGCCCCTTGCTGAAAGTAGTATTTTCTCCACAGTTTGAAATCCTTTTCCTAGGATAATTATCCATTGTAGATGCCCATCCTCAGATAATGACTGCCTTGCCACTGAGCAAGGAAATTAACAGGGACCTGGTATGCTGAAAGCAACAATGGAAGGACTGCCCCTTGTATCAGCCCTCAGCTAATTTTAACCACCAAAGAAAGAGGGGAAGCTGTTGTTAATAATTCTCTCCTGCTTATATGGAATAACATAATTTCATTTCGTACGATATCATCTACAAGCAAGAAAAAATGAAAAATAATGCATGAGGAGACCTGGGTTCATGAAGTGAATGACAACAGTGCCCCCTTGTGAAACATGGCCGTTAAAAGATTTGAAAAGACTCCAAATGTTTCCCCTTCTTCCTCAAATTAAAAAAAAAAAAAAAAAAAAGCTGATTTGGTTCAGTTCAGCCTCATACTGTCAACACACCTTGGTTACTTTAGCTATGCCGAAAAGAATAAAGTGATCAGGGAAGATCATGACAGACAAAATGGCTGTGGAAATGGAGGTATGAAGAGTTATTTTTAGGTCCTGGATTTGGAGCAGTTTGTGGTAGAGAATAAAAGGCAGATGAAAACACATATCAGTGTTTTCATATCAAACACTGATATGAAAAAAAGTGCAATCACAAGCTGCTATTATGTCTACAGCCGGATTTTTCACAAGTGCATTAGAGCACCCGGGGTCTCAGTTTTAATCAGCATGGAAAGTGTTAACGCATTTTTTTTTTTTAGCTCTGTGCACGTCTTCACAGAGGCTTAATTATATGATAGTTGAGGCCATTTTTCAGCAGCTTGGCCTGTTCGTAAAGTAATAACAGTAGGTTTACAGGCCAATGTTTTTATGGTTCACCTGAGACACAGTTTTATACTTGGCACAAAACTCTGCTGTAGGTTCGTCCTAATCACAATTCGCATATATTGTGCTATTAATCCCGGGAAGGTTCTAATAGAAGCGATGAAATCATTATTTCGGTCGAACTTCACTAGACTGAGCTCTTTGAAGCACACTGATTCTTGCAAGGAGGAGGTGTTTGGGGTATTCAGTTATTCCGTTCACGCTACTTGACCGTACACCTTAGTGCAATTTATAGCTCTGTTACACTCCATATAATCCCTATTAGCAGATGCTTAAGACTCCTCAAAGCAGTTACTTGTTGTTAGCCTCTGAAGTGTTAACCACAAGGAGAGACGAATGGCTTTATTTGCAAACTTTATATTATGCGTGTAACACCTGGGGAGCGAAATGGGTGGATCAGGGTGACTTTGGCAGAGATCCATCTGTAATGCATGCGACCACAGTCCTCCCGTGTCTCCATGCCTCCGTCTCCCAGCGCTGGCACAGCACTAACAGACTGTGGAGACTACCGTGCCTCTAAATCATCAGTTTTCCTACCAACCTGGCTACTTAATAAGATTACATGCAAATCTAAACTGAAAGGTAAAGTGAGGGTGAAACAGCTGGGGAAAAAAAAAATGTATAAAAATAAATGAAACAAGAGTGCCAGTGGCGTCCACTACACTACCATTAACCTCTCACTTCTTTCTACTCCCAGAGAGCTGAGGATAAGCACATCAGAATGCGTGTGGTCCTCCTATATTTTCCATCCCAACAGTTAATCCGTCTTTGTCAATGAAGACAATGCATCCCGTTTGGCTCGTGCAGTTTCAACGCGGACAGTCGTTGAACAGAGAATATGTTGATGAATTAAAGCTTCATGGCGCCGTGGCTGAGCAGAGTCCGGCCACTGCGTTAAATCAATACTAATAACGCCTCCACGTGTGTTTGTGCGTGCGCCACTGCTGAAAAATTTGGTATCCAACAGTATGGATTTCAAACGGTGCTCTGGACTCGTACCACTCATCGGGGGGGTGTGGCACAGACAGACGTCTTCATTGTCCTCATCTCACCTGACAGGTTGTTACTGTGTGCTCTGACCGTTTGGTGCCAGGCTTATTTATATGCTGCCTGTGCAAGAGATCTTGTGGAGAGCAAATTGCCTTTGCACAGAGAGAGACAGACATCGCCGCTTTGAAGTGTGAGCATCTGTGTGTGTGTGTGTGTGTGTGTGTGTGTGTGTGTGTGTGTGTGTGTGTGTGTGTGTGTGCGTGTGTGTAAGTGTGTGCATAGTTTCGCTTCGTTCTTTGCAACGGGGCAGGACAAGTCGTACGTTTTTACGCCAGGGGAAAATAAAAACCTGTGCTGGGGTTTTATTTAGCGATGACAGGTTTACGTCTGGGTTTGGTCTGGCTGCGAACGCTGCAGATTAATCAAGTTCACCAGGAAGCTGAGTTCTTGGAGGTCAACGAGCAGGTGAATGTGTCTCCCGCTCCCTCTTTCTAGTTCACAGCGTCTCTGCGGAGCCGGGATGCGCGGGGGCTCAGAGGGTTGTCCTGGCCCGGCTGTACCAGCGGCGTAACAGAAGGTCTCTGCAGCGCCTGGATCCCTGACTCATGTCCCACGGTGCAGCGGCGGCGGATGAAACGACCATACATCACAGACAAACTGTGTCCACTCAAGTGGTGACAGACAAAGCCAACATAATCAATAAAACCTCCGCTGAAAATCCACTTCTTTTTGCTGGGATCTCTACCATCTCTGCTGCTTTTAGTTCCTTTTATTTAACTCAAATTACAGGGTTTTTTTTTTTCCTTTCCATTCTCGTCTTCTCTGGAGTGGCATCATTTATCTGTGCCTAGCTACAACGCCTGTCAATATTATCTCTATCTGCCCTTCTGCTTAGCCCCAGGTGAACATGTCGATGCACAGAGGAGCTGTCAGCCTTGACAGAACATTAAAAAAAAAAAGAGAAGCACTTCAGAAAGAAAGGCCAAGACCTGAGGATTACTGAAGGCCATTCAGCTTGTTAGTGCAGCAGCACCTATATCAGACAAATGCATACTTAATTTTTTTTTTTTTTTTTTCCAGAAGGGCTGAGTGATTCAAGCTCTGGGTGTGTGAATGTTCCACAAATAGACAGTTTAAATGATGGAGGGCCTTGTGTAGTACCCACAAACCATTTCAGACAGCAGTGGAAATGCCATTAGAGAGATAGAAGGAGCACTGGGGAGTAGTTCACGGTAATTAAACTGGAGCGTCAATGTCACTACTACCTGTTTACGACCCAAAAGAGTAGCGGTTTCCTGCGGTGAAGAGGTTTGGCTTTCATTTATTACTGCCGATTACCATTATGAAGTCCTCCCACATAGGACTTGGGGTTTTGTTCTGGGAAAAGGTACTTAAAATTTTATGGAAAAATTTGCCCACCTAGATGATTCTTCACATCCAATAGCGAGCGTTTGTGTGATTCGGTTGAGTTATAAATGTGAGCCCAAACACCAGTGGTCTCAGGGGAGAAATTGTCAGACTGTACATGTTATGCATTAGCATGATAATATTCAGCAATCAGCTATTCAGCGCTGACATTCACTGACATTTCCAAGTTTGTTTGTTTTGGAGGTTTTTGCCATTTCACATCTTTAAATGACAGCAGTACGTCACGCCGTTAGTGCACATGTTTGCTCAGTGTGTGATAGTATTGTGACTTGACATTGTCTGTGTAATCTCCAGTGTAATATGGATTTATGTGCAGCTGCCTGCATCCAACCAGTCTGCCAAAGCAGCATACAGTATGTGCAAATATAGATGAGGCTTACATAAGAAATTGGATTTTTAAGATCCAAGCTTTGGATGAATATGTCTGTGTCGATGTGTGTGCTGGTTTACACGATGGAACCTTAACTTTGTTTACACAGACACAGATATATCAGGATTCAGCTGTTTTTCTGGGGACAATATACAGGTTCCCTATCAGGCAATTTTTTGTTTGTTTTCCTGTTAGTTTAGTTCAGTGATTCTGAATTATTTTCTGTTACACCCCCCTAGGAAGAACAAAAGCAGTGACTCGAGTGTCTTAAATACTGCCTTAATGTATTTGTCTTCATGCTGTCCACTGCCAACATTTTTAGACCCAAAGCCCACTGGTCTTTTCTGGTCTCCCACCGTAGTCACAGTGAAGCAAAGTGCTACACATTTGTCATGTTTCCTCATCTTAGTTTTCAGGAGACTCTTGTTTGTCTCATTAGCTTATAATGTCTCTCTCCACCTTTCTTTTCATCCCTGTTAAATATGCATGATTGGTACAAAAAAAACACCTATATCATAGAGCTAATACACCCTGCACACATACAATGAGAGCACCACTGCCACCTATTGTTGTCCATGTGAAATTACACCTTAATATAATACAGCAAAAAAAAAAGCATATTGCTCAGGGTTACACACACACACACACACACACCCCAGAATCACATTGAGGGGCACAGCCCACTATTTAAGGAACACTGCTTTAGTTGAAACTTCAGGAAACAAATGGCATCCTGTGGGTTTGCTTATGAAGTTGGTACAATGTAGGTTAACAACTCAAACCAGGTTTTGAAAGGAAACTAAATTGAAAGTGTGAATTCATGTTCTGTGCAGTCAAAAAAAAGTGTGAAAAACCAAGTTTAACAGTGTAACGCTGCTGTATTTCATATTACTACGTTTGAGCATGCTCTCAGTGGACACAAGAATTCAGCATCTACTCTCCCTACATTTTCCAGTTGTGGAACAAAGTGATTTTAGCTAATCACTTGTGTTTTCAGATAGGTAGGAGGGTTAAATACATTACTGCCAGCTGTAATTACAGATTTCAGATCTAGTCAAACGCAACTTGAACCCAGTTCTTTTGTTTTTCTAAATTATAATGTACTGTAGAAAAGTGGATTCACTTCTCCACAACTGCATAAAATGATGTTGAGATTACCGAATTTCAATTTACATGTGATGCGTAGCTGCAGATGGAAGCAGGACCATTACAGCACTGTCTGGGGGTTCAGACGGTTGTGTACTGTATGTATGTGTGTGCGTGTGAGTGTGTGTGTGAGAGAGAGAGAGAGAGAGAGAGAGAGAGAGACAGCTAATGATTGTCTTACATTTGGGGAAAGTAAAGCTGGATACACTGACAATGTCGAGCCACAAACCTAAAATATAAGGGTTGTTTTTCGACCAATTAGGATTTGACATGTTATGGTTATCGTTAATCTTCGCAAATGTACGTCGAAACCAAACGAACGTGTCATGATCGGTTTATGACGAGACTCCAATGCATGTTTGAAGGGGAACAGAAAAGCTAAAATACACACAAAACAACACACACAGAAAAGCCAAGAACCTCTCCTTACCAGTCTTACACAGCCCTGCAGCACGGGGCAGGTGAAGCCGATCATAAATTAGGTCGTGCCCCTTGAGGGAGACAGAGCGGCCAAGCCACAACATGAACAGACCGTGACAGAATGAAAAGTCAATGTAAAGTCTCCTAAATATATGAAAACCTGGCCATGTGTTTATACATCTGTCAGCTCAGCTGTGTCCAGCATCTGAACACTCAACATTGACCGGGGTCACTTTCTGAGGCCAGCTGGGTCAACATTATTAATGCAGGACTTTTTCCATTCAACAAGCTATTGATCCACCTCCATGTGTTTATTTAGACGTGTGTCTGTGGGGGCTAGTGCAGATAAAGCAGGGAGATGTCACTGGGCCAAGGAAAGGAGGCACGTTCTGGAAGACTAAATTTGACATGAAATCCAATCAATTGCTGCAGCCGTTCCCAGTCTGACAGGCTGAGCTGTTCCTTGAAGTGCAAAGACAACTAACACAAAACTCACATGAGTAATCGCATTGGTTCACTCAGTTTGGCAAAAAAAAAAAAAAAAAAAATTCAAACTAATTTTAATTGTTTTGATGTAATGCGATCTTTGCAGAAGACGTATATGACAGCGATTGTAAATACGCAACCAACCGCAATGCACACACTCACACACTAACTCATGAGGGCTGCCAAGGAACATGAATAATCAATAACAACATCTGAACAGACCCGCGCATCATTGATACGTTCAGAGCCTCGCCTCGCTCCAGCACACGGCCTTTCAGACGTGTTCACACAAACACAGATCTGCCTTCACATCTGCAACTGCACGTGGAAGAAGGTGTTTTTTTTGCTTCTGTAAAAAAGTCATCGTCAGATTAAGAGCTTTTCAAAGAAGGTGCATACGAGTGATAAGAATGTAAATCATCACAGCCAGGGATACACACTGCCAGGGGTATTTTGTCATGCCAAAAAAACACAGGCATTGTCTTTATCACACGCAGGAATAACTTTTCTGTTCGGCTTATGGCATATCTCGTAATAAAAAGACCAAAATTATACTGTGTAGTATCTCTGAAGGAGATAAGTCAAATACACCTTTGTTACAACTGAGATTAGAGGCTTGTGTTTAGTGCACAACACACTTTTGCACACACACGTTCACATCTTTTACAGGCAGCGAGTGTAAAGCCAACATCCCTGACTGTTTTCTTGGCCTGTGATTACATATCATTATCAAGACTAAAGGGGAGAATATCATTTTGAGACAAATTGGCATACTCGGAACGCTCAAAGAAAGAAGTCTGCAACAGCCATTATCTTCAAAACATGCCCAAACAGCAAAGAACAATTGTGCACTTTTTTTCTGTTCCTCGCCAGTAAAAAGAACTTCAAACTTTAGTCCATATTAAGTTGTAGAGAAGACGGGGAGTTTTGACACTTCTAATTTTCATGCAGTGTTCGTCAAGAGTTCTGGGGCACACGATTAAGAATGAAAAAAAAAAATTGGAGAAAGCAGAATGGAAACATAAGAGGAACAAGGCAAGAGCTAAGTGGAGAGAAGAGGATGTACTTACAATGGGGTCATAACCTGTGCACAGTCATCCCAAACATTTATTCCTCTCATCTGATAAATAATAAAAGACAAATGAATAAATAAAGAAAATTAATCTGCCCCTGTCCTCCTGCATGTTGTGAGAGTAAACAGTCACAGCACACACAGCAGCAGAGCATGTTGGGTAACGGCGTGGATGAGTCATTGGCCCGCCAGCCGCTGACATACGTACATGGAGGCGCACATCAATAAGCGATTGAGATTTGCATTAGGCTCTTATTTCCATACTGCACACAACTGCTTACAATACAGATGTTTAGACTGGCTTCATATATTGTAAGCGACATTTACAGTTTGATGTGATGTATGTGGGCACGCGGAGGCAGTGAGGAGAAGTTGAGATGAATAGTAGAGCTGCTGGGAATGTTGCCAGAGAGATAGACAGTAAAAAAAAAAAAAAAAAGTGAGAAACAAGGAGAAAAGTAAGAAGAGGCAGTTAAAGACGGATGTATGTAGAGAACAGGTGATGAAGGAGAGAATATAGTGAGTGGGGGGGGGGGGGGGATTCCACTGGACGAATGAGAAATGCGTTGTAGGAAGAAAAAGACGAAGAAGAGGAGGCGAGGAAGAGAGGGAGGGAAGGAGTGTTGGATGTTAAGAGTGAAGTAGAGAGTGGGAGGGAGTTCAGGAGGGAGGCAACAAGGATACACTGTAAAGAGACGGAAGGAAGGAGGGAGAGAGAGAGAGAGAGAGAGAGAGAGAGAGAATGTCTATGGAGGAATGTGACAGTGTTCAGTGTATGGGAGATGGGACGGACTGATTGCACCGTATGAGGTGGTGAAGGGGGGAGGGGGGTGGTGGTGGTGGTGGTGAAAGTGGGGGGGGACGAGGGAGGGTGACCAGGAGAGAGCATGGGCAGCACAAAACCAGACGTTCCTTTGCCTCCACACCAGTGGCGCTGGTAGCCAGTATCCAGCTTGAAGTGGTTAGTCCACAGCCTTGGGAACCAGAGCGACGGCTGCACTGACTTTGACTGTCGGGGCAGGAACACCATAATGGAGGTAAGTCACCCCCGGACACACTTGAAAGGAGGTTATGGTTGTTGGACTGAATGTGACAGGGGACAAATTATAGTATAGACTCAGTTAGAGCTCACAGCCTTCAACTTCAAGCAAGTGTCAGTGTGTGAGGCGGAAGGAAAATGCCACACATTTCAGATGATTGTGTTTAGTCCAGATCTTTTTATGTCGCTCCAATTGGGTTTAGAAAGAAATGTTTGTATGGAGGAAGAAAAAAAAAAAAATAGATGAGCTCAGTAGATTATTTTCTAATACACCGAGTTATGCTTGGAGCTTCTTGCAAAGCCTTCTTTAAACTTTTGTAATTGTAAACTGAATTTAACTAAAAAGGAGCCTTGCATTTGTTGTAGTCAGAAGAGTTTTGAATAAGATGTTGTTTTTTTTGTTTTTTTTACCGTTTCCAGAAAACTACCAGGATTTATCTTTACTTTCAGCACAGCCATCACCAGACAAACTACTGTTTTTAAACTAGTGAAATAATAAGGAATGGTACAGGGCCTTAAGTGTTACACTACACACAGCAATTTACAGAAATAAATGGCATTGGACACAGAGCCGGTTGTTACTGGCGGTTTAAGCGGTATTTAAGTATGTCCATCTTTATATGTCCCACCCTGACTCTTTAAAGTAATTGCCTCATCTTATTATTTTGTATAATCAATGGCAACACAAAGGAGAGATGTTTGAGGGGAATAATTTGCCCTTTCACAGCCTCTCAGTGTTGAACCCGAGTGCATTAATGCAGGTGTTGAGACCTGTGGGGATTGGAAATTATTCCACATTGTGTGCTGGTGACAAGGTGAATGGGTAAGTACAGGGCACCTGTTCAGACATGCTCGGCATCGCTATGTACTATAACCTGTTGTGCAGAGGAAAACGCATGGGAAAAATACAAGGCGTGTGGAGGGTGTGAAGAATGAAAGAAAGTCAAGACGCACAGGCCCGTTTCGTAAACGCCACAAAATGTAGTATTTTATGAGAATAGCATGGGGATCAAAAAATATTGTTAGGTCACTGCTGCCGTGTTACATGTTTTTCCATTTTGCATTTTGTTCGGGGGAAAATAATGCCACGCTGTTTCGCATCTCAAGTGTGTGACAAACCAATTGAGCCGTCATGACCTGCTAAAGAAGAGGCTTCTCAAAATAACTGTCCCAGATAAACCCAACACAGCGTCGCTCGGTGAGTGAAGGCTCTCTGCGTCGCTGAAGAGCAGCATCCTCACCAGTTTCACCAGTCCACACCCACCGCAATGTCACAAAGTAGCCTCTTTTAATAATGGTGGATAAAACAATAGGCCTTAAGTAGAGGATTAGATTCAGACATTTAATAAAGGAGTTCAAGCAGGTGTACACAGTCTGTTAACCTGAAACCCACCCCAACTACCAACTGATCTAAGACCTTTAATAGCTTTTGAACCAACAATTGTATCAATACATTGAAATAATTCAGGTAAAATGCAGCTTCTCTCTTTATTGAACATGGAAACCCTTTGTCTGCTACTCTCATCTGTCGTCTTCTGCCACTTTGACTCATCATTAAAGCTCATACACTTGTTTTTACGCTCATTTAATGATATATATTTGATGATATATTTTGCCCAAAAAAGTCACTTGCTTTGTTTGTCTCCGTTCTGATGTAATAACTCTTGGAATTTACTCTCAGCTTTTATAGACATTTACATGTTGATGATGATTTCTTTTGGCTTTTTGCCTTCCGGGGTCACCACAGTGAACTCAATTCGCATATTTGATTTGGCAGGAGTTTTTGCATCGGATGCCCTTCCTGACACAACCCACTGGATGCTCACCCCGGGAATGAAATCCAGGTCCCCTATATACCAGCCGGGTGCCTTACCAACTGAGCTATCCAGCTGGGATAGACTTTTACATGTTCAAGAAGTTAATTTCAGGAAAATGTCTTCATTTGCCTCAAAAACACAGAGGGTGAAATAATCATTTGCAATAAATTAACTCAGGAAAGTTTAGATTGACTGAAAAACCCATTTGAAAGTCATCAAAACATAACTCTAAGGTACAGGTGTCAGACATGTAGCCCGGGGGCCAAATCTGACCCTTCAAAAAGGTCCAGTCTGGCCCTTGGGATGAATCTGTTCAATGTTAAAATTACACTGAAGATACTAACAATGATACCAACAGCTGGATAGCTTGTATCATTGGTAAGGCACTGAGCTGGTGCATAGGGGTAGGTGCGTCCTGTGTAGGTGCTTGGGCAAGATCCTTCACGCTGCTGCCGACAATTGTAGCCTTGATGTCTCATTGTGCCGGTCCCAAGCCAGGATAAATACAAGGGTTGTGTCAGGAAGGGCATTCGACATAAAAACTCCTGCCAAATCAAATACGCAAATTGAATTTGCAGTGGCGACCCCGGGAGGGAAGAAGCTGAAAGTACTCAGCATCATCATACTAACAATGATATCAGCTCAGGTTCCACATTCAACACCAGTTCAATCTCAAGTGGGTCAGAGCAGTAAAATAGATACCATAATAACCTATTAATACTCACAACTCCAAATATTATCATGCATTTAATGCATTTAAGTAAAACAAAGTACAATTTTGCAAAAAATGTGAACAACCTGAAATGACTGAAGAGAAGTCAGTGCAATGATAACAATATTCTTGCTGTTACAAAATGTTATCTGTCATTTATAATGTATACACGTAAATGATAAATTGAATCATAACACTGTTTGAATTACACTCATATTTTAAGTTTGTTCGTGTTCATCCACACTGCTTTTAAACTTTTGAGTGGGCATGTTTTACATATTATTATGTTATTATTCTACTGGTTCGGCTTACTACAGATCTCAAATATGAAATTTCCCCATGTGGGACTAATAAAGGTGCATCTAATATGGCCCCAATAGTGAAGCCAGTTTGACACGCCTAAGTGCTCTCAGGGCTTTGACGGGTTAATAACGGCACTGAGCTTTGTTCGTTATTTTAAGGATCACTTGCGATGAAGGTACCGTTTCTGCATTGCAAGGTCAGAGGGCTTTTGCATTTGGAGTTGAGCACAGGTATCACCTACAACACACATTTGCAGCTGCTTTCACTGTGATACAAAGCCCTGAAAGTGAGCTCATCGTGTCTTCTCTTACTCCCACATTACACCATCCACTCTCACACATACACACACATATACACACAGCACTGGCAGATTAGGAGGATGGGAGGATGGTTATGCTCCAGAATGACAACCTTATCAGCGTCTTCAGCTTGCTGGGTCAATGGGTCTTAGTGCCAGGAGAAGGCCTCATTCTTTTCCACCTACCTATGCATGTCATCCCACTGTGATACCATATCAAAAAGAATATATAAGGGAGAGATTTGTGGAGTTTAAAACCACGGCGGTTTATCTCCAATATGTGCATAGGATGCGATTTTATGTGCAGACGTTCATAACGGCAATAACAACGTTTATTTAGTGAAAATTGCTCAAAAGCAGTTAAAAAAATAACCGAGTAATATTAAATTGGCACCAGTGATACAGGATAATGTAGCATCTTTAAACACTGACAAGCGTGTCTTCCACACTGTAAACTCTGATGTTGTATAAATAATCATCTGACACAACTGCAAAGCTTTCTATAACGCCCCGTCGAGTGTGAATTTTAGATTTTTGGAAGCTGTCGTAATGACGCATGAATGACGTGGCCCGTTAAATCCAAAGGACAGAAATGGGGGAAAAAGGTAAAAATTCACAGGTAATGGATGTGCAATAATTCACCCTGGCTAAAAATATATCCACTTCTTACAATGGCTTTTCATTTGATGTTTTTAGAGTGAGATAAAAGCTTTGGAAGTAAATTTTTTATGAGCACGGAGCTGGCCAGTGATCTGCTCTATCTAACTGAGGACACACGTAGCTTTTCAACACTGTTTTTTGGACCGACTCCAGGATACTGCACCGAGTGAAATATTTCAGAACAACGCAAAGACATATTGTAGGGTAATAATCTTGTATGGATGGGTGCCGCTCAATAACGGAATATAAAAGGGAAATTTGAGGTATTTAATTTTAGTAGTCCCTAAATTCATAAGCATCAATTCTTATCCTTGTCGCAGTGCTAAAGGCTCCCATTTAGAGTCCATTAAAAATACATTTTCCTCTATACTCTGGCTGCCAAGGTTATGCAAATGCCTGTACTACAGAAATAGTAGCTGGCCACTCGTACAAAACCCAGAGAACGGTGCAGACAGAATCCTTATCTATTAAATCCTCAAGGAGTTTGGTTGTGTTGACCTGACGTGTCGTTCTGATGCACTCAACAGTAGGTGAAAACAATCTAAGTGATCAAATGAAGGAACCAAGCTGCCAATTGAAGATGCGCACGAAGATTCAATGAATTAATGATTGATAAAGATTGAGGTCTGAACTGATTCTGCACAATCCCCATCCAACTTTCAATGAAAGAATCACTGACTGTTTGCTGGACAATACAACGCCTATCAATGGAGAGTATTATATTAGCGCCTCAGAATGTAAGCCACTCGCTTGGACGCCGTCCTTCCTCATCTGTGTCTTGCTCTTTCTGAACGTGCCTCTCTGTCCGTGCCTGGTATTCCATCTCCTAAGTCCTGGGCAGTAATGAGTGTCTGGCATTCAGCAGTGAAGCCCTATTCATGCTCAATCTCCTTTACAATGCACTAAAAGGATTACCCAATTACCTGCTCTTGGTTGCCATTGTGTGTGTGCGTGTGTGTGTGTGTGTGTGCATGCGTGCCTGGTCAGCGGATAGATGTGTAAGCAGCGAAAGTGAAAGATAGATGACTGTCTGTGGCCCACACTTCATTCTGTGTTGATGTTCTGCTGGAGGCCACATTACTCAACCCCACGACTCGGTGAATAAGACGCAAGACGAGAGAGTATGTGACTGTTTCTGCCACGGGAGATGGCAGGCAGTTTTGTTTTCCAGCAGTCCAACTTATCAACCAATCATTCTCTGGAAATACATATACACGCCCGTCACGCAAAGAGGTGTTTCCTCTTCCCTGGCTTTAATTTGAGAGTTTAATTTCCACTGTGTCATGACTTAATGATGGGAAATGCCTGCTTCGTTTCCTATGAGTCATGAGTTACTGTGAACCAGGAGTCAGTTCTTGTTATCGGGCAACGTGTTAAAGTGTGCATTTTGGAGATTTTAACAGTGTAATAAGGATTGATGCGGAGTGAACTGAGGATGCAGTTCCAGCTTTCATGAGAGGATTTACAAAGTATATGCCTCTGAGACACACAAACACTTTTATGTCTGTAGGCAGCACTTTGAAAAGCCACTCCCAATCCAACACAACTTAATCCGGACTTTATCCTGATTACTTTGGCAACCTCTAACAAATCAATACAATCAAATACTATAAAATATTTTTTAATTATTTTCGTAATCATTCAGTGAAGAGGAGCCCTATAGGGGTCTTGGGTGTATAACCCATGTTATATAATACATATAGAGGTCATTGTCATGTGGACGATTTTGGATATCATCTGGGACGACCGCCCTAAAACTGTGAAAAATAGGTTTTTTTCTGCAAATCTATATTTTCATGATAAATTTGATAGTG
>JAPTHA010000029.1:12319725-12332020 GCA_029814585.1 Gymnapogon annona
ACACACACACACACACACACACACACACACACACACACACACACACACACACACACACACACACACACACAAATGCACACACACACACACAGCTGAATTTATTTGTCAGTTATAATGCAAAGCTGCATACAGGCTGAGTAGAAAAGCAGGAAAGACCCACCCCCCTCCACAGAACAGTTAGCGAGACCCTTCTGACTGAGCTGATAGTGTGAGGTTTGCATTTGCTGCTGGTTCATTCAAGGACAGAAACACACACAAGTGCACACATGTCTACCTGCTCAGGTTCCCCGGGACTGGATAGATGACTCTGCAGAGGCCTTGCAAGAGACGGATGCTTAGTTTGACCTGGCAGTAAGTAAAATCTATTGTTTCATTACTTCAGTCTCGTGTCAAGGAGTGAATGCTAATATCCGTGAGTGATAGTGAAGGCTGGGTTTCTGATTTAGCTGCAGATCCGGGCACAACAGAGGCAGAGGTAATCACAGTCATGTCAGAGACTGTCAGGCATGTTTTGAATCAGCGATAAAAGGAGGAGCGTTCTGCTTCATACTCGTGGGTACAAATCAGACATTATATACATTACTCAGGCATCTTCAGTGCAACATATTTGGATTTTCATCCTAAGCATAACAGGAAATCAAACTTGAGGCAGTCTTGGAAGAGCATCAATACTACCTGTCTTACCCACGGAGGAGAACAGTCTGGCTTTCATTGTAACAGCGCTGTCTGCCAGTCAAAATTCTCCTCCGTAAAGAGTCTCCTCCTTCTGTGTTTGCGCTGCACTGTCTCACAGGCCGTCTAGTATCTTTGATTCTCTCATTCCACCTCATTGTGAGACATCTATTTTGAACGTGAAGCATCTTGCCGAGCTAAATTTCTGAATCGATGAAAAGTGACAGCCTTGATCTGCTCTGAACACCTCAAGAAAACAGTGCTGACAACTATGGATTTTGTTCTTTAAACGTCAATTAGATGTTTCACTTATTATCTGAGTCTGAAACAGTTATAATCTCAATATGCGATGAGTTTTTTGTCATAGTAACAGTACATACCACTATTGTCGTGTATCTCAGTTTAGATTTTTTTTTAATATATATTCAGTTGGGGATTTCCATACCCCATTACCCCAATGTGTCTCATTCACTCTTGTCCATGTTACTTTTATTGCCTTCATGCTATTTCCCGGCCTGCATACATGGGACACAAAGCACTCAGATCGCTGAAAATGCTAAAATAAATACTATGAAACTGCAGTCATTTCTCTCCCATGAATATTTATAATTATATCCGACGGCCCTACAAGCAATTACAATAATTATGGATTAGCGCAGAGCAAAATGCAATGTGTACATTTGTGTGACTTGCGGCAGGCTGTTATCTGCTGCTTTCTTGCTGTGGCCATTATGAAATGTTTAAAGGCTGAGGACCAGGTGGTTAGGGGAACCCGCAGGCCCGATCGGTCAGCATGGAGCCTGTTCCAACTATGTAACTGCAGAGAGGACTTTTCCCATGTGGGTTAGAGATCATGAGTAATAGCATCTGGGGTCTGTTTGACTTTAAAAGGAGGCAGGGGCAATGAAAAGAGAGCATCGGTGCGACCTTTGTAAGTAGATGTCCTTGTAGAATAAAAGAAAGAACATTAATGAGAGAAATGGACCGTGACTGCTTAATGTTCAATGTAATATTTTTTGTGTGTCAACACTATTTCACACTCACGCTTTATGTAAAAGATGGAAAGTAAAATAACAATGGCGAATCTGTCTGCATTTTAATTCATGAAGATAAATCTGACTTTAAAGTACATGGTCTTATCCCGATGGCAGTTTCAGCCAAGTAGGTGAGTAGGCAGTAAGTAGTCTAATTGCAAGTTTGTTTAAAGGAAGGGCACCCAAAGGGTTATTTGTCAAATCCAACGGCTGAGTCATAAATCTAGACACACAAAGCCAGGCACGGAGCCAAGGTATAACGTTTTTTTTTGTGTTTTTTTTCAGTTTGTTTGTTTTGCAAATGAATCCAACCTTTCTCCAACAATGAATGTCTGGACTGAACAGGAAATAACAAAATCAAACAACACAAAAAATCAACAAGCATCAACGGCCGGTATGACAAGTCTTTGGCCGCTCTCAAAAAGACCCGCTGTCTGTTCAGTGGATCGTACATGAATAACACAAAATTCCTTGTGTGGTTGTTCTGCAGATGAAACCAGTGAGGGTGTTTCTTCGGGGTCATGAATCAAGTCTTCCCTCCTCTTCAGTATAAGTCGACCACCTGGACTCCAGTTCCATCCTGCCATCACTTATGCCTGCAGGACAATGGGTAGTGTCAGCAGTGTCATCAACGGCAACAGCCTCAACAGCAAACACTGCAAGGCATCTGAGTTCAGGTTAAAAAAGGAAACAAACCATCATAGAAGAACTGGAGGTTGCAGCCTTGACGGTTTATTGAAGTGCAGCTTTGTTCAGGGCTCTTCATCTTCCACCTATCCCTCTAAGGGTCTCTCACATTCCCGCTCAGGACGAAGTGAGGATTTTTTTTACATTAAGGTGAGCTCACATGCCTTTGGAGGCATTGACAGAGCCAGGTGTTGTCAAATAATTCCGCCAGAATGGCAATGAAAACAGGCATTGATCTGCTTTTTTAACGATATTCATCCTATTTCATATGCAAGGTAAATCATAAACCAAGGTCAGTTAACCACAAAGGAGGGCTGATGGAGGAGCACGCAGGTGGAGGAAACACAGAGGAACCTGATGGGAAACCCCAGGCAAAACTCATGCTAATGTCAAAGAAGATGCCCGAGAGGGTGAGTTAACGCCGAAATATTTGATGATTATGCTTGGTTCCCTCCAGCGTCACCCCATCTTCCGTCTGCCGTGGACCAACGCCTCTCCTGTTTCTCTCAGGAAGACAGGTGTCAGGCTGCCCTCCTGCCTTCCATCGTCGCCATGCATTTGTCTGTGTAACTGTGTTGGTCATCATTGTAATATCTCGAGTCAGTCCGTTGTATATACATGTGCTTATCTCTGTCTCCCCAGTATTTGAGATAACTACTGCAATGAGTCGGCACAATAAAAATAAACTTTGATTGATTGATACGAGTTTAAATACTTACAATAACAGATTTCAGACATGAAGTGTTCATTATTATAGCACCACATTTGCATTCCTCTTCCGGAATTGTCTCTAGGGCAACGTTTATATCATTAAGAGGTCATACTTTATAACTTTAACAGACTTTGACGGAAAAGTCTGGAGTAAAACACCCGTAGCAGGTAGTTTAATAGGCAGAGGCCATTCCTCATAACCTGTGTAGAACCTCCCCGGCTTATTAATCACCCCTTCCCAGATTAGTTGCCTAAGAATGCCTTGATCTTCCCAGAGAAGTCATTTCTGTGTCAAGAATACATAGGCAAACTGAGCTTCCTTCAATGGGTCTTTATTCCTTGGGGGCAAGATGAGGGAAAAGAGAGGAATATGAAGCAGCTTTATGAGAGACGGTGCAGAGAATAGGAGAGAGAGAGAGAGAGAGAGAGAGAGAGAAAGTGGGTTTGAGAAAAAAGAAAAAAAAAATGGCCAAAGCACTGCACATCCCAGTCATGAAGTCAGTGAGAAAGAATGCTGAGCTCACAAGCTTTACCTCTTACACTTCAGCAGTAGCTCATATTATTAATATCACAGAGAAGGGCTATTCATCTTCCCTCAGACAGCGCAAGGGGGAGAGATGTGGGATGCAGAGAGGAGTGGAGTGGAGGACAGAGAGGGGAGGTATGGTACCGCTGGTGACGTTCTTGGACAGCACAGATGGGGCACGTGGAGTATAAGTTCATCTTTGAAATGAGTTTTCCTTTTCATGACAAGTTGGGTGAATTTTACTTGCAACTACTGCTGGGTGGCTTTTAATACTGCCAGCTCGGAGAAGCAATTCTGCATGCTTCGCTGGTTCTATTTCGAAAATGAAAAGACATGATTGGGAAGGTTGAAAAAAAAAAGAAAAAAGAAAAAAATCTATCCTATTCATTTATACAGGATCAAAAACAGGTGACATTATTCATGGCTGTGGAAGACGGTCATTAGGATTCTCAAATTTGATGATGTTATTGGTGTTTGGCTCTTTATTCTCTCTTTTCAGCCGGTCTGTCAGCGTGAGGATACACTGAATATTAAAACAATAATAGCGAGCAGCATCCCTGACTTGTGTGTCATTTCACTTCTCCAGACCTCTGCTGAGCACTCATTGGTCCGTTCCACTGCCTTCACCCCTGTGATTCCCAGGAGTACGTCGTCCATAGAGAGAGGCCCCAAGAGCCTGAACCGCATCCTCAACCCACCGGAGAAAACAAAGAATCCAAACGTCACACACAAGCAAGACACACTCTCAGGTCTTTATCTTTTTCAAATATAACCCTGTGTGTTATTAATACATTAGTGTATTAATGTTTCATTATGTGATTGTAATGATGGATTACTTAAAGGGATGCAATTTCCTTTCTTCCAGGGACCCTCTCTGACTCCGGACGTAACTCCATGTCTAGCCTGCCTACCCACAGCACCAGTGGCAGCCTCAGTGCTTCCACAGGCCCTGTCAGTCACAATGATAGCAACTCACCTCCTGCGAACAGCCTCAGCAAGGGAGTACAACCCAATTTCCCTCCATGGGTCAACGGGAATAACACTAACCTCGACTGTAGCTACACGGCAGCTTTAAACAGCAGCGTTTTGACATCTAAGGCTAATGGGGATGCTGGCTCCCCACTTGCTGCAGATAAGCCAAGCCCTCTCTGTGAAACTGCAGGTGGGATTCGATCCCCTATTACTCCAGATGAGTCACTGATTGAGCATTTAGAACAAAGGCTTCTGGAGAGAGAGACTGAACTGCAGGAGCTACAGGTAATGAGCTGTCATGAAACATACACAAAAAAAATAAAAAATCCCAAAAACTCAGCATGGGTTCCTAATCAGCACTCTTCATTAGATATTTCACAGCTCGGTTGCCAGTTTACCACTCGAATTTCTTTACCTTACAACAGGTGACGTTTGAGGAGAAGGAGGCTGAAACCTGTCAGCTGTTTGACGAGAGACAGAGGTACTGCAGCGACGAGATTGAGGGTTTAAAGCAGCGGTGTTCCACAAGGCTACGACAAGTGTCACAGATAGCTGCGAAAACCCAGCAAACACTGCAGCTGCAAGTAAACCAACTCCAGGTCGTGCAGATTTTTCCTCCGGAGCAAATGTTATTACATCGTCGGGAAATGTAGAACTTTATGTAAAACGAAGGTAATTAACGTTTTCTGCAGGAGGAAAAGGTGAAGCTTCAGGAAGATGTTTCCAAGCTGACCCGGGAGAAGGACTTGGCCGAGCTCAGACTGAGAACCTATGAGACACAAAACACGCAGCTGGCTCCAACACTTGAGGAAACTCAGTGGGAGGTGAGCCAAGAATCATACATGACCTGGAATCTTTCACCTTGTAACATAATATGATACGGCCTTCAGTATTGCTGTAGAGCCGGAATGCATTGTTGAATCACAGCAGTGGGAAAAAAAAAGTTTCAAGGTTTTTTTTGCATGTGTGCATGTGTGTGTGTGTGTGTGTTCGTGTATGTGTGTATTATGTTCATTCAACAAAGAAAAAAAATGTGTGAATAGTGATTTGAAAATATAGAAGTAATTAGTGCCATTCATATTGCGTTGTGGCATGAATTATAAACACAAAACTATTGAAATTCTACTGAGTGGGTCTTGTTTTTCTACATCATGAATGTAGGTATGCCAGAAGACAGGGGAGATTTTCTTATTGAAACAGCAACTGAGAGACTGTCAGGCAGACATTAGCCACAAACTGAATGAGATAGTGAGCCTCAGGGCGTCACTGAAGGATATCACAGCCAAGATGGAGACACTGGAGAAACAGAATAATGACCGCAAGGACAAGTTGCACTCGCGCACGATAGAGGCAGAGGTGAGTTGGTTTATTATTCGACGTCAACGTAATTTAAATACAAGAAAATCAGTTCTTTGCACAATGTAATTCTGAGATGTGAATAAAATTCCCTCACACTGCTTATTACATGAGAAACATTTGTGCAGAAATAATACTGGTGCTTATGTGCATCAATAGACTGTTAACTGTTCTCAATGTTCGTGTTCTATCAGTTTTATATTTACACGCTTTGATGAATTTGTTTAATACTTCACATGATTGAACCTATTGTATAGTTCAACGCTGTCTTCTTAATTGCTGTAATTTTTTTCTTTTTCTTTCTTTTTTTTTTTTAGGTCTGCCAGAATGAGCTTCAGCGTAAAAAGAACGAGGCAGATTTGCTCAGAGAGAAAGTGGGAAAACTAGAAAAAGACATTCAGGGAATGAAACAGGATCTGGCTGTGGCCAAAGAGCAAAGGATTCAACAAAGTCTGCAACTCGACGGCCGTGCCCAGGCTCAGGCTTCAGAAGGACTCGTTCAAGTCTCCAACCCCCCCGCCGAGAGCCGCGGGGAGGAGAACAAGGGACATGTGTCCACAGAATCCCTCCAGAAAGAAGTGGAGACACTCAAACGGCAGCTCGTGGAGGAGAAGGACGCTCAGGAGAGACTGGCCGACAGCTTTGAGCAGGAGAGGCGGACGTGGAACAAGGAGAAAGATAAAGTCATCAAGTACCAGAAGCAGCTCCAAATCAACTACCTGCAGGTGCACAAGAAGAACCAGGACCTGGAGAGGATCCTCAAAGAACTGACCGCTGAACTGGAAGCACGCACGGAGCTGGGCCCAGACCTCACGTACAGCTCAGGGTTACAGACGTACGATGATGTCATTGCCACAGAGATTTGACGGGACACGTCCACCAAACCTGGCACATGACTGCTTTTTTTTTCACATCAGTGACTGTATTTATGCATCTACACATCTTAGGCGACCACAGCATGACAGCTAGACGACGTTGTCAACCACTAATATCTGTTTCAGAATGGTTTTGAATAGATTCTACTGTTTCCACTATCAAAATCCCCAAGTGGGGAAGTTCAAGTGTCTTGGGTTCTTGTTCACGAATGGGGGGAAGATGGAGTGTGTGGTCGACAGACGGATCGGTGCAGCATCTGCAGGGATGAGGTTGCTGTATTGGTCTGTCATGGTGACGAAGGAGCTAAGCCAAAAGGCGAGGCTCTCAAGATACCAGTCGATCTTTGTTACTACCCTCACCTTTGGTCATGACTGAAAGAACAAGATCCTGGATATAAGTGGCCAAAATGAGTTTCCTCTGTAGGGTGGCTGGCGCACCCTTAGAGATAGGCTGAGGAGCTCGGAGTAGAGCCCCCTACTCCTCCACATCCAGAGGAGTGAGCTGATGTGGCTCGGGTATCTGCTTCGAAATGCCCCTTGGACACCTCCCTAGGGAAGTGTTCTGTCCTTCTGGGAGGAGACCCAGGACACGCTAGGGGGACTATGTCTCTGGGCCTGGGAACTCCTCAGGGTCCCTCCGGAAGAACTGGAGGAAGTGTGGGGAGAGGGAAGTCTCCTTATCCAGCCCCGGATAAGTGGTAGATAAATAGATGGATGAAGTCTCCACTTTAGAATCAGGAATGCTACTTATCCTAGTAACTATTTGTTTAAAGTAAATTCTAAGTTATTTAATATTGAGAGGATGATATTTTTTATTTTTATATCACAGCGTCGGCCTCGCACAATATTCAAATGGTCTGTTTTGTGACTGGCAACAACTGATTTATGTGTCTTTTGACTATTGTTTGATAGTAACACATGATAAGCATGATCGTGGCTGAACATCTGTGGTCAATACCAGCATGGAAATGACAGTGATGTATCTCCCGTGTCAACTCCAAGATCCTGAACCATCATTTACTCAGCTTTGTTTATCCACTACTATTAGTACATTGCCCTTCACTACTCTGAACCATTTTTAGGGTAACTTTGAAACACACGTCTTCTATTTTCAACAACAAAACATGTTACAATCAGAGTCGTGAATTGCATCTTGTTCACTTTTTTTGTAATTCACTTTGCAAATGACATGGATGCATGAGCAGGTTGGGATCGCATTGAACTATTGCCTATTTAAAGTTAATTTTAACATCAGTTTGATTATGAACCCAGTCGACCGTGGATCCTCCTTTAGAAACAGGTAGAGATTAACTTAAAATTTAACTTAAACTTAAAATCACTGGATAATGTCATTGTTTTGTTTTTTTTGGTTCAGATCGTTTCTCTGAACAAACTTCAAGCCTGAACTGATGGAAAGAATTAAAGATTTATTCCGCCATGACGACGTCGTGTTAATCCTTGTTATCAAACTCCCAATAAACACAGATTAGACGAGATAATATTCATTCATGGCAAACAACACATTTGCAGACTCACCTTGTGTTGTGCTTGAGCGTGTAGTTGTGAATTATTTTTTAAATAAATCTCTTTATAGAGTTGTTAGTAGAGAAGCACCTCCCTTGTGGGAACATAAACTTTATCCTCATCACATAAATCATAATATTTTAAGGTTACAGAGCTTCGAAACACACGGGAATAAACCAGCGAACATGTGTGTGGAGATTAAGAAGTGCAGGATAGCACACAATAAAAGCAAGGAAAGCATTGAAAATTTAAAAAAAAGAAGCCGTACCATCTATCTCTCTCTACATTGTTCATCCGACTTCATACGACTTTGCTGGAACAGTTCTGCTCAGAGACAAACAGTTCTTCCTAACCGGCA
Source organism: Gymnapogon annona (assembly GCA_029814585.1). Lineage (NCBI taxonomy): Eukaryota > Metazoa > Chordata > Actinopteri > Kurtiformes > Apogonidae > Gymnapogon > Gymnapogon annona. The sequence goes on from JAPTHA010000029.1 coordinate 12,328,441, forward strand.
GTCCCAACCATTTGGCTCCACTATTTTGGAGCTATTCCATTTCCCACAAGGGTAAAGTAGTTTGGGAAGCAAAAGTTGAACAACTCCACCCATTCAATACTCTGGGACTCGCACACAGACTGTCGGGGAGAAATATGCACACACTGCGCTGGTCAAGAGTGTGTGGCAGTCTCTGTAATGAGGCTGCCGGAGATTGCTCAGCTACCCACCATTACATTACATTACCACAGCAAGTCAGGAGAGATTTGAAGGCAGACAGGCTAAGCTCGACTCCAAGGTGAAGTGCAGAATCCAGCGGCACTCAAACCCCAGTGACTGATAAGTGTTTAACAATCCACACTCTGGGTCCGGGCACTGAGAAGCCTAAAGGAAAGCAGCAAATGGATACGTAATACTGCAGCTTCAGCACTTTTTTTTAAAAAATATATTTTATTTGGATTTTTTATTACACAGTATTAGTTACATTCATAAACCACAAGACAACACCCCTGATCCATGATGGTAGGATCAGAGACAACAGACAAAATGAAACTAAACAAAACACAACACAATCATAAATAAGTGATCCTGATTCGCAGAGAGACATATGTTGACCTGACACCTCCGAGGTATATAGAGCTGAACCAATGTGGTGCGCTGGCAAACTTTCCATGTAGTTTAAGAATGGTTCCGTGTCTTATCTTTTTTTTTCATCCAGTAGGTTATTTTCTCTCGGTTTACAGAGCTGTTGACTTCTTCAACCACATCTTGTTTGGAAGGGGGGCAGAGTCCAATTTCCATTCTATAGCAGTATTTTATTATTTTATTTTTCATTAGACAATAACATTAATTTTGACAGCATTACAGTCACATTCATAAACCACCAGGACATGCTCCCAACCCACAATGGCAGGGCCAGAGGCGACAGCCAAAACAAAACAACACAAGACAAAAAACAAAACAAGACAAAACCACACAAGACAAAACAGAACAAAAATAAAAGAAGACAAAAAACAGAAGACAAAACAACACGAGACAGAACTATAAATAAACGAACTGCATGAAGATACATGTTAACCTCACACCTCCTACATCCCACAAGTTCTGCTCAGGTATATAGAGGTGAACCAATGTGTTGTATGTCAGATATATAGAAATACATTTCTTGGTCATTGTCAGCAGAATTTCTGTCAGACGTGACAGAAATTCAAGTGCGACAGAATTTCTGTCACACTTGAACAGTTTGAATTCAGCTTCAGCAAATATACATTCATTTGGCGTGTGTGATGGCTCCGGAATGTTAGAAATAATAACAAAAGCGGAGCGATTTTAATATCTCGGTCAATAAGCTTAATAAACACACAAGACAAAAAGGAATGTGAATTCCAACACATAAACTTGAGTGTAATCTTATAGGCGCTCACCCCAGCATTCAGGAATTTCTTAAATGTTTATGTAAGACCGTTTTTGTTTTTTTTTTGCACCACTGTATTACAACAAACCGACAAATTCCTTCAAGCTATTTTTTTTTTTCTGGCAAAAGGCATTAATAGTCTAATCTACATTGCGCGTCCTGCAGTGAATGGTGAAAGAGTTACGGGTGAAAACTTTTGATTAAGTAAACAGTGGCGCTACAGACAAATGCAGCGGAACATGCAGAGGAACAGAGAATACAGGGGGAAAAGGTCATGAAAACAAGCTGCTGTTACCTCCGACTCTCAAGCAAATGTCAAGTTGAGCACATACATAAATATGAATCCCGTTGATACGTATCCAAAGTTGTCTCCTCTCATTATTATAACTCTGCATTCCTGGTGGATTTAAATAATGAGGGGATTGTTTTCCTCTCACATCGTCGTCTAATTTCAGCCTTTTGAAAGCGTTTCCCTCCTCATACAACGGCTCTTTCAGCGAAGCCTCTGTCATAACCAAGCTGATTGGGCCGAATCAAAACTGAAATCAAATTAAGGTCCTTTGTCATTGCATGTGGGCTCTGTTATTGGCATGAAAGGAGGACCGTACGGAGGAGAGATAAGAGGAAATTCAGACTCGTTGTTTTAACATGAAAAGGAATCAATAAAGCCTAAGGAAGATGGAGTTGGAGGGTTTCTGCCTAAAAATAACCGTATCAGAAAAAGTGCATAAATACATATAATAATACCAGCATGTATGGATTGTTTCAAAGCATCAGCAATTAATAGTCGACAGGTTTGAGTAAAAAGATGCTGATGATGTTCAATGGATGAATTATGCAAACATTTAAAGCTTGTAATATTCATGTTTGTTTGTTTTTCATACGTCCAGATGTTTTCACTGTACGAGGCTTGAGGGAGGTCATGGCAGGTAATGCATATCAAATGAATGCTTTTGCTTCAGGAAAATCATGAATAATGTCAGTTATACATATCAGGAATAGCTCGGTTCACTGCGGTCTGTTTTAATAACTCGCTTTTCTTTTTTTTAAACAACGGACATGACACTGTTCAAATGCTGCTTCTGGTCATTATAGTTTGGCCCTATCGCATGGACATGGCATGAATAAAAGCACTTTGGAATTATGGCTTATTTTGTGTTTGTATAGAAAGGGGAAAATATACATATATCAATTGTGACTCTGAAGAAGTCAAACAAAATGAAATATTAAATTTGTCCATATTTTCCTGCTCTGTAGGGACATGATGGGTGATGATACACATCTCCTCTATGAACTCAGCTGAACATGCAGAGTTTGGGCCAAACAGATGTCTGGGTGTGATTGGACAGCAGTTAAGCAGCCACCAGAAGATACCGGGCGATAATTTAGCCCGAGCCCTGCAGTGACATGATAATAACGCACTAATATCCTGCTGTGATTCCCGTGATCGGCTGGCAGTCAAGCACAAAAGACTCTGAATTCATTAGAAACAGCGCTGGCGCATTTACAGACCTGTTCAACATGCAAGCGTGCAGAGACGGTTTCATAATGACAGCTGGAAAAAAAATAAACAGTCCTCCTTCTACATCTTGAAGCTTCATGTAAAGCGTACATCTATGAATGTTGGTTTATGCTTCATTTCACAATCGACCCTAACCTTTAACATTATAATATTCCACACCGGTAAATAATAGATGAGTCAATAACACTGTATCACTTCCTTTCTTGGCCTCATTACTCATTACACACACACGTACTCAAATGTGTTATATCCGAACCATTCCCCCTAAGCAATTAGCCGGTATAAAATACCAGGAGGCTAGTTATTCAGGCATGTATTTCATATTTTTATTGGTTTATTCAGAGCCCTGCATGCAGACCAAGCTATAGCAAACACAGCCTCAGCAAATCCCCAAGCTCCTCCGCAGTCAGCAAAGTAATTGGGGAGGGAGTCCCAACGGGTCCACACACACACATACACACACTGCTCAGCCCTTTGCTACCGACATGTTGAAATGGCAGTGAAGGTAGATAAAAGTCAGTGATTGTGTGCGAGCGCCGAGGATATGAGTACGGGAGCTGGCTCGGGTATTGTGTGTGAAAAGACCCGCAGTCTTTAGAGACTCACTGGTTGGCTGGGAAACCATCTGGTCTCCCCCCCCCCAATTCCCCCAACCCCCCCGTTGC
>JAPTHA010000029.1:12332585-12347660 GCA_029814585.1 Gymnapogon annona
GTTGCATCACCCATAGTTCCCATTTCTATGGGGATGTCAAATTGTGCTCATGCAGCTCTAGGGTGGGGGGTGGGGGTGCAGGGCTGGGGGCACAGCCGAAAATTAGATAATTAACTCTCTCACACCTGACACACTTCTATTGCCAGTGATTATTCATCACAATCCAACTCTACTATTTTAAAGCCCTGCCAACTTTGTATGTGAAATTACGGGGGAAAAATCTAACGTGGAACTTGTTTTTTTTAAGTCCGACATGTCAATCCATGACATTGTGAACACAGAGAAAATGGGTACATGCAAAGTCACACTTTAGAAAAACTGTACAGCTGCTCTCATTCATATCCTTTAACCTTGTTCCTTTACGCCTAATAAGTGTCAATTTTCACCTATTTATTAAACCAAGTTCCAAATCCTGTGACTAAAGAACCACAAGGCCAGAAAGAATCATCTGAAAAGCAACAAACCTCTAATTTCAGAAGATTCTCTTTTTTCAGTATGTGGCTACAATAAAACCATGATTACATACATTAGTCCCATTAGCTTCAATTTCAATCCAGGTGGTTCTTTCAGTAATTAGCTTTTTGTGCTCAGGAATACGGTAAAATAATTAAATTGCTGAGAATCTAAGCTTTTGAAAAACGTCTGTCCTGCCTGTAATGAGTTTTATTGTGGAAACTTTAATGTATGTGATACAGAACAATGACTGGATTTCTGGCGATCCAGAGGGAATTAAGATGTAAAATAAACACATTACACACATTACAGAGTGTACCTTTTGTATTCATGGTTATATGCTTATCAGACTCCCAGGCTATGTTGCAAAACTCCAGACATAAGGATGAGGCGTGCTTGTGTGTATTTTATCTAAACATATATAACAAGATTTATTGTATTAAAAAAAAAGATTGAATAACATTATTGAATCAACAAAAATACATCATAAAGCTCTAATCAGCATCATATACAATCAGTCAGTTTTGTACAATGACTCTGTGCACAGACACAAAGTGATCATATCCTGAGGTGATGATAAAACGGAGGTGTGTTGCAGTGGTTCCATTAAGCTGAAAGACAGGTGGAAAAAGTAGAAATTACAGTTCCTCTGCATAATTTTACAGACTTAAGTATAAGTATTAACTGACTTTGACATACCGATATAGAATTAGTCTGAAGATGTCCCTCTGTCTGTCCACAGGCTGCAGGACAAGAATTTGTCAACACACAGTTTTAATTATGTGGAAGTAGTTGATGTCAGATGCAGACACGTACCTTTCTCCGCAACCGCCTCAAAATTAGAGGCGTTTGGTGAATTATTTTGTTCTATCTTGAGATGTCTGACTGCAAAAGAAAAACATATATTTGAAGAAAACAGCTTTACCCAACTGAATAAATCAAATTAAACCTGACCACTGAGGACATACTGCAACCAGTAGACGTGAGAAAACAAATTTTATTAGATTTGAGGCTCTCCATGTTGATTTTACAATACTCATTTATTTATTTTAGGTGATGTTCAAAATGGCTGGTGTCTGTATCTCATAATAAGAGAGAATGCCTGATTTAAAACAATGATATTGACAATGCATTTTTAAAAGGCTGTCAACTTATGCCAGATTGTTACTTATATTGTAGAATTTAATATAACCATATAAAATTTTTCTTTTTTTTGCACTATTTCCTGTTATTGCACTCTTGCAGGGGCTACTATTTTTTAATTTCATTGTGATTTTGTAGTAAAATGATAATAATGTGTGGTATTGCTGTGTGGCATTTACAGTTTACACTTTAGTACTGTTTACACTTTTGTGCAAGTTTTACACTGTTTTCAGAACTGTTTACATTGTTACATTGTTACTGTCCATCTTATTTATTTCTTATTTACATTGACTGTGTGAATTTTTGTTGTCACCTTGCACTGTAGCCACTTATGGCTTTGGATTCACTTCAGCAATCTTGCACCTTTGTATTCCATATTTATTTTGGGCTATCAGTTGCCAATCTATGACATTTCGTTACCAGATTCATTGTGTGTGTCTGTGTGATGACAATAAAGAATTCTGATTTTCATTCCAATTCTGAGAAGAGTACCCATACCATTGTAGCTGTCCACTGTCACAGTAGTGAGCCTCGTTGGATCAGGAAAACGGACGATGAACTCCTGTGGATACATCCCAGTGGTCATCCAAAATGTTTTAGTATTTCTGGGAGACATGGAAACACACAAGCCATAAATCTGCAGAGGAGTCTCAAAGAGTTATGAGTGAACGTGCTATTGCCTCTCTTGAACGGTTAGGTGGATAAATACTTTATAAGAAACACCATGGGTGTGTCAGTAAGAATACTTGGCTCACACTCACCCATCTATGATGTTTTCTGGTGGGTGATTTTCGTCGTAGGATGTAGCGACCACAACCTTAGCGCCCAAAGAGCTCAAAGAGGAATCGCCCATGGTAAAAAAAATAAATAAACAAAAAGGTACGCTATAATTCGAGTTGTAATCTCAAACGCTGTCTTACTAAGGAAACTGGCAGCTGGTTCAAGTCAAAGACACAAAAAAACTGCCTTATTCACGGCATCAGTGAAAATAATCAACTATTCTCGTTGCCAAGCCAACCGCCTTGTCGCAGAAATTATACGTCACAGTGCATATAAACGTCACACCCTGACGCACATAGTTCGTGTATTCTTGAGGTGTTGGTTGTGAATTATTCACGTTTTGACATGGCAAATGGGTGCAAAGAAGTGCTATTTACACGCGGAGCTGGACAAGTGAGTTACGAGGCATCGTTGAATTTAAGATTACAACGGGAGTGTCTTTCTCAGCAGCTGTAGGCTTTTATCGAAGTCGTTAGTTGGCTAGCCATGCTAACACTCAACGTTGAGCTACAGTATAGCTAAGTTGGGTAACAAAGAGGAAAGAAAGAGATTGGAGCGAGAAATCAACACTGCACTTTATGGATTGGAGTTATTTATACAGATCAATACAAAACATATTTACAGATGTGTGTTTCAGGCAGTTGCCACATACGATAGTTTTACGTTGTGACTTCTGAGACCGATTTTCCAAACTGAACATGAGGACGAGTAGGTGTAGTTGAATAGAAGCACGAGGGGGAAGTGAAATGGACAATATATGACTAAGGTTGGATAGAACAGGTAACCGTTGAAGCTTAAAAACAATAATATACACTGCGAAAGGCAAAAAAATGACAATGTAAATACTTATATGCGCTGAACAATATGAAGGTAAACAGGTTATCTTCCCTCGTCATCATCTGTGGGACTTCAATCATGTATACTGTCTTTGTTCATGTTGTGCAAGATTTCAGTTTGTTGTGTATCTGTTCTGTTCTTTTTTTTTACTCTTTGTATTAAGCTGTTGTTCTGAAATTTCCCCTCTGGGGTCTAATAAAGCCATATTCAATTCAATTACAGTTTCGTGCGAGATAATGGATGCTGGCTGATGGGATAACACGTCTCTCAAAAGTTTATTTTAGTTATTTTATATTGTGTAGCTAAAGTGGCTGGATGAGTCTGTTGCAGCACATGTTCCCCAGCCAACTAATTTCAACACAGAGAGGATGTGAATGAGATGGTTTTAAGCTTCCCTCTCATCCTCTTTGTCACCACCGCTATACTCCTCACTTCCATTCAAAATAAAGAACTGGTCTGTGCGACCAAATAGGGGTTCAATTTCCTGCTACTGCAAGTCCTCATCATTGTCTTTCCTGTAGAAAAAGAAAATGTAACGTTAAGTGTCTTAGTTGATCAACTTGATAGCAAAGAATATATAAATGTACTGGCTTATCGGTCTTGCCTACTTTACAGCTAAAGAAATTGTAGGCAACTTTTATAGAAATTCACATTGAATCAAGTAATATTGGTCAGCAAAGCTTGTTATTTAGCTTCAAGTAAAGATACATTGACTGTAATAACATTGATATCTAATGTGGTCACACACAACACTTCTTGCCACTTCTAAATGAAGCTTTTTTTTTTTCTTATTGCAAGTACGCATGTTCTGGGCATCCATAACAGTTGTTCAATTGTTTAATTAGTACTACCAATTTCTATCAGTTAAAAATGTTATTTTGTGAGAAAGGATACACAGTTGTAGGATCACTTTCCATATTTATCTGAAAAATAACGCAAAGGTTTTGCAGCAAAATAATGTGTAATAACTGTAATCACATAGATTTCTGTTACGTGGCTTAAAGGTCCTCAATAGCCTCCACTGAAAGAATCCTTGTAAATTCAGAAATTTATACTCAAAGACTTACAATTGTTGTTGAATATTAACTTAATACATACACATGTCTCCATCTTTTAACTTACGAGATGATGAAAATGCATCTTCAGCTTTAGGCATTATCAGGATACTCTTCACACTTGCAGTATTATCATGTATTGCACTTAATCAATATGGACAAGATTGTGATCATATTTTTCTCCCTTTCTCCCAGCCCTGATCAGAAGTAATCCATCATAAGCAAAAACTCCCTACAGACTGATCTGTATCAGGTTTAAAGATTTAACTGAAACATTGTTTTGACCTTTTAATAACTAGCCTGGATGTGTATCACAAATCTATATACTGCAATTGTTCTATGTCAAAAGGAACGTTCTACATTTAAATTCCTCCTCTCCACAACCCTTATTTTAGATTTTTCCTACGACAAATGACGTATGTCTTGCTGCAGCATGTAATGAGCTTTCAATTTCAGATGCACCCAGTGGCTATTTTGATATCCAGACATCTGCAATAAAATTGTCCCCCGGAAAAAAGTCCCATTTCTGATATCTCCCATCTTGTTGTTACTGGTCGCAGTTTTAATATTAGATTTCCGCAACGACAAACCATTACACACATCAGTAATGCAATTTAGCATGTCTAAAATACATTACAACTGGTAAAAATCTAATTAAAGCTATCTGCTATTGGCTTTATAAATAGAAACAATGTAGTTGTAGATTCACAAATGTATAGTGCATATCTGCCTCCGGATTACAGATACCCTTATCTTAAATGGGAGAATTCTGGGAAGAATTCATGTCAGAAAAACAGATGCGGATATTTGGAATAGCAGTCCAATGTACATGAAATGGGACTTTATTTGTCCTAGGAAGAATGATGTTGTAGATCCCTGAGGTGACAAGTGTGTATTGGAAGAATGTGATTGTGGATATCTGAAATGTTCATGAAGAAATTCCACATAGAATATAGGAAATGTATGTCCCACCTGTCTGACATATGTGGACACACAATTATGCAAGGCACACTCTAAAGTAGTGGTTCTCAAATAGGGGTACGTATACCACTAGTAACCCTCCAGGGGGTACTTGAGATAAAAAAACAACAACAAGCAAACATATTTAAAAAAAACAAATTCCAAAATCGTTTAAAAATAGTTATCAAGTAAATATTTCAATAAAATATATGTAAGTTCATAAACTGAATGTTATACAATAGACTATTCAATTTCGTTATACCAAAAAACGTCTGAGTCTCCCCTGTACCAAGATGGTTTGACCTGACTTGGCACCTTCCAGGTTCTCCTGTCAATCACTGTCGTCACTAGAACTAAAACAACGGAGTCGTGGTTGAAGCGAGCTGCGGTGCTGAAAACACAGAACGACAAATGCCAAAGATGGCAAGACCAGAGCCCACAAAATTCCGTCAGTATTCAAAATAATACATGTTTGTGGGATTTACGTTTACCAGTTGCAACACACCCAAGGTTTTGTGTTTTTTCTGGTGAACACAAATTAGCCAACAGTGGCATGAAGCCAGGCACATCTTCAAAGCTCTCAGTTCAGTACAACAGTGCCATCTTCACTGTTGATAGTTTGTCATTTTAAGACGTCAATGCACGTGCTCATCATTTTTAAGATGCATAAGATGTTCATCCTTTAATAATATATTTTACAGTTACAGAGTTTAATAAAACAGGCAGTGATGACGCAGTGCTGTGTTGCATCTTTTGTCAACCAAAGTGCTTCTCGCTGTCTGGGGGGGGGGGTACTTGGCTGAAAAGATATTTCACGGGGGGTGGGAATCACTGAAAAACGGTTGAGAATCACTGCTCTAAAAAAAACAGACTGTTAATTAGCCAAAGGTAATTCTCACATTGTCTTTCTCAGAGTGACGATTCAGATATTTGGGACGATACCGCACTGATAAAAGCTTATGACAAGGCAGTTGCATCATTCAAGGTAAAATATGCAATTTTCCATTTTTACTGCCATACTTTGTCTTTTTTTTTGTCTCCCATTTAATTTCATGTTTTGTGAACCAGACTGCTCTTAAGAGTGAAGACGAGCCCCAAGCCCCCAAGAAAACCCATCCTGGAAACAAAAGGAAGAATAATAAAAAGAACCAGAGCAGAAAAAGAACTAATGCGCCTCCAGATAAAGAGGTGTGTGAATTTCATATGGTACAGCAATGCAGGTGTTGGTTTTTTTTTCTTTAGCTCTTAAGTCTTTTCAACTAGAGTTCTGTCCATTTTACAGTAATGCTGCACGCGATATATTTAGCAAATCCCGCCTACGCAAGCTCGAAATAACCTGTGCTGTTGTGTTCCAGTGGCAGGTTGGGGACTCGTGCAGCGCTTACTGGTCAGAGGATGGCCAGCTCTATGCTGCCACCATCTCCTCCATAGACGAGAAGAAAGGCACTTGCATAGTTGTATATACAGGCTATGGGAACGAGGAGGAGCAGAACCTTGAAGACTTGTGTACAGAGATTTTGGAAGCTGATGAGGAAACAAATGTGCAGGTAAATCTGAGCATTTAAATCATCCCCAAGTGTTGATTGGATTCTGAGTTCAGCTCAGAGTTGTTACTGATTGTCTGTTAATCAGTAACAACATCCACCATCATTAACAAATCAGCCTGTGTTTGTTTTTTTTTTGCTTTGTTTTCCTTTTGTGTCCAGAGTTTCTGAAATTCAGTCATTGGTCACAAATCTAGGTCAGGGACAGTTCCAATTTCTGAAGCTTGAAAATTGTCCCTGACCCCTAAATTGGAAAAGTGTTACGTTAACGTCACATTGTGCGAAAATGACAAGATGTCAAAATGTTGATTACAGTTGTCTACCAAATTTCAACTGTATTTTCGACCATTGCCTTCCTGAAAGAAAAATGAAATCATCAGAAAATTTACATAATATTGCTGGAAATCAGGTTATGAGGTACGTCAGATGAGTTCTGGATTGAATGTTTCCAAGCAGTATTTTTATTCCTGACTCAAAACAAATCTCCTGTTTGATCAGATGTGACATTTTCATCCTTTTTCTACCATATTATTATAAATCCATATAAGACATAATTTCACTGATCATAGTGCCCAGTACTATGCTGTTACATTTAATATTTACTTCATAAGTGTGAGACTAAAATTATCATTATAAATATCATATTGGCCCAGAGTTTTACACCATGTGTCTAGAAAGGGCCCTCTGTGTTGTATGCACAACATTCAAGAAGGTCCATTATAAGTGTCAACCACGTTACTGACATTTAGATTGATCTTATGTTTGCAATATACAGAGGTGTGGAGGTACAAACCACATGTACAAAAATATTTCTTTGCACTACAGATAAAGGAAAATGACTCATCGACGGAGGAGAGTGACGGGTCAACCAGCCCCAACCAACAAAAACAACAGCCACACAGTAAATCTCAAAAGTCCAAGACTCGCAAAGAACATCCCCCCACGTGGACACCTGGCTTTCCTGGATTTCCCCCAGGCCCCCCTCCCATGGCAGCTTTCAGACAAGTAAGAAACCAGACAAATGTAAACTGCACGTCTGAGGATAAAGAGTAACGAATATAGTGTGTATATTCCCAAATCTGTAATAACAGCAGGCCCTCAGAGTTGAAACTATAGTAACAATATCATATTGTCTGACAAAGCAAATGTTTTGGTATCCTCTTAGTTTGGATTTATTTTAAAAAATTGTGTTTGTCTATCTCAGTAAAATGCATGACTATGTTTAGAAAATCATTTTGGACCATGTTTAGTGATGCATGACTTGAGTTGCTGAAGCAATACAGCAATATCAAACTTATCCAGAATTGATCCTTTTTGGCACGATAGTGCCTGTAACACTAAGTATGTAACTCTTCTGTATTAATAACAAATTGATTTAGCCAACTGGAAAGGAGTTCCATTAAAGCAACAAATACTTGGGATCCCAATAATAACACAGTGATTGTTGAGTCTCTGGAAAAAAAAAACGTGTTCCACTTAGAAAACTGCCAAATCCATTGAAAACAAACAATGTTTTCATACTAAAATAATCAGAGTTGATCATTGCAATTTGATAAACAGTGAAAACTACGAAATGAATAAAAATCCTTGTCAAATGAAGAAATGGAGTGAAAAATCCCTTTGCAATAAAGAGCAGTGCATTTTCATGGATAGAGTATATTATACTATTATTTGGCGTTTCTTTCGTGCGTCCTACCAGGGAAGAAATAAACGACCGGGTAGTCACGGACACACACCCCCTCCCTGGCCTCCCATGATGCCGTTTGGGCCACCGGTAAGTTGGAATACATATTGACACATGCAGCAACTGCATTATTCGAGCAACGTACAACTGATTTTTAACAAGTAGCGTCAGAGTCAGGCATAGACTGAATAATCATAATATCTCTTCTTCAGATGATTCCACCGCCGCCACCAATGACCCCTGACATGGCAGATGACGAGGCGTTGGGCAGCGTCCTGATCTCCTGGTACATGAGCGGATACCACACAGGCTATTACTTGGTAGGTAATTAAATTCTATGTCGTAGTTACATAATGCATTGCAGTTCAGTTTGTGATTTTTAGCTGCATCTATTGTGGAGGTGTAGGCGGATAGAGTTCAACCAACCTCACCGTCCCCTAAGGAGATGGCTAGAAGCGCACACCACCCTCATTAGAGTCCATGTTGTGGGCTGTTTGGTTACCTCTGGCCATTGCTCAAATGTAGAAGGGGAATTGCAATGCACCTTAAACATCTGACGCGACTTGCTTTGAAACAGGATGGAAAGACTAGAGGTCATTTCTGGGCGGCAGGAACATATCTGCAATAACGCGTTGAACTCAGAGGACGAGCGACCACTCCATCTGGAAATATAAACATCTCATTCTAATACACCCGAGATGTAACACTTGTTGTTTTTTTGGCCTTTGTCTACTAATGAGCTCATAATTACTGACATCACATCCCGTTACCGCAATCAATTCCACACACTGAAGCGTTTAAAAACTTAAACAAGCTGAAAGACGAGCCCTGTCAAAGCCTGACATTAACACGAGATTGTCTCCTTCTCTTCTGCACAGGGATTAAAACAAGGACGCAAAGAGGCAGCCAACTGGACTAAAGCGCACCACAAATGAAATGGCACAGAGAACTTTTTTATTTTTGTCAGTCCTGTCGTCGCCCCTCCACACATCGGCCGATGCATCTCGGAAGGAAATGTTCTAAATAAAATTGTATATGACGTGAGAAGAACTACGATGAAAGAGCAGAGTTTTGTATTCTTTGTAAATAGATTAATAAAAGCGGTCCAGGCACAACTGGTCTCGTTCGTTTTGGCTTCAAACTCCGTCTCCTTTACATTCAAGTGGAGAGGTAGATTTAGCATTAAACACACGTAGAAAAACAAAAAACATCCCCTGCTTGTAATGGCAAGTGCTGTCCAGCAGAAGTCAGACTCGCATAATGTGTATATGCATTACTGGAAATGAGCTTTAAAAGACCAGGGGTGTCAAACATGCGGTCCGGGGGCCAAATGCGGCCAGCCAAAGGTTCCAATCTGGCCTGGGAGATGAATTTGTGAAATGCAAAAATTACACCTAAGGTATTTGCAGAAATTATAGTTCAGGTTCCACATACAGACTGGGACGAATATTATAAAAATCTATAAATACTGACTACTACAAACTTTTTTCTATGGAAATGTACATTTTCCTGTATCATTTCACAAAAAAAACAAATAACCACAAATAAGACAAACAACCTAAAATGTCTGAAGATACAGTAAGTCTGTATAATTTTAACAATATTCTACCCATTATTAAATGTTTTGTGTACCCGGCTGGATGGCTCAGTTGGTAAGGCACTGGGCTGGTGCACAGGGGACCTGGGTTCAATTCCCGGGATGATTGTACAGTGGGTTGTGTCAGGAAGGGCATCCGATGTGAAAACTCCTGCCAAATCAAATATGCGAATTGGATTCACTGTGGAGACCCTGGAAAGGAAAAGCTAAACGAAATCATCGTTAAACGTTTTGTGTATTTGTAGAGCCACTGTGATCTGTGAGTTGTAATGTACATGTGTAAATTATAAACAGGAGGAATAGTATAATTAACATCGCACTTATTTTTCTTGATAGTTTTGAGGTTGTTAATGTCGGACAGTTTGTAGACGTAAACATTTTCATATGAGGACAGTTTGGAATTGCCATTATTCATATGTAATCAGTTATTATTGGACTGGTCCGGCCCACGTCAGACCGATTGTGGCTGAATTTGGCCCCTGAACTAAAATGAGTTTGACGCCCCTGCTTTAGACCATCCTGACCTATAACTGATCACTGCCATCCTCCGTTAACATCCTCTGTTTCTAACCGTGACTCTTTGCTCGCTAATGCTTTTTATTGTGCGTCAAGCTCCAGTGCTGCCGTAGTCCCTCTGGTGTTCACACAGTTTATTCACAGCATCACTCCATGCTTTGCCTTACATTCACACATCTTCTTTTCCCTGAGGTGTTTCCCCCGTGCGCCACCCAGTATAAGACCGCATCCATCATAATGTTTTTCTACTCGCATCAGATAAGTGCACATGTCTGGGTGATAGTTGGCAGGGCTTCAGCTACAGACACTATGACAAATTTGGCCAACTGAGCAGATCAAGATTGATGCTCGCCGACTAAAATTTTGTCTAAATGTCCTTTTATACCTGACAAGCTCATACTTGGAAAACTTTAAAGCTGTGATGAAAGTGTCTTTTATGCCATTGAAGCAGAGCAGATGGGTTTTTTTTACTATCAACACAATAAACGTGGAAGAATTTAAACGTGCAATTCTATATTTAGCTGGCTTGTGTTTTTTTTTTAATTTTCTTTAATATGAGCAAATTTGGCAGGTTTGTGTGTTTTTGTTTTTTTCCTCTAATGTGAACATACAGGAATGTTTGAGGTTTAATAATACAAGACGAGTAGTGGAAGCAGGGGTATGATCTTGAACGCCGTATGCAAGTTTAAATATAGAATACAGAATACCACATGTAATTGCAGTGGGAATGGCCACAGTTATGCAGCCGAGCCGCCTTCTCTCTGTGAAAGAGTTCCCCCATATTCCCCACACTGGTGATTTGCTGCTTGTTTACAGCCACAGCTCGAGGTCTGAACTATTGGTGCAGTTGATAACAGAGCGTTGTGCGATAAAGAATCTGGTGCTACGGTTAAGATGCAACAGCTTGATTGTCTGCTGTTTTTGAAAATCATGCGATCGTCATCCAGCTGTTTCAGTGCTTTGTGAGTGAAGAGCCGTCCCTTTGTTTGCACGTGTTGACTCTGATCTGCCTTTTTTTTTTTTAAGAACTCGCTGTAAATGTGCCAGAGTCGACTGAAGCATTTCGTTCTTTCTGTGTAGAGGCCACTTTGGTTTTGCATATGATTATTTTTTTTATTTTTATGTTGCTTGTGTGAGCAAAGAGAGAACACTAGAAAAAAAAAGGAGGGAAAAAAAAAATAAAACGAACGATAACGGGAAGAAATTTATTTTTATGGGATTTACAAATAGAACGCACTACAAACAAGAGGTGATAAAGCAGACCTATCTTTCCCTCCCAGATGGGTTTAAAATCTGCCATGGTGAAGCCTGCACATACATAAGCCCATTGCTGCCTTGACTCTGCAGCAAGCCCAGCTGCCCAAAGGGCTCCACGGAGCCCAGTGAGGAGTTAAAGGGGGGGGGGGGGGGGGGCAGGCCTTACTTTGGAAAGTACTGCTCCCCTTGGTTGACTGTCTACTCCCCCACACCAACCCCCCTACGACCAGAGCTGCACGAGGCATGTAAACATAATCTGCATTTCACATAGTCCCTTCTAGGAAACGGACAGACATCCCAGAGAGAGATCACATTGCTGCGTGTGTTATAGCGCCTTCAGCTATTTACTCAGACCCCTGACATCAATAAACATCCTGCTTTTAAATAAGAGACTTGGGGGGAGATTATGGGGGAAACGGGGTTACACAAGCCCTCTTTCCTGCTCTTACACAGATTGAGCCCCTTTAACTCTTGTTTCAGGACGACAATCGTCATTGTAGGTTGTTGTGTTAAAAAGACTCATGAATGCAGCTGTGATTTCAAACACAAGGTAAAGAGAGTTAGAAGTACTTTATTGATCCCAAAAGCTGTGAAATTGGTTTATAACAGTAGCATGCAATAGAATCCAATACAATATAATACAATATATCCAGTAAGATAATACTCCATCTATTACTCATTTATGTTGTAGGTTTGGAGTATATTGGAAAGTATATAGTTTTTTGGTTTCTGTTTTTATTTTTTTTTTAGACAATATTACAGTTACACTCATATACTACGAGACGACATTCCCAACCCACAATGACAAGATGAGAGACAACAGACAAAGCATATACACACAGACAAAATGCATAAATAAATGAACCGCATGAGTCACGGAGAGACATATGTTGACCTATCTGTTAAAACACTGCGAAACCAAATCGAGAGAAATGTGTTGCTGTTTATGCTTGTGTTCCCAAGGCTTAAAAAAAAAAGAAAAAACCCATACTCCAGATTTATAAGACTGGCAGCCATACAGCACATTTCAGGTCAACTATGATTATGAATGAGAGACAAGGACAGGACACGCTGTGCAGTTCTACATGGTGAACACAATCAGCGAACCCTTGCATCGGTTAATTATTATCTCAGCAGCTTGGCTTTTAAATGGAACGTCTTGACAAAAAAAAAAAAACAAAAAAAAGACTCACCACAAACATCACATTCATATTGACATCGTTGCAGCTCAGGATTGCAGTTTGAGAGATTCAGTAAATAGAGGACTGATAGCTGAGGCTGTATTCAACATTGGCTTTTTGCCACGAATTTTCTGTGCTCAAGGTGTCACTGAAAAGAAGTGAGTGGGTGAAAAAGGAAAAAAAAAAAAGGAAGAGGAGAGTATTGACACAAAAGCTTTTCAGGTGGAGAGTACACAGTATCAAATAAAAAAGTAAAAAAAAAAACACTGACGCGTGTGTGTGTGGATATTATGTGTGGGCTGTCTGCTTGAACACACTGTGGAAAAGTCACCGAATTAAAAAGCCACTCTCCTAAGTCTCTCCTAAGCCTCTCATCAGAGCCAGAGGACGGTCGGCGAGTCTCTCCGCGGTGAGACGTGAGCCCCGTCTGGATTAAGTGTCCCAATTACAGGACTCGACGCTGACACGGGGGGCCGGTGATTTCTGCCCGGTCTTGTCGCTGTCTTTGCAGCCGTGACCTCTGCCTCAGTCAAGGCTGATCCCAGGCCACTCCCTGACCTTTCAGAATTCCAATCGCAGCAGGGACAGGAAAATTCCCGGTGCCAGTCGGGGGGGGGCGCGGCCGCAGACTGCAGATCACATTCCTGCTCAGTCTTCATAGTCTGTAAACGCTGCTCGCCATTGAATCGTCATTTCGGCTCCATGGCTGGGGTGAAGTAATGATGCTTACTTTAGCATGATCACTAAATCCTATATAAGTAGTAGTATGGGAGGATTGTACATCTAATCTAAATGGATTGTATGGACAAGTAGTAATAGTGTATTGTATTGGTATTCGAACCCCTAACCCTTCTGCCATTGGATGACTCGGTCTACCAACTGAGCACAGCAACCCCCACTACTACTACACCTATATTTACTACTACTATATTTACCACTACTACAATTCCAACCCTCGACCCATTGGATGACCAACTGACAGCCCCCACTGCTACTACTACTACTACTATTACTATTTTTACCACTACCACTACTACCACCAATACTGTCACTTATAGCAGCCCCACTACTACTGATACCACTACTACCCCTTCCAGGATTCAATCCCTTGATCCTTTGGCCATTGGATGTCTTGCTCTACCAACTGACAGTCCCTACTACTACTGCTATTTTTAACACTAATACCATTACTACTAGGACAAATACATTTCAGGTTTTACAGTGGGTGACATCATCAAGTTATCAACTTAGAGTGTAAGATGATGATGATGATGATGATTTCTTTGGGCTTTTTCCCTTCCGGGAAAAAGTCCAGAGTTTTTACGCCGGATGCCCTTCCTGATGCAACCCACTGTACACTCTTACCGGGGATTAAACCCAGTATCTCCTATGCATCAGCCCGGTGCCTTACCAACTGAGCTATCCAGCCAGGGTCCACTTAGAGTGTAAGAATAGAACAGAACTTTATTCATCCCTATTGGGGGAAATTAAATTCAGGCTGAGATGTTTCACCTGAAACTTTTCTAAACAATTCACCCTCACAGCTAAATGATATATGAATGATAAATGATTTTCCCCCTAAAATATAGCCACCGGTCCTAGCCTTCATATGAATGCATGTTTGAAGCTCTAAGTCTTTTAAAAGTGAAAGAGAAGGCAGTAGTTTAGGGGCAGTTCCCTGCATTTTGCTTATATCAGCCAATGCAGTGGTAGATGATTGTACAGTGGGTTGTGTCAGGAAGGGCATCCGATGTAAAAACTCCTACCAAATCAAATATGCAAATTGGGTTTGCTGTGGCGACCCCGGAAGGGAAAAAAGCCAAAAGATATCATCAATAAATAAAAATAGTAGTAGTAGACTAGTCAGTGCTGCTGTGGCTCAGATGTTATGGTGGGTTGACCAATGGCCAGAAGGGTTAGGGGTTTGAATCCTGGTTCTGACTGTTGCACACTGGTAGTAGTAGTAGTAATAGTGGTAGTAATGGTCTATGACACAGGTGTCAAACATGTGGCCCGGGGGCCAAATCCAGCCCGCCAAAGGGTCCAGTCTGGCCCTTCAGAAGAATCT
>JAPTHA010000029.1:12398711-12408971 GCA_029814585.1 Gymnapogon annona
AAAGTAGCAAGAGGAGGGGGTGGGGGTTGGGTGGGGGGCTAAATTGACAGACTCAGAGATTGCGGGAGGATCTCACCTTACATTTACTTCCTGTGAATTTTAACCATTGTCATTAATTAAGTTGACAAAATTAATATCTTTTTTTTTTTTTAGTCTTTGGTAATAACATTATTGTTTGGATTTTGACTGAATTCACAACAGCCATTAATTCACGGCACAACACAGGGTTGTACAGCCGTACGTAGGGAGTCCTCTCATATTATAGAGTGTATGCTGCTTTCCGTTCAAAGACATACAACTGGTCACTCTGTAGATACTGTCACGCCAGCGGTGATGGATGCTTTCTATCAGTGTTTTGAATACTCACACATACTTACACACGTGGAAACACTTGCACCCCTTCTACACATGATTCATTTGCCTCTTCTTCAGTAATTTTGCCCCCAGAGCAAGGACTGAGGGTCAATTCAGCGATATCCAGCTTTGCGTATATTCAGCTCTGGACTCTCGCATCCTCATGAATATTATAATGAACCTCATCCTCTTCAGGCCTCTCTTTAGTCGATAACGATTCAAGGACACACGCACGGAGCTCCACACACTCGCGGCATCACCGCGGAGTATCAGTTGCTCTGTCATAGCGCAGAGTTGACTCTTTGTCTTTTACACCTTTGTGGTTGGTGGATCAAAGTCCCACCTACTCGCCAATAGATCTTACATGAGGATATGTATGTGTGTGCATGTGGTTATATATACACGTGGTCATATAGTCTAAATATGGCAACAGTAGCAGGCGCTGATGAATAATACAGTGCCATAAAAGCAGCTTCAACGATGGAGCCGATGGCTACAAATGGGTGCAGATTGAACCCATCTAATGAGAGACTGAGTAAACATACGCATTTACATGGATGGCGACATCCTCTTATTGATGTAGTCAGTAGAAACTGTCAGCAACACTGTCTTATTACCTGTTTTTTGAATATATATCTTGTATCCCTCTCCTGTGGTGGTAGTTACCGTCCAAGACCGCCTGCGGGAAAGGAAAAATGTGGAAGTAGAGGCAAGATATTTATTCTATTATTTACATGTGTATTAACCCTAACCCTAACCTCCCCCACACCGCTATCAACCCTCCCTAGACTGTATTACCCTTTCACACAGTCTTATATGTAAACATTTTTATATAAAATAGAAATGGGAATACAGTACATATGGATATATATATATATATATATGCTGCTACACAAAACCAGTTTAATACTGTCAATGTATGACATACAATATATGGCATACATAATATGTCTTAGATTCCCCAACCCAAATCTCATTTACCTGTGCGTATAGGTTTAGTTTTGTTTCTGCAATACCCTGTATGTATGTGCCAAAACTGTCTGGTCATTTCCTTTTTTTTTTTTTTTTTTTTTTTTAGAGTTTTTTCCCTTTTTAGGATGGCTGGACAGCTCTGTTGGTAAGGCACCGGGTTAGTGTACAAGGGATACTGGGTTCGATCCCCGGTAAGAGTGTCCTGTGGGTTGTGTCAAGAAGGGTATCCGGCGTAATAACTCCTGCCAAATCAAATAAGCGAATTGGATTCGCTGTGGCGACCCGGGAAGGGAAAACTCTGAAAGAAATAATCAGGCTAGACAATGATTATTTTTTCACAAATTATAATGAAAATATTGGAAATTTAACACAATTTAAAATGCTGCAATAATTTGTGATATAGAGAAAATTCAATGCTAGAGTGAAAAATGACTGTGAGATGGTATTGCATATAATGTGTATAAAAACCATGATGCACTGAGGGAGCGAATGCAGAACCGCGATACAGAGAGGGAACACTGTATCAGTGTCGTTGAATTGCGGCAAGTTCAATAATGGAGGGTTATGAAAAGTTGAGGATGTAGACACACTCTACATGGACTGTGTGTTTGTTTGTGTGTGTGTGTGTGAGTTGTAAATACCTCCATATTGATATTAATAGAAACACTAAATGATTAGATTAGATATGCCTTTATTTGTCCCACACGGGGAAATTTCTGTTTACAGCCGCATAATAGATTACATACAGTACACACACAAGACGTGCACAAGAAATTCTCAAAAATTTGGAACAAGTCTTAGATAATATTAAAAAAATATAAAGGAAAGGACAGATTGTGCCACAAGTTCAGGAAAGTGTCATTGTCAATGGTCAGTTTCTATTATGACACCTGACAGCTGCAGGAAGGAGCGACCTGTGACGCCTCTCTTTCACACACTTGGGGTGTCTCGGTCTGTCACTCAAGGAATGAGGTGTTTTGATTTATTTTCAGAGGAAATAAATACTCTTCAACATAAAAATTCTCCAGATTAAATACACTTCCCCACTTGTGTCTGTGGTATATACGGGTGTAGCACACAGTGAGCAGTGTCAGAAAACAGCAGGGCGGAGAGTTTGGCAGGCTTAAACGCTAGTTAGACTGGCTGAGCTAATTAGTCCCGTTTTCCTCATCGTGATTCAGACAAGGAGGAAAGCCTGGGATTATCGCGTTTGAGCACCGTGCATGTCTCACCAAAACGGCGTCGGTGTGTCAAAACCCTGTTGAAAGTGTTCGTCAGCGGGGGGGTTTGGGCTGCGCTTATTTGTAAAAAGTCAGCTAATGAGAGCTTTAGAAATGTCTTACATTTTGATGCACAGTGTGCGTTCTGGAAAGAATGTCGTGTGAATGAGATAACTGTTCACTCCCCCCCCCCCGCCTTCCCCCCACCCCACTGTGGAGGCAAAGGAGCTTAATGGTTTGAGAGCCAGCGGGGAGGCTGCTCTCCTTTGGGAAATAGTGGCACCGTGACCTCTTGACCTCCAACCCTTCATTTGCCCCTGTGGATATTTCTGATCTGCCATTTGTCTGTTTCACTCCAGCGACTCTGCAGCACCAGGCGTCCTCCCCAAATGTTTTTCATCTAATCACATCTCTGACTCCTTTGATTTAAGGCTTTAATTAGTCACGTATAACACCAAAGTATTTTTCATAATTGTATTTCGGCTTAGATTTTTTTTCTTCTTTCATTGCAGCAGGTTGGAAATATTGATGTGATTCCAAAACTATGCACATTCACCAAATAAACTTGGCGAGTTTTCAAAGGAATATTTACGCGGTGAGGAAAATGCTAATGTATTCGCTGCGATATAAGTGTTTGGTATTTTTCATGTATTTGTGCTTGTTGGTGTAGCCTCTGAGTTCCATTTGCAAATCTCTCAGGATGGAAATACTGGCCACTCTGAGACTGTGATAGAGGCTGATTTAGCCCGAAACACGCTACATTATTATTACATGTTCGATTCCTTACTTCCCCATTTTTACCCAAAGTGTGAATTTCTGCGTCGTCATGAGGGCTGTCAGCCACCGTGACAACAGACGCATGAAGAGGGAGAGGTAGCACTTGAATATTTTTTTTTTTTTTTTTTTTGTGACAGTGTTGCGCTGTGAACTCCACCTAGTGCCTTACAGTCATATCGGTCCAAACGATCAGTGTTGCAGCCAGCTTCTGTTCGCACACTAACACCTCTTCAAAACACTAATTTTAAGTGCGAGAGGAAAAAAAGAACCGCTAGGCTGGTTTGACGATTTAAAAAAAAAAAAAAAAAAAGAAATCCAGCAATGAGTGGATACCAGTGTCACGCCTGTGCCTTTTTAGTCTCACGTGTATCTTTTCATATGATTAAATCTACTTAATACCATCAATCCACTTAGGGATGTACAAGAAGAGTGCTCTCATTCAGAGAAATCACAGCCGTCTTTGATCAAGGGGCTTAGAAGGACCTGCTTCACTCCCTCCCCAGCTCCAAACCCCGTCTCTCCTCTCTCTCTCTCTCTATGTGAGTCTGGTTTGCAGGGAAAGCAGCTCAGACAATACATTATCAGCACTCGTCTCAACCGTCAGTGGCTTCCAGCCCGGTATGCGCAAAACACTCCGCCATGCCAGTAAAGTTCACAGTATCGCTGTGTGTGTATTTCTTAATTCATTAATTACCTCTCGGAGCCTTCAGACAGCCCCGTCTGCCAGTTCCTCTCATTAGGGTCTCTCCATTACTTCCTTTTCCAAATTGATTGGAAAACAAAGCTCGCCGGGGACAACTTTGGTTCACTTTTACGCTTGTGGAGGTTGCGGAGAGCTCTTCGCAGCTTTGAAACATGCAGAAATATGAGCATTCAGTGTTTTTCCTTGTAGTTTTTTTTTTTAACTGTGTTTTCCTAAAAAAAAAAAAAAAAGTGCAGCATATCTCACTTTCCATCAGGGAGGATTTACAACCCAGTCTGTTTTGAGCGCAGCACAGTTCATTCCCCTGGTTCTCTTAGAGATGGAAAGGAAACAGAGAGAGGGGGTGGGGGGGCTACTGTTATTAGTGTTTTGAGCTGTAGTTACTCATAATAAACTACCCTGCAGGTTGAATCTATATATTTTTTTCCCAGCCTAGTTATTTATGAGTGTGGGTCTGGAACCTGTATGCAGCATTTCATAAACGCATGCTCTGTCGGCTGCTTGTTAGTTATGTGTTGAGAGACCACACACACACACACACACACACACACACACAGCGATACGATGGAAATCAGACACACAGGTGCACGCATACGCCCGCTTGTCTCAGCTCCCACTGTGCTACTATATGATAATGCAGAGCCCATGTATTAGGCTGAGTGTGCACAGCCGCGTACGAGCCATCAAGCGTTAGTATGCCTATAAATTGTTGAAGTGATCACTACTTGGCAGACTCTAAGCTCCCTGCGCTCTCTCTCCCGGCTCTAAACAAATTTGTTTTATAGCTTGAAATTCACTCTACTGTTGCTGTGCTTCAGGCCCCCAGCCAAAGAAACCAATGCACTTGCAAGAACAAAGCGCACACTCGGAACATAACCAGACATTTGCATGTGTGTTTGCCATGCAAGCGTGGACGTATTCAGTCGATTGCATGCATGCATGTATGCAAAAATTTGATTAAAGACACCCGTGCATATTGTTTGTCTTTTTAGCACTTTCTGCTCCGACTCCTCCCTCCGGGTGCTGGGGCCCAGCTGCATTCAAACACACTGCCTTTTGTGTGAGAACAGCTGGCTGCAAAGTCGTTTGGACACGAGCACGCACACACACACACACACAAGCGCTCGTGGGCAAGCACACACTCATACGCACGTAGTTTTCCATGCAAGCAGAGCTGAAACACTCCCTATTGTCAGCGAATAATTGAATGCATAAGCTGTTGCAGAGGAGAGGGGGGGCTACTGCGTTCCATCTATAACAAGCAAGTCCACGGCTGAAACCCAATCGCTGTCACCTCGATGATGACATAAGCACGTTGGCACCTAGAGTAGGGTCCACATAGGCGTTTGGACACAGGAGAAGGCCTGTGGAGTGTGTGCCACTTGTGTCCTGGCACCCACAGACGTAAGCTCCAGTGTCATAAACGGTGAATCCTTCTACCGTCTCTCAGCCTTTCATGACCAGTGTCCAATACCAGTTCCCGCAACTGTTTTTATTTTCTGGTCGCGCTCTGACTTTGTAGCTGCAGCAGCTGCAATGAGAGGCTGTGTGGGGGACTGTGTTTGGTGAATTGGAGCATTGTTTTGTGTCGGTCTGGGTTCGAAGATTTTGATGTGGACCGTTGGCTGTTTTCTGTTTGCTCCAGCTCAAGGCGTCATCTGCAAATCGTTGTCAAGGCCCCCTGATATATTTTTGGACTTGGTTGTCATGCCTTAAAGCAGCCTGTCAAATCTTGTAACAAAAAAAATTTTCTATTGCCATAATATTAAAATGACACAGTGGTGGGTTTCCACATGGAAATAGAGAATTGATATATTCAAAGTGTTCTGATTTCAGTCTATATAGGTTGTTCATTTGTAACCAATCAGATTGTGCCATGACCCAGTGGAGGTTAGTGTCGGAGATAGATGGCCTGCTTCCGTAGTGGCGAATGTCAGATCTGATCATCAGTGGTACACTCAAAGCTAATCATTATGCACGTCTGGTATATATGGTATGACTGTGCTCGTGTCATACTCTGATAATGTTCTTCACGCTGATCCATCCTCATCACATTTCTGCTGCGTCCTTCTCTCCATACATCACTCCTCATTCTCGTGTCTCTTCTCTCATTTAAACACCTCTCAGTCGCTTTCTATTGATTTTTTATTTTCTCCCTGTCTTCATTCTTCCGTCCATATGTCTTGCACTCTTGACTCCTCGCTCCATCATTAACTCCAGCCGGGCTGTGGGTGTGGGAGAGCGAGAGGGAAAGTAACGGAAGAGGGTGGAGAGGAAGGCGAGGCACATAGTTGTGGCCGGCTAATTGAAAGCCAGCAGTCGGGTCAGTAAAGTCTCCGTGTATTGGGAGTGGTCAGGAATTTGCCATTTTTCCTTGTGTGTGTCTGTCTGTGTGTGTGTGTGTGTGTGTTAAATCAAGACAGACACCATTTGTGTCCCTGTTAATGTGACTGACAGATTGCTTGTGACGGGGTGTTTGTCCCGCTGTCTGATTGCGTTTGTGAAAGACAGAGCAAAGGTCTTTTTCTCTGGTTGTTTCAGTACTTTTGTTGTTGTTCTCTCTGGGTTTCTCTTTCCCATCACCCTCTGTCACTATGCTGGTCCATCCAGGTTTTCGAATCAAGGTTTATTTACATGGTGCCCACTCATAACAACAGTTAGTATCTCGCAGCGCTTTACATATTGAGTTGGTTTAACCAGACTCTTGGATTAGATGTAATAGAAACCCAACAGAGTCCTCCAGGAGTAAACACATTGGTGACAGTGGTGAGTAAGAACTTCATTTTAAGAGACAGAAGCCTGGACCAGAGCCTGAGTCCCCTAGACCAGTCCCCAGACATGGAATTCTGATCAAAGTTATAAATGCAAATAGATTTTTTTTTTTGGGGGGGGGACTCCAGCTGAGACAGGTGACACCGAGCCTTGTGAGGTGCTGGTCCACAGCAGTCGGTATGTAGGTGGGGTGAAATCATTGATGATAACAGCAGCTGGAGGGCCCCACCCATACCCAGGAAAATCCAGGAGATCCTGCAAAGACTTAAGGCACAAGGTCTCCAGCAAAGAAGTCAAAGCAGTAACATGTATATATTAAGACTGTATATATTAAGATATATTAAAAAGTGGACTGAGCATCAGACAGGAGGAGGAGCAAAGAAGAGCTTGTGTAGTGGGGAAGATTTCATATTTTGATCATATAAAGATTTTTCTATTTAAATAGCTAAAAAAGTTAATTCAAGAAGCAGCGCTGGCTTTAAGGAAAAGTACAATTTCCCGTTTCTTTCTGTGGCAGTTGGATGTGGACACAGGTTTCCAGTACGCTGCATATTTTTGAAGAGACGTTAGAGCTCCAGTGATAACCAAGAAAATGTGTTTCCTTGATTTTTAGGAAATTCCTTTTTGAGTTTTATTGCAGATGCATCATCTCGGGACCCTTAGTATCAGTTCTCCTGCACAATATTTCACAGAGGATTTAGCAATAACTGCTCCTCCTTCACTCCGTGACTCACTTTTTCCAAAGGTGTTTTGGAGTTAATACGGAGCAGAAGGACGACGATGCAAGTCCTCAGTGTGAAGTCAACCTTTGGTCCACCCTCATGCTTTAACCACTATCGTCTGGTCTGGAAGGGATAGAGGTCAGAGGTCAAGGGTCAATGATCCCAACAGGAAAGCTTACTCATGCGGAACAACACATCATAAACAAACCATTACACACCATCTGCGGAGGCGTCAAATCCTCGGCCGCCTTGTTTATTTGCCTGTACTGTATGTTTGTGTAGGTGCGTGGGCATCTGTGTGTGTGTATGTGTGCGTGCGTGTGTGCGATTGCTCCCACGAGTGATCAACACCTACGGTACCTCGCACACAGCCACATGGGGACAGAGAGGTGACACAGGAAGCAACCATCTGCTATTCTCCGAGGCGTCCAATTACCTGCTGAAAGGTCGAAGTTGATGATGCCTCCTGCATATTCTGTTGTGTGTCATAGAGTAACGCTGTCGAAATAGACTTTTGGTTAAAGCAGATGGTGTTTTATTATCTGTTCGTCCACATAATTAGTCAGTGGTGGATTATGTTAGTCAGGTAACTGTAAATAACCTGAAGAAATTTAAACAACCTGCAATGTGTGAAGAGGAGCAAGTGTAATTCTATCAATATTCTACCTGTTCCTAAATGATTTGTGTATTTGTAGATCTGTAAGTTGGAAAGTATATGTATACATTATAAACTGAGGTATAATATTGTTCAAATTCCACTTGTTTTGCTTCATAGTTTTGAGGTTGTTAATATTATTTTAAAGGACAGATTGTAGACGTTAACATTTTCATCATATGAAGACAGTTTGGAGTTGTGATTATTGATATGTAATTAAGTTGATGATTCTACTAGCCCCGCCCACTTCAGACCAAATTTGTCTGAATTTAGCCCCTGAACTAAAATGAGTGTGACTCCCTTGACCTAAATAGTGGTGTGTAATAATGATGTTTCCTGTCCAGGTTGTTTTTAGAAAGAACCACTTTCTATTGTTTCCACAAATGCGACGTCCTCCTATAGAAAGACACACTCACCCAATTGTTTCCACGTCTGCTCATTAACACAACTGTTTGCTCCATTACATTGATAGGAGGTGCATGTAAACTCATGTAAACTACTGTTTCTACCTCCTCTCTCTCCACGACCTGTCACCTCCCTGTTGTTTTCTCCTAAGATCAACATCTTGTTTTTCCTTCCTCTTGCATGTCTTCCCACTGTCCCTTCCAGCTACACTCGGTGTGTCTGTTCACTTTTCAATTCTTTTTTCTTTCTCTCTTACTCCTTCTCTCTCTCTCTCTGTCTCTCTCACTCTCTCTCTCTCTCTCTCTCTCTCTCTCTCTACTACTGGGGACGCAGCCTTTGCCAACTATGCACCAAAACTATGGGATACAATTCCGAAGAACATTAGAGAAGCCAGCTCATTGAATATATTTAAAAAAACATTTTTCATTAGACTTTTCATGGGAGATTTAAAAAAAAAGGGTTTACAAACACTAACCCCAGAATGTTTCTTTATTTTATTGAAATTGTATAATTTCATGTATGGTCACTTGTTATTACATACTGTATTTCACCCCAGTTTATGCAATTTTGTTGAAATTTTGTTTTATTTCTTGTACTTTTATCTTGTTTGCTTTGATTTAATTAGTGTAATCATATATTATTATGTATTTCTTATTTCACCCTGGTCTGAAGCCTTTTTAAGAAAATGTTATTTTCAGATTCAGATTCAGATTCATTTTATTGTCATTGCACAGACCAATGGTCTGGCAACGAAATGTCATAAAAGCAGCAGCAGCACAGAGTAGAAACAAAAGGCAGAGCAGATGTTTAGCTGATGTGAAGCTGTTTGTAGAGTTCTTGTATGAAAGGTGCTGTACAAATACATTTTTATTATTATTATTATTTATTATTACCACAGTTTGCCACTCGTGACCTATATCTCATCCTTCCTCTGGTTTTTCTCTTTTCTTTGGAGGCTTATCCTTGTTTTCTTTGACAGTACCGCTCCTCCCCCATGTCTCTGCTTGATACCCACCATGCACTCCATCCTTGTCCGCTGCTCACCCTTGCTTCACCCTTTATCTGGCTGCGGCCCACTCTGCCACCGTGATGGGCAGCCCACCTCTCTGGCAGTGCCCACTGGTCTAACACCTGCCGCTCTGAAGGCTCAGTGTCTGCATTCGCTGCGATTATGTGTGTTCAAAAGAGGACGTGTGCGCATTTCCCAGTTTGGGATTAGTAATATATTTCTATTCTATTCTATTCTATTCTATTCTATTCTATTCTATTCTATTCTATTCTATTCTATTCACAGAAGGTGATAGAAGAGTATTATCCACTCTCCGTCGTCCACTCTGTTCTGTTCTGTTATTTAGTGTGTGCGTGTGTTTGTTTGTTTCCTTTGTCCCTTCTCTGCCAGTATGTATGTTGGCCTGTCGTGCTCTAGAGGCCTGACACACCCGGACACGTGGATTAGACTTAGATCTAGGCTGCTTGTCTACTATTCCTAGATCCCCCGCAGGAGAAGCCTGTTGATTTAGCTGCTATAAATATAAGAGCTCCTCTCAGCAGGTCACGGTAAGATCCACTGCAGTAGGCTGGACTGTGGAGACAGCCAGTTTTCTATAATGTGTGTGTGTGTGTGTGTGTGTGTGTGTGTGTGTGTGTGTGTGTGTGTGTGTGTGTGTGTGTGTGTGTGTG
>JAPTHA010000029.1:12477058-12489162 GCA_029814585.1 Gymnapogon annona
AGACACTTGGAAGTGAATTAATGTGCAATATATTCATGCATAAAAATGTCTGTTTAGGTGTGCCCAGGTTCACACACGCACACACACACTTACAGTTGCTGTGTCTAGATAAATGGAGCAGCTCCATCTAGTGGTTGGTTTGGACTCCGACAGGCGTTAGTTGAGGATTCAACTTGTTCACACCTGTGGAACGTGCTAATGCTGAATTGGTTGTATGACGTTGTGTCACGGTGATTCTGTTTCAGGACTTTGATAGGTAATATAAAATTCCTGATGTTCAAACATTAAAATATTTGTATGTAGGTGCTGAACCTGGTGGTGCTGGATGATAACCTCCCAGAGCTGGCGGAGTCCTTTCAGATCACACTGGTGTCTGCTGAGTCCGCTGATGGGAAGCCAGGCTCCACCCCTACAAGCGGCGCAAGCATTGACTCCAGTAACTCCGTTAATACTGTCACTGTAATGGCCAGTGACCACCCCTATGGTATGCTCCCATGTACCCCCCCCCCCACAGTATTGTGTTATAATTCGGCTCTTAATGATCAGCTTTTCTCCTTCTCCTTCATGAGTAATATTATTTTACAACATGGATCCACCCCTGCCTTTTTTTTATTATAATATTAAACTCAAACCCACATACTTGTCCCTGCTTAGGCCTGCTACAGTTTCAGCCCACACCCCCAGGTGAAGGCTTAATATCACCAGCACTGGAACCTGCTCATATCACTGTCAGCGAAGAAGATGGACAGGTCCATCTGGCAGTGGCCAGAGCCCAGGGTCTGTTGGGCCGTGTGATGGTAGGCTACAGGACGACCCCCTTCACAGCGTCCAGTCCAGAGGACTATGAGGTGAGTTTACTGACAATGAGTTCATCCACTGTGTGGTCATTTCACCTACAGAATCGATTTTAAGAGTCTACTCCTCACGTACAAAGCCTTAAATGGAACAGAGCCTACCCACATTACAAACCCACTGATCAATCATGTACAAACTGGAACACTAAGGTCATCCAACGCAGGGTTACTATAGCGACTCCCACAAATTATGACAAAGAAAATTAGGGGTGCAGCCTTTGCCAACTATACACCAAAACTATGGAAAACAATTCCCAAGGACATTAGAGTAGCCAACTCACTGAATATATTTAAAATCAAAGTAATTTTTTTTTTTAATTTTCATTGGCCTGTTGAAGGTAGATAAAAAAAATGGGGTTACAAACACTAACCAGAATGTGCGCTGTCTTTTTTCCATTTTAATTACATTTTATAATTTCATATATGTAAATACTTGTTATTACGTCTCTCTCGTCCCCTGTTTTATGTAATTTTGTTTGAATTTCCTTTTATTTCTTGTGTAATTGTACTCTTTATTTCTGCACTCTGTCACCCCTGTTTATGCAATTCTGTTGAAATTTATTTTATTTCTTGTACTTTTATCTTGCTGAACTTGTAACTGAATGTGTAATCAAATATTAATGTATTTCTTAACTCACCCCTGTTTTAAGCCTTTTTATGCAATTTTGTTGAAATTTCATTTCATTTCTTGTATTTTCATCTTGTTAAATCCCAATAATTAATGTGTAATCATATGTTAATGTGTTTATTCCTTGTAAAGTTTTTACTGATGTGAAGCACTTTGAGCTACAGTTCTTGTATTGAAAGGTGCTATACAAATAAAGTTTTATTATTATCGTATGATTATCATTATTATTATTTCAGTACGGCCTATCCTTTCAGGCTTCTTCTTTAATTGGTTCCTGTTTCCCTCCTCTCTGTCTTGGGTAGGATTCCGACGGCCTTCTGGACTTTCTACAGGGCGAGAGGTTGAAGTTCATTACTGTCACTATTGTAGACAACCCTGTGCCTGAGCTGGAGAAGATTTTCAGAGTAGAGCTGTTCAATACAGACGGAGGAGGTGAGCAACCCATTTTCAAAAGCCTTTCAACTACTTGAGCCTGTTCTTTTTTCCTTAAGTAATAGTCAGTTTTAATTGTAGTACTTCAAAGTGCTTCAAATTCTCGTACTGTCTGCATATTGCTTTGTTTTCCCCTGATTAGCTTAGGTCGCCCTATGTTCTGCCTCACTGATCAGTGTGTTTTGTGGTTTGTGTGCTGTGCTGCTTCCTGTACACCTGCCTACTATCCTCCTTTCAATTTGCCCTCGCTCCTCTGGTTTGATTTGACCCTGATTTGACACTTGTGTGACCCCGGTGTGTGATCCACCAGTGGATCAATTTCTGCATAGTGAAGGAAGTGGTAGTGGAGAGAGTGACTCTGACTTTCTTCTTCCATCCTATCACCATCGTGGTAAGTTTCCCCTTCCCTTTATTCCCTTTATTCCCTTTATTCCCTTTACTCCCTTTGACTGCTTCTTGTCTCCATTTCTCCATTCCTTCCCCCCCATAAAAAAATTTAGATTTGTTTTTAGACCCATTATTTATTATCTGCACACATTTTCTTTATGTTTATTCCACATTTGTAAATAACCTGGCAGTTACAATCCGCTTGGATAAAAAAACAACATTTCTGCAATAAATAATAACATTCAGAACATTTAAACAAAACCAGATTATTTTGCCGTTGTCACATTTTCCTAACACTCCACCAAACTCACTTCTCCAATGTGTGAAATGAATAATAGTAGCAGTGTTCACAGAGCCCCACACAATTTCACTGATCTACAATCCTGAATCAAGTCTTACATTGGACATTAGTTTAAATGACATAGATGAATTCTCAGCAACTCTCCGCACAATTATCTGTAAGTGCATGTGTGTAGGTGTGCACGTTTCATTGTGTGTGCTGTTTACATTGCACTGTGACCCCTGTGACGTATTCACAGAGGGATGTGGGAAAAGTAAATAGCCTTTCACAGAAACCAGTGGTGAGTGTGTGATATGAAGTTGTTCTGGACTCCAGTACTTTACCCTAATGGATTTGAATAGTGTCTGCCTCTTTCTGAAAAAAAAAAAACAAGACTAGACCACCATTACCATTAAAGCATATTGAAATCACCTGCTTAAATATGATTAGAAAATGATCATCACAAATCCACTGCCATCAAGGTTTACTTTTATTGATGTGAAAATGTACATTTGTAAAGTAACGTGTGATCTGGTTGGTTTTTGTGGTTGGTTTTAGCCAATTTGGGAGTTGCATCACACATCACGGTGACGATTGCTGCCTCTGACGATGCCCATGGAGTGTTTGAGTTCAGTCCTGACTCTCTGTCTGTTGACGGGACAGAACCTGAGGACGGCGGCAGTGCTGTGTTCCTACAGGTCAGTCCAAGATGCAGCGCAGACTTTAATATACCCACCACATAAAGTAGGAAATTTCCTCCTTGTCTTTCCATTGGTGAGTAAAGATGTTAGTGCTGCTCTAAAATGCACTATGTGAGCAGCTGCGGCGACCGTCTGCTATCACTGCACTGCAGGACGGAGAGATTCGTATGATCCATTATCTCCTCTGCCATCAGACTGTACAACTCCTCATAGCTTCCATGTGATTTTATGTATTTTTAAGTCAAGTCAAGAAGTCAAGAATCTTTACTGTCATTATGCCAGGCGTAATGAAATTTTGTTTGAAGAGCTCTCAGCGTAAGGCCTACAGACACACATAGAATATATATATATATATATATATATATAAAGGGGTGATAAATAAATAAATAATAAAAATACAATAAAATAAAAGTAACAGTGCTCAGCCTTTTAAAGTGTCACTGTTGACAATATTGCACACAATGCAGCACCATTTAAAGTTCAAGGTGCGTCTGCATGGGTTAAACACTCAGTCTATGGGGTGGAGGGACGCTGAGGACCTGGGATGATTGACTTCACAGCTCTGGGAAGAAGCTGTTTCTCAGTCGGCTGCTGTGCGTTTAAATGGTCCTGTACCTCTTTCCAGAGGGAAGAGGTACAAACAGGTGACCTGGGTGGGTGGGGTCTGCAGCTATACGACCACCCCTCCTTTGGGTCCGGCTGTCGTATATTGAGACCAGGTGTGGGAGGGATCCCCCCCACAATCCCCTGTGCCGTCTTCACCACCCTGGTTTTTATGTGATTTTAGTGTCTTTTCATGGTGTTCCTCATTATTTCACGTGAGCTACTGGACACAACAATTACCCTATGGAGATAAATGAAGTGTTTATTCATTGATTGATTGATGTCTTTTGATGCGAGTGTATGATATGAGATTGTTCACCATCATCGTTTGAAACATATTTTTGTTCTTTGCGTTCTCTCAGGTGGATCGCTCTTTTGGCGATCTTTCCAACGTCACCGTCTACTGGGAGGTTGATCCCAGTTCAGAGGGGGAGCTGGTCAGCAGGTCTGGAAATATCACTTTTGGTGTGGGTCAGACCACCGAGAACATCATCATCCATGTGGCTGAGGATGAGATCCCTGAGCTTGACAGAAGCTTCAATGTGTCCCTGGTTAACGTCTCCAATGGCCGTCTGGGGGTCCGGACATCTGCTATTCTCAATGTTCTCGCCAGCGATGATCCTTATGGTGTTTTTGTATTTGCTAATGAAACAAGGCCAGTCCGTCTCCCCGAAGCAGACTCATCTGTCAGCCTTACAATCCTCCGACAGAGAGGACTGATGGGGGAGGTGAGAGAAAAGCGCAGACGATTTAGGATGGTTATGTTGTTTGTGGTGATATTCTCAAACAAAACTGATTTTATTATGAAACATATTTCCCAACTTTCAGGTGCGCGTCACATATGGGACATTAACTGAAGTGGATCCAGCCCCTTACAGAACTCCTGGGGTGGGGCGAGCCACTGAGGGGCAGGACTTTGTTCCACTTTTAGATTCCGTTGTCTTCTTGGCCAATCAGAGTGAAGCAAACATTACTCTACGAGTCCTTGATGATGAGGATCCGGAAAGAGACGAGTCAGTGTTTGTAAAGCTGATCAGTGCTCAGCTCGTCAAAGGAGAGCAAAACAGGATCAGTAAATATTGTTTGAAATTTTACTTCACTAAAAAACACTAATCATTCAGACTATGTTAACCCCCCCACCCCCCCACTAACAATGGCCTTTTGGTGACATTTCCAGTTTCTAGTTCCCCGTCTCTGGGCTCCAGGACTGACACTGTGGCCCAGGTGATAGTGGAGGCCAGTGATGATGCTTTTGGGGTCCTCCAGCTGTCGGCTTCAGCTGTCAGCGTGACCGAGCACTACGTTGGCCCAATAATAAATGTCACTCGTGTTGGAGGGATTTTCGCTGACGTGTCAGTCAAGTTCAGAGCAGTGCCTATAACCGCCAGGATCAGTAAGAGCATTTACATCTGCATTTCTTTTGTCGTTTTCCCTTTGTGTTTGTGTTGTAGAATAGAAACAAAACAGAATAAAAATATCCTATTAATCCCAAACTGGGAAATTCAGGTGTTTGCGGGGGAATCATATCCGCGTTTCTGTTTGAACGCCAACAGGTGAAGACTACAGCGTAGCATCTACTGACGTTGTCCTATTGGAAGGGGAGTCCAGTAAATCTATACCCGTCTATGTCATTAATGACTTGGTCCCAGAGCTGGAGGAGACCTTTCGCATTGAGCTGATCAATCAGACCACAGGAGGAGCTCTCCTCGGTGACCTCACGCGTGCCATTATCACCATATTGCCTTCTGACGATCCTTTTGGTGCCTTCGGTAATTTGCGTAATAAATGTCGGATATGTTTCACTCTCGATCTTACAGTTGAGAGATACTTATTACATGGTATTGTATTCCAATTGGTCGTTATTAACCCATATTTTTGTCCATCTAGTCTTCCAGGCGGATCCAGTGACCATAGAAGAGCCAGGGGCTAACTCCATCGAAGTCACTCTGCCAATAGTTCGTAATGCAGGGACTATTGGTACAGTGGTTGTGCATTGGCAGGCTACTGTCAATGGGAAACTAGCCATTGGGGACATCACACCCACATCTGGTGAGGTGAGGTTCGCCCCAGGAGACACCATGAAGACGCTGAGAGTGGAGGTTTTACCAGATGATATACCTGAAATCACCGAGGTACGAGTCTGACCGTTTAAAATGATAACATACTGTGTGTTTGAAATGGGGACAAATGCTCATCACGGGGTCATTATCTTTTATTTTTAAGATAATTAAAGTGGAGCTCACTGGTGCCAGTAATGGGGGAAACCTTGGAGTCGACACATCTGTCAATATTATTGTACCTGCCAATGACAATCCATATGGGACAGTCTACTTTGATCAGTCTGTTTACCGCATTCAGGAGCCCCTGGAGGGAGTTTATAGTGCCAACATTTCAGTACGCAGAAGGTACATTGATATTTACGAAATAAGCTTTATACCATATTGATTTCAGTTTATCATTTTATCACACACATACTCGTGCTAACCTCCTCTGCATTTCTTGTCGACTCCACTTCTATCATTTCAGAGGGGGTCACTTTGGTCGATTGGAGATCCTCTACAGCACCTTTGAGATTGACATCGTTGGCTTAGCTCAAGCCGACGGACAAAACCTACTCATGTACTACGACACCCCCAAGCCAGGTGTTCCATCCGCTGGCCCCGATAGGACAGTGAACATTACGGGTCACGGTGACCCCCTGGGTGCATGTGCAGCCGCTTGTCTGAGAGAGCGAGCCTGCCAAGCCTTCTCTCTGTTGTCGGGGGTGACCCCACCGTCCTGCACTTGGGTGACGTCAGCTGCTGAGGAGTTGACACCTGGCTCTCAGGTCGTGACTTATGTGAAAAATGTCACTGCAGCTGCCGTTCTGTTCAGCGCCCAGGCGGTAGCAGGGAGTGACTACACCCCTGTGACAGCTCAAAGTGCATTCATGGAGGACGGATCAGGGCTCGCCAACCTCTCAGTGCCAATACTGACTGATAAGTTCCCTGAAATGGATGAGAGCTTTTCCATACAGATTTTAAAGGTAGGCAACACTGCTTTTAAGTATTATGAAGCCAAGGATTAGGTTTTGTTTTGTGACTGTGTGTCATAAGAAATGTTTGGGGCTAGAGTGATGTTAAACATGTATTAATTTAATATAATGTATTTTGTGTTTTATATTAATATTCTATTTAACCCGTAACCCAGTTCTCAATTTTGTTTCATTTTTACTTTTTTTTTTCCACTGTCACTGATTCAACGCTAGGGTTTTATTGGTGAATCAATGTTGTAGAAGATGATGGTGTTTCCATAGGAACTACGGAGCCCCTGAATGTCCAAATGTGTCATATCTAATGACCACGAAAAGATGAATAACTGAATTTAGCACAAATTCTTGACATGTATTGACAGCATTAATGTGTCAATGGGTAGTAAACAGGTTAGATCAGTAGATGGTTTCGGTCATCAGTGGACGTTTGGGTCTTTAGGGGTTAATATTTTATATTAAGATACCGTATTTCTGCAAAAGTTATTAAAACTTAATAACCATGTTTTTGTTTTTTTTTGAAGGTAGAGCTGATGAATCTTACTGTGGAACAGAAGAATCTGCCCTCCATTGGCCAACCAGACAAAGCTGTGGTGACCATAGGAATGAACGGAGATGCTTTTGGCGTGTTTGTGATATATATTCTCAGTCCCAATGCCACCAATGAAGGACTCTATCTAGAAGTGCGAGAGGAGCCTATGGTGGTAGTACCTCTGGTTATAGAGAGGCGCGGAGGGAATCTGGGGACGGTCAGTGTGGAGTGGAGGTTCGTAGGAGGAAAAGCCACACCTGGCGTTGACTTCACAGGCACTGGAGGGACGTTGGTGTTTGATGGTAGGTTGAACAGTTTATGTCAATAGAAATAAAAGCTTTAATAAAAAAACCTCAAATAGTATATTTGTAGGTGTTGCTCCATAATGATTAAATGATCGTGTTTAAGAATTGAAGGAACATAGTATACTCCTAACCAGGACTGTGGTCTATTCCTACAGGTGATCTGAAGAAGACAATAGAGATAGTAATCAGAGATGATATTGAGCCAGAGGACAACGAGAGCCTCATGATCGGCCTGGTTAATCCAGAGGGAGGGAGTCGAATCCTGCCCAGCTCAGACACTGTAACCATAGAGATACTGGCCAACGATAATGTGGCAGGGATAGTGGGATTTCATCCAAACTCACGCTCCGTCGTTGCCAGAGAGGGTGGGTTGATGCTTGAATAGATACAAGTGATGCTTGTGTCTATTCAGTATGCTGTATAGACACTATGTATGAGCACATTGTTATAGTTTGTATTTTCTGATACTGGAAATTAGGTTTAATTAAATTGAGGTCCGTTCTGTGGTTGTCTGTCATTAGTAAAACACACCCAGCTGAGGTTGATCTTATTTAATGTATTTTTAATCATCTTTGGGAAAAGAAGAAATATGTGTAACAGATACAATACTTCACATTTCTATTTTTTGAGCTGACATAAAGATTACTTTGCCTATATAAAGTTTAATTTGACTTTGAAAAAAACTGTACTCTTATGTTATATGTTGCACTCTTATATAGCATGTTACATGGACTTGGACATCCTTTATTGCCACTGTGTACATATTGCTCTCTTATGTTGAATGTTGTATGTTACAAATACTTTAGCACATTTTGGAGTATGGGGAAATGTAAATTCAATCACCTGTGCAATTGCGTGTTGCATGGACTGGTTGACAATGAAGTTCACTTCGACTCTGACATAGTATACTTTATGCCACAGGTGAGAGACTATCCTTATTAGTGGTGAGGACAGTTCCAGGTCTGGGAAATGTCAGCTTAAGCTGGTCTGTAAATGGGCCCAGAGTGGAACGAACATTCACCCAAACCTCAGGGACACTTTTCTTCACTGAGGTAAGACACCTGGGATCATAGTCACAGAGTGGTTTTGGTTGTTTTTGTTTTTTCCCATATGAGTGGTCCCTAGCAGAGTCAAATCAAATCAACATTCATTTACATCGCGCCAAATCACAACAACAGTTATCTGAAAGCGCTTTACATGCAGAGTTTGTCCAACCAAACTCCTGGACCGTTCACAACTGAAACCCAACAGAATCGTCCAGGAGCAATCAACCCATTAGTGACAGTGGCAAGAAAAAACAGCCTTTTCACAGGCAGAAACCTCAAGCAGACCTCGACCCCTGGAGGCCGGTTGTCTGCCCAGACCAGGTGGGGTCAAAGGACAGGGAGAAGCAAGAGAGAGAGAGAGAGAGGGAAAGAATGAGTGGGAGGGGTGAGTAGGAGGGAGATAGACACATGGATGACTATTACAGAGACGATGATTACAGTTACACAGACAGAGTTTATTGATGTAGTTTTAACTGGAATTTGCTCCTGTACAAATAATGGTACTGTTATCCACATCTACAGCTACAGCTGAATCAAACAGTGATCCTGCAGCTTCTTGATGATGCCACACCAGAGGATAAAGATGAATACAGGGTGTCACTCTTCGGCATCCAAACATTTGGTAATTAAAGCTGTTGTTCCTGTGTCTTGATAAGAATAAAAACGAAAAAAAAAATTGCTTCAGTCGACCCACTCTTACACAGTTTAAATGTTCCTGTCATCGGTGCAGGTGTTGTGGCGACAGGTCACGCTGCTTTGGATGTTCAGGGCAGCGAGGCAGTGATTAGCGTTGATACCAGTGATGAGCCTTTTGGGATGTTGACCATACCACCGTCGTCTGTCAGGGTGACCACAGAAGAACGTGAACATGTTATAAACATCTACGTCAACAGGGAGTTTGGAGCCTCAGGTCAGTGGTGCAAGTGTAAAGACAAAAATTGCCATTTAATCATGCAATTCTGCCAGTATGGAAAACTTACATTCAATACCAGATTCTAAAATAAATATATACTTAAATTTTTTACTCTTTTATTGTTTTTTGTCCAGGAGCTGTGAACATCTCCTATGAGATCCTGAGAGGTTCTCTCCAGAACTTGTCCCAGGTAGAGGGTGCCTTAGCTGACCCGGGCAAAGACTTCATTGATGGAACTGGTTTTGTCATCCTTCAAGCTGGACAGACGTCTGTAGCCATCCCTGTCACCATACTCGATGTAAGGATTTAATGTTGTTCATGCCTGTTTTGTTGAGAAGGCATTCTTTCATTTTGGGAAGTGGACTTTTTATTTTTAGACTGTGATATTTAAAATTCAGTGGAACCTTTTCTATTACTGGCAAATGAACAAACAAACAAAAAAAAATGGAACACTTAAAAGCATACAGATAATCCATCTTCTTGTTGATAGCTTCAAGTGATGCCTCTACTTTTGTAGATGTATGTTTGAGATTAAATAATGGTCTTTTTGTGGAATCAAAGCTCCTCTCTGCCTCCTTTTGCTCTTTTTGACAGGACGATATTCCAGAGTTACAGGAGTTTTTCTTGGTCAATATAACATCAGCGGTCCTCATCACAACCCTTGCCACCGTTCCTGAACTGGGTAAGCAATTCTGTAGCTGAAACTACCCTGTAATACAGTCATTATTAAATTCATAATAAATTCTGTGTTACTACATGCTCAATTTAAGGTCCATGAAAAATTATTATTGAATTCCTTCATTATTTCTCTCTGTTGGTCCTGCTGTTGCATTTTGCTAAAATTGCTTTTTTCCTTTCCAAAAAATTCTGAACCATTTGCTCTTTTTGATGATTAGAAGTTGCGTATTGCACATTGCCAGGTAAAACATGCATTCATACGCTTCTTTGCTTTGCCCAGAGTGTCGTGTAGTTGGATGTACAATAAACCCCCTATTGTACATCAAACTACGACATTAATCCACCCAGTGCAGAGTTTTGTAGTTTGCTACTGCTTTTTCATAATCCAAACCACAGTCCAATTTATGAATGAGTAACTTTAGAAAGTGATGAGTGGACAGAATACTACATGCAGGGCAGCACTTGGGGGCTCCCAGAATACTATGGCTGGAGACGCACAGTAAACACACGGCCGCTCTTTTGGCAACAGTCATTATGTGGCTTGGATGGTGAGATTGATGCTTTCCATGATTGAGGAAGCCTGGGGATTTGATGGGAGCTGAGTAGTACTGTGTGGTGAGCAGAAAGAAAGCCAAGCTAAACCTGTCGCTGGCCTCCCAGTGCCTTGGTCATTGAGTGAATGGGAGAAGACTATTCGGGGGGTCATAAATCAGTCCACCCTAAAGACTTAGCTGCTCAGCCATCCGAGCCACTTACAGAAAACGCTTCTTAATGCTAATCCTTTGCTCAAATGTAGCATGACAAAAGGTAGAGCCCATGCAGTTTCCACTAGCATAATGTATTGTTGGTGCCTTGTGCTGTAGTCATGCGCATGAGGTTCAGGCTGATGCTACTGTTCACGCTTTTAGTTGAAGCAGTGTTTCAACCGCTCATTGGCTAATGGTTGTCGTCCGTTTTCCTCTGTGTTTTCTTTCCTCAGATGTTCAAGGTCTGGTGTCTGAGATCACCATTGCAGCAAATGATGGAATAAGGGGAGTCATCGGATGGACAGCCACTAGGTGAGATAGTCCTATAATTAAGACGTCATGTTGTTTTCCAGGCGGATCAGTGCAGCGTCTGCAGTGATGCGTTTGCTTTATTAGTCTGTCGTAGTGAAGAGGGAGCTAAGCTGAAAGGCGAGGCTCGCGGTTTACTGGTTGGTCTTAGTTCCTACTCTCACCTATGAGGTTAGGGACATGACCGAAAGAACAAGATCCCTGATACAAACGACCAAAATGAGTTTCCTCCTTAGGGTGGCCGGGCGCACCCTTATAGAGATATAGGGTGAGGAGCTCAGTGACCAAGGAAGAGTTTGGAGTAGATCCGCTACTCCTCCACATCCAGAGGAGTCAGCTGAGGTTTCTTGGGCATCTGTTTTGGATGCCTTCCAGGCACCTCCCGAGGGAGATGTCTGGGGAATTTCCCTCTGGGAGGATGCCCAGGGGAAGATCCAGACCAGCCCAGAGAGATAGTCCTGGGCTGGCTTGGGAACACCTCAGGGTCCCTCCAGACGAACTGGAGGAAGTGCCTGGGGAGAGGGCAGTCTGGGCATCCCTGCTTAGACTGCTGCCCCCTTGACCCAGTTCTGGATAAACAGTAGACGATGGATGGATGGATGGATGGATGGATGGATGGATGGATGGATGGATGGATGGATGGATGGATGGATGGATGGATG
>JAPTHA010000029.1:12498682-12508858 GCA_029814585.1 Gymnapogon annona
CAACTTCCTCTGCCTTTTTGTACAATTGTTAGCATCTCACTCTGCCTTTTTGTATGATTGTTAGCATCTCCCTTTGCATTTTCATCTGCCTTTTTGGGTGTGACCGCAGATGCCGTTGCCGGTGCAGAACATTTTGTCGACATTGTGGGTTTTGTCGCGGAGAAAACTTGCGAACATACAGCACTTCAGAGTTACACTGTTAGCATCCAACATTTATGTCCATTTGCCATAGATGAATGCATTGTGTATTATACAGAATGGTCTTGGCCAATCAGGATGCAGAACACAATGCACGTTCATACGCTGTAAAAAAAAGAAGGTATGCAAAATTGACCAAAAAAAAATCTATGAAACAGTGAGACTGTGAGGGACGAGTGTACAGCTCTTTTGGTTCTTTCCCTTGGTCTGAAACAGTTTCTCTGAGTTGGTCCAGTTTAGCCAGTCATGCATATTTTGGGGTCGGATTTTGAAAGGGTTACGGTAATCACACTTGGGGAATTACTGTAAAGAAGATCTGTTCTTCCAGGATTTGAAGGAATTTAGGATTTGTCTCAATCTGAGCTTTGGAGTCTGGCCCAGAGAGGTCCGAGAACTGGAGTAAGATACAGTACCGACGTAATGTCCTTCAAAAGTTCAGCCCATATTGGATTTCTGCTGAGTTTTATTGCCATCTGCCAAATCATGACAGGTCTCGGGAGGGTAAAAGTTTGAAATGTGTTTTTAGTTGTTTGTGTAACTTCTGTGTTCTCTCAATCCACAGAGGCTCCCATCAATGTCACGCTTACTTTAGTGAGAGAGCAGGGCTTCTCAGGCGACGTGGCGGTCCACTACCAAACAAAGCCTGCCCTTTATCAGCCACCATCCAATCAGGCCACGGCAGGAGACGACTACACTCCCAAAATTGACACCATCGTCCTTGTAGACAGCGCAACTGTCGCCTTCATCACTGTCACCATACTGCCGGTAAGAATGGAATGAAAAAAAAAAGACTCGAATGATCTTTATGAAAATATTTGCAAGGAACTACAACAGCTTTAACCGTCCCGTTCTTCATTTTACACCTCCC
Source organism: Gymnapogon annona (assembly GCA_029814585.1). NCBI lineage: Eukaryota > Metazoa > Chordata > Actinopteri > Kurtiformes > Apogonidae > Gymnapogon > Gymnapogon annona. The sequence continues at coordinate 12,499,749 of JAPTHA010000029.1, forward strand.
ATCCATTTATACTGGTTGTCGTGATTGGTGCATTTGTTTTCCTTGCCATAAAGCAGTTCTGTGATGAACTCTGAACAATCCAAACCATTGTCTGGTACTTGAAATAATCTCCTGCACCAATTTACTCCTTCTCCATTTGTTTTCATTATTTATATATTTGTTCATTCAAATGTAAGTATAACATAACCTTTGTCCTTCACTGGGACAGGCGATCACTGTTATTTCACTGCACCTTTAAATATCTGGGCTTTTACAGAGTGACGTGCATGACATCAAATGCAAAGTTTTCAATCCATATGCAGTGCACAACAGAAATATAAAACAATGAAATAAATAAAACAGTACACATGTATCTGATTGAAATGCCTTTGTCATACTTTTTCTTTTTGGCTTCTCCGCTGCTCTTTCCTGTTCAGTTTTCAGTGTCACTCTTTGGCCCGATCGTGTCCATTCAATCCCCCCACTAATGAGATTTTGATTGTGTTGTGTGTAGACAAATAATTTGTCAGACGCACATTTCATTATGTAGAGCAGTGCTGTATTGATGCTGGTACAAAGAGACAAAGAGTATATCAATATTGAAAAGCATTGTCAATCTTGCTATGAAATGTTTTGTTCTGTATGCAAAATTTAGTTGATAAGATCACGACAACTAATGAATCTCAGAGTAGAGAGTGAGGAGCCCTACTAATATGATTGTTTTTTGTTGTTTTTTTTTTGTTTAGGATGACATCCCAGAGCTAGCAGAGAGTTTCCTGGTAAATATCACCAGTGTGGAGCTCATTAGAGGGTCGGTTGGTGCAGGTCAGCCCACATTGAAGAGACCTGGTATGGAAGTAGCAGAGGTCACCATCCAGGAGAACGATGACCCCCGAGGGATTCTGCAGCTCAATATATCTGAGGTGAGTTTCTGTGACTTGGATCAGAATTTATCAGACAAAAACACTTACAAAATATGCAATGTTTCATGATGAGCTTCGACAGTAATTCTATTAATAGATGTGTCATGACGATTCTTTTACTAAAATGAATGCCTATTTATCTCATCATCGCTGCGTATCTTGTCCAGGATACTTTAATGGCCTATGAGATAGCGCCACCGGACAACGTCCTCCATCTGTCAGTGGTGCGACTGTCTGGTACAACTGGAAGGCTGCTGGTCTACTGGGAGGCTCAGACACTTACAGCTGATCTTAATGATTTCAGCCCCATCTCAGGGAATATCACCTTTCAAGATGGCCAGGTAGATGGATACATTGCCCTGTACCAAAATAAACCTCACATCAAATTACAGCCAGCGTTACGTGTCCACAGATCAATGATTAAAGCTTGTGACATAAAAGTCTTTGGTTTTTAACTGTTAACTTTTGTTTCCGAACCATAATATCTAGGTTGAGGGTGTTATCGTCGTCACCATTGTGGATGATGAGCTGGTGGAGACTACAGAAACCTTCACAGTAAATTTGCTCCGTGTCATCGGGGGCGCTCGCCTCGGAGATGTGACCTCTGTCACGGTTAATATCCCCGCTAACGACTCACCTCTTGGACGATTTGGATTTCAAAACCTGGAGGTGAACCTGAAATACTGCACTCATACTCATAATTAACACCACCGTTTGTTCTCCGCCACCACATTGAGTTTTTCAGTACAACACTTCACAACACATCAGTCAAATCCAAATGTTTTCTATTTTCCATGTTTGTGTAAATTCTCACTGGTCCAAGTCAAAATGCATCTCTAGGCAATTGAATCAGGCCAATTGGACTGAGTTTTGTCTTGGAAGACGTTTTGCCCCTTATCCAAGTGGCGTCATCAGGACTAGGTTGGCTAGTCTCAGTCCAGTTGACCTGATTCTGCCTAGAGTTATCTTTTCCCACTTTTTTGGAAAAAAATAAAGTACAAATACCTCAATGTAATCCAGAGGGATGGCTGATTGATTAATTTCCTGTCTATTTACTGCTTGAAATAATAATCCGAAATAATCTCTCTTGTAGTTTACGATCAGTGAGCCAGAATTCGTGGATGATCCTGATTCGGTGGCAACGCTGACAGTGCAGCGTAGTCCCACGGGCGTAGGAGCAGTGACACTGGCATGGCAGCTAGAACCACAAGCAACCAAAGACCTCTCGCCTCTCAACGGAACCATTGTGTTTGCTGAGGTACAGTAAAGCAATGACATCATCATGCTGTTTTTCTTAATTTTCCTTTCGGAATCTTTTAGACAGAAATGATGATAATATGCTATATCACTCACTACTTCTTGCTAGCTTGTTTGTTTTTGATGGTTTGTTTATTTTTTATTGTTCATTCCAAGCCATAGAAAACGAACCAAATATAAATCTGTATACAGTACATACATGCAAGGAACCAATAACGTCGCACAAGCTAATAAAGGGTGATAATAGAGTGCAGTAGTTTCCATATACGTATTAATAATGTATCATTTGTGCAGCTCAATAAGGAGTGGGAACAAGAAAATTCATATAATCCCAGTCCCTCTTCTCATTCCTATAAATCAACACATAGCTCAATCTACCTTAATAATAAATTAAAACCACTTGAGTCATTATCATGCAATAACAGAATAATAAACAAATGATGAAACCTGATGTTCATTAAACTCAGCGACTACATCCAATTGACATTCAGCATCCCATGATACACTGTAAATCAACACCAAGCACAATGTCAATATTAATACAGTGACATACAGACAGTGATAAACAATAAACACATGCCAACAATGGTAAGAAGATCCTGGATGGAATGGACCATAATTCACAATAAGCCCCTCCCTCCCAGTATTGAGACCAAAGCATACGTTTATATCTGGGTTTGAAATGATGGATGTTTTGGCATTGCTTGTGTTGACAGTCCACATGTTGTTAATAAACTCCTCTGCGTGGTTATGGTCTTGGGTTTTTCAAGGCTAATCGGTACGTTTCATGTTTTGCAGAATGACTCCATGAAGACATTCGTGATTCGAGCCCTCGCTGACACTATTCTGGAAGGAGACGAGCACTTCATTGTCCGTCTGTTCCCAGCTGAGAGCGGCGCTGTCATCGACCCCTTAAGTGGTTCGTACTTCAAATGTCAATAGCCCAAGAACATTGATTAGTGTCTTTGTCTGGACTCGTCTGTCATTGATTGACAAATGTTGGGTCTTTCCTTGTCACGTACGGTCCAGGCTCGGCCACCGTCACCATCCAGGCAGAAAAATCAGCTTTGGGAATGATTGGAATTGACGAATCCTCCAGAAGGATCGTCATGGGAGAACCTCAGGGAGATTATAATGGCAGTGCGGTGGTCAGGTTAGATGAATTTAACACCACAGACATGGGAAACGCCTCAGTGAATCAAGAACTTCAGAATAAAATCTACGTGTCCTTGGATGTGTGTTTTCTCCCCAGTCTCGTGCGAGGCCCCGGTGTGTTCGGGGAGGTTCAAGTCTATTGGAATATCACCCCAGCTTTACCATCTGAGTTTGTGGAGATCTCTGGCACTGTGACAATAAAAGACAGACAGTCGACTGCAACCATTATTTTGACGGTACATAGTAAAATAGTTCAGTAATAATAATAATAAAACTTTATTTGTTTATTAGCACCTTTCATACAAGAATTGTTGCCCAAAGTGCTTCACATCAGTTAAAAATTTACAAGGAATAAACACATTAATATTTGATCACATACTAATTAATAAGTGTTAACGAGATAAAAGTACAAGAAATAAAATGAAATGTCAACGAACTTGCATCAAAAGGCTTAAGACAGGGCTGAGATAAGAGATATGTGAATATATTTGATTACGCACTAATTAATAAAAGTTCAACAAGATAAAAGTACAAGAAATAAAATACATTTCAACAGAATTACATAAACAGGGCGACAGAGTACAGAAATAAAGAGTGCAGTTACACAAGAAATAAAATGAAATTCAAATAAAATAGCTTAAACTGGGATGAAAGAGATGCCATAACAAGTACACACATATATGAAAGTATAAAGTTTAAATAAAAATTGAATAAGGAAAGTGCACATTCTGTGTTAGTGTTTGCAACCCCATTTTTATCTCCCTTCAAAAGGCCAATGAAAATAAAAATGCTTTTAATTTGCTTTTAAATATATTCAATGAGCCGTCTCCTCTAAAGAACTTGGGAATTGAATTCCATAATTTTGGTACATAGTTGGAAAAGGCTGCATCCCCAATGTTATTTGTGATATTTCTGGGAGTCGCTATAGTAACCCTGTGTTGGTTGACCTTAGTGTAATAGTTGGTACATAATAGTTCAAGTAAATCGTACTGAATAGTACTAGTGTCTTTCACTGCACTGACAATAATGTCCCTGTCATGTTTACAATAACATCAGGCTGTAGATGATCAAGTCCCGGAGGAGCGTCATGAGTACCAGCTCACACTGACCTCTGCCACTGCCGGACTGGACGTCAGCCCCACAGCTCAACATGCTACTATCATAATGGCAGCCAGTGATAACCCCCACGGCCTGTTTTCATTCACCCAGAACCAGATCACAGCCAACGAGGAGCAGGGAACGGTAAATTCAACAGAGCGAGTCATTACTTTAAAAGCAGGCGTTGGACTGATGTTACCTGAAGCTGTGTGATTGGCTTGCTTTCCCTCAGGTGAATGTGACGGTGGACAGATCCTTGGGCCGTCTGGGCAGTGTGTGGGTGACCTATCAGACCTCCGGCAGCACAGCCGTCAGTGCGCTGGATTTCACTCCAGCTCTTGAACGACTGCTGTTCACCCCGGGACAGACCTCGCAGCAAATCACTTTGCGTATCCATGACGATAGCCTTCCAGAGGGTCCCGAGGAGTTTTTCCTCAATATCACCGAAGTGGAGCTCGTAAATGCCAGGTAGAGTAAAGTACCCGAGGTATTAAAGCGTCAAGACGTTTATTTGCCATTTGTGCATAACACATAGGAACTTTTTTGCAGTCGCTCCTAGAATCAAATAAAACAAGGACACAAGACAGACAAATTCTATAAAAACAACTGAAAAATTATACACACACTATATATATATGTGTGTGTGTGTGTGTGTGTGTGTGTGTGTGTGTGCGTGTGTGTGTGTGTATGTATAAAAGTACATAAAACATATTATACTTGGCCTCTTATTTAATGCTGGCCAACAGCCAAACTGTGGCAGTAAAGAAGCAATAAAGGAATCGTGTGTGTGTGTGATAATGCTGTATGTCCGCCGTCTGAGGGTGTATGTGTTTATGTTTGAACAGGTGGATGTGCGAAGTTGTGTTTATGAGAATACACAACAGTTTTGAAGTTTGTTCATCAGGCTGTATACACATATACATACATATATCCATATACACATACACGCATATACACATGCAAACACAACTTTCTTTCATGTACTTACTCTCTCTCTGACATGCACATAAACAATCCTCACATACATCCATATGCGCATACACACCCATACACACACATGCACACAACGTTCCTTCATGTACTCTCTCACTCTCTCTGACAAGCATAGAAATACAAGCACACAATCCTTATCTACATACATATATATACTCAGCTCAAGTGCAGTTCTTCACACACTCTGCACTACAGAGCCTCAATTGTGTTGTTGAAGCTCTGTGACTAATGCCCTCGTTCTGTGTCTCCCTCTGCTGGCTAGTGGTGTGAACTACACAGTGAGAGAGTCCGGTCTTCAGCTGGATCAGCCTCCAGAGATCGGCATCATCTCTTCTCTGTCTGTGATCATCTTAACAAATGACAACGCTGAAGGAATCCTGCAATTCGACCAAGGCTATGTCAACATTACAGGTACAAAGCCACCGTTTGTACCCCCCTGCAGAAGAATTTACAATGATGCAGTTGATATGAAGAGATGTTGACGTGGATTTCTCGCTCCTTCAGTTGAAGAAGACGCTGGCTCGCTGTTGATTCCAGTGATCAGGAACGTTGGCTCGTACGGAACGGTTTCTGCTCAGTACTTCTCTAGAGGCCTGAGTGCAACGACTAATGTGGACTACATCCTGTCTAACGGCTCGGTGACGTTTATCCATGGACAGAACACCAGATACATTAATGTCACTATTCTAGATGACCTGGAAAGGTGAGAGGATGAATTAAGAAAGGGCAATTTCGACTATAGTTAACTGTATATTTCTTTTCTGTATTGATTTTGAGGTTTTCTTAATTAATTTGCGAAACTGTGTCACAGCAAAGAACTTAACAAGTGAACATGGAAACTGTACACATAATGTATTTTATTTATGTACTGTATTTTGTATTTTATATGATATTATCGTATCATATATGGCTATTCCTACTGTAGCCACAAGGGGGCGTGTGTCCCAAACCCGGATAAATACATGGGTTGTGTCAGGAAGGGCATCCGACGTTAAAACTCCTGCCAAATGAAACATACGAATTGGATTGGCTGTGGTAACTTTGGAAGGGAAAAAGCCGAAAGGACTCATCATATAAGACTATTCCCCAATTTTTTTATATCTTTCTACCTTTTCTTATATCTTTTCTACCTTTTTTATGATGAATCAAATGTTATTCCCTGATTTCTATATATATATTTTTTGCCTTTTCTATCTTCATACTGTCAAGGAATGCTCGCAAGACAACAATTTCCCTCTGGAAGTATTCTGATTTCGATGAAATACTCATTTCAAAATCAAATTGCATTTACCAGTGAAAACGCAGAGGTGTTTGAGATCCTGTTGTTTGGAGCGACGGGGGGAGCAGTTCTGGGTACTCGGCACGTTACCTGGGTAACCATCGCCAAGAGTGACTCTCCAAGTGGAGTGGTGCGATTTGTCAACGAGAGCCTAATCACTGTCATCAACCCCAACTCCACTCTCAGAATCAGTCTCGTTTTGGAGAGAGCGCGAGGTCTAGTGGGTAACGCAACGGTAAGAGCAGCCATATCTTCTCCCACAATGGGACATGAAACCATATCCGTCATATTTGAACTGTTTAAAAACTGTTTTTATTGTTTGACAGGTTGCTTGGATCATTCGGGGTCCAAACAGCAGAGAGATCCTACCTCCGTCCAACACTGACATTAAGGAGCCGGTGAATGGTTCCTTCTTTTTCATGGATGGAGAGGAAGGTACACACACCATCGAGCTGCGGATTCTTCCCCACGGGGAGGTGGAGGTGGAGGAGACGTTTGTTGTCGAGCTCAGTATTGTGTCCGGAGACATGGACGTAGATTCCCAGGATGGAGCTGTAACACTGAAGGTAGGTATTGTAGGTAGTTAGTTTTATTTATTTATTTATTTAGGTATTAGGTTTTAATGATATATATCATTATGTGACCACTGCCGTTAGAGTGTTATTTAGGTTTTTATATTGCTGGTCCTGAGTGCAAATTTAATTATATATATATTGATAATAAATTGAATTAAACTTAAGTGTTGATTTTACCAAATGAATATGATTGTTATTTGAGGGCGCGGCGACAATAGGGTAAGCTACAATATTTCAATAGCATTGTATCATGCCGATTAAGATTTTTTTTGTGTGTGCAAGATAAATTGGACCTCGAACATTTTCAGATACACCATTGAGGACCGTTTAGATTGACTCTTCTGCTGCCACAGGACTGAAACTTTTGTTTCTGTGTCTTTTTTTTTCATACTTTTTAATTTTTTTCTTCTTTCCCTCTTGCGTTGTGTCTTTATCCCATTATCTTTTGTCAGTCACTGTAAAATGTATTTTTTTTTTCCCTAGATTGAGAAGTTTGGTGACCCAAACGGAATAGTTCAGTTTACTGAGGACGCTCGCAGAGAACACGTCTACAATGAATCCACGGAGGCAGAGGGTCCACACAATGTTTCCCTGTTGATTACACGCAGAGAGGGCGTCATGGGGAACATCACGGTGAGAGTGCATCAGTGTGTATTTTACTGCTCTATATTGAGGATGTGCTACAGTTTTTTCAGCGAGCAAAAGAAAAAACTAAACCATCACAAAATCACTTCAACACATCCACTCCCACTCCAAAATATTTTGCAAAATAAATGAATAAAGCAATAGTGCTCCTAACCTTTGTACGGTCTTTTATGGCCAGTGCTATTGAATCACTTTGTTAAACATGTACTTTCTTCTTATCTAAGGTCAACTGGCAGATAAAAAGTGACGCCGACATAGCAGAGGACTTCCTAGCCTCGTCTGGCTCCGTGATTATCCCCGAAGGCCAAAGGGAAGCAGAGATTGTTCTCAGTCTGATGCCTGACACAGTGCCAGAGCTGGAGGAGCTGTATATCGTCCAGCTCACAGCTGTGGAGGGCGGTGCCACCCTGGATGCCGACCCAAATTTAATCAGCGTACACATCAGGTTTGTTGTGATACTTTTATCTACATACTGTTTGTTCGCTTCTATTTTAAAAATAAGAACACCTGTTAATATACATTTTCTCTCACATTAGGGTGCGAGCCAATGACGAGCCCCATGGCATCTTTACCCTGGACCCTGAGCAACAGTCTATAAAAGTAGAGGGGTCAGGGTCAGAGGTCAGAAGAGTCCTGGTAATGAATGTGACCCGACTTGCTGGACTGTTTGGCAACGCCAGTGTGGGTTACAGGATCAGAGGGGCGGTAGATGAAGTGATGGACATTGGTGAGATATTGGAAGGACATGCTGAGGGAAGGGTGCTGTTGAGAGAGGGAGAGGCCTTTGTTACAGTCACCGTGCCCATCAGCAACCAGGTAAAAAATGCTAAAAATACTGGTGCATGTAAATACAGTATTGTGATTGCAAAGCCTAAGATCCTGGTTCAGGGGTGGGGAGCTCTGGTGCTCAAGGGCCGGTGCCCTGCATGTTATAGCTGTTTCCCTCTTCCATCACACCTGGATGCTATTATATCATTATCATATGTTAGATAATAATAATGATACTAAAATTCATCTTCCAAACCCGCTTTATCGTTTGCAGGTTCGCAGAGGTCACTGGAGCCAATCCCAGCTACTCGAGGGCGAAGGCAGGGGGGGGGGGCTGGACAAGTCGCCAGTTCATCACAGATTGTCATTATTATTATTATTATTATTATTATTATTATTATTATTATTATTATTATTATTATTATTATTATTATTATT
>JAPTHA010000029.1:12520843-12536155 GCA_029814585.1 Gymnapogon annona
ATTAGTAATAAATTAAAAAATATATATGAAAAAAAATATTATTAAAATTAATTGTATATATATTTAGATTATATTATCATATATATAATTGTATACATTATATGATATAATTAATTAATTTTAATAATAATTGTATATTATATATATATTTATATTCTTTTTTTTTCATTTATTACAGTTAAATTCGTACACAACAAGACGACTACCCACAATGACAGGATCAGAGACAACACACAAAACAAAACAAAACTAGCACATAAATACCGTAAATGAACTGCAATGAGTCATACAGAGACACATGTTGACCTCACACCTCCTAAGTCCTAAAAGCCCTGCTTGGGTATATAGAGGTGAACCAATGTGGCCCACTAGCAAATTTTCCACGTAGTTTTTTTTTTTTTTTTAATTTAGTCAGATTACATATGTAATGTCACAGATGTGTGCAGGGTTGGGGTTATGGGTCTATATGGAACTGGTCAACGCCTGACTACATTAAGATAGTAATGTGAACAGAGGCTGAAGCGGAAGGAAAAAAAACTAACATTGATCAAAGCATTCAAGTAAAAGCACAGTTGAGGCTTAAAATGAATGCTCCGGTGTGAGGAGGGTTACAACTAATGTGTCCTGGAACACCCCTAGGGAGAGAAGACACTGGCAATTACGGAGACTCCAGACCTCCCGGGGGGTGTGGAGAATTATTTGTGTCCCATCCTCTCCCTCCAGATACTATCCTCACACTGTCGACGATTGTTGTTTATCACTGTGCGCGTCTGTACCGGATGTGTTTTACTGGGCGATTGGGGTGGGGGTGGGTCTAGAGTTGGGACTATTTTTGTCACCGGTGTGGAATAAACCCCCGTCCAACCCCCCTATAGTAAGTAATGCAACTTCAGCAACAGACTACAAAAAATACCTGATACAAAAATATAAGTGCTGCAACATGGTAATGGTCTGTGATGCACACACTAACAGGGATGGAGGCCAAGCTTAGATGGTTTGGACCAGAGGAGAGAGAGTGAATATATTGGTAGAAGGACGCTGAGTCTTGAAGTGCCAGGCAGGAGGTCTAGAGGAAGCCCAAAGAGGAGGTTTATGGACATAGTGAAAGAGGATATGAAGGTAGTTGGTGTGAGAGTAGAGGATTCAGAAGACAGGGTTAGATGGAGGACAGTGATTTGCTGTGGAAACCCCTGAAGGGAAAAGCTCAAAGAAGAAGAAGAAGGGATGGATATTCATCTTATGTCTGTGACGAGAATGATGAAGCAGCTTCTAGTCTATATGACAGTCTTGGTTTGCTGGTCATGATCCACCAGCTTTTCAGAAAGTCACCACGCACCATCAGTCTATTACATCATACCGTCGACTGAATCAAATAAAAGGACAAGAATTCAAAGCATAATACAGTCAGATATTTTACACAACGGAAGCAACACCTCAATGCAAAGGAGAAGGCGGATGTTCTATAACATTTGGCAACCATTCTGAAATTACATGGAAATCTTAGTGCCGTACCACATTGGTTCAGCTATATATACAGTGTAGATATAGTAGCTCTATATACCTGTGGCTCCGTTGGTACAGCAGGTTGTCCAATGGCTGAGTGGTTGGTGGTTTGAACCCAGGCTCTGACTCTCCACATGTGTAAGTGTCCTTGAGCAAGACACTAAATTTGTGTCTGGCAGTGTTTGCATGGCAGCAGCCGCCCACATATGTGTGAATATGTGTGTAAATGTGTGTATGAATAGGTGAGGCCAGAGTAAAGTGCTTTGGGCACAATAACTGCGTAGAAAAGTGCTATAGAAGTGCTATACATTTATCATTTACCTGAGTGGAACTCTTTGGACGTGGGAGGTGTGAGGTTAACATGTGTCTCTGCACAGTTCACTTATCTGTGGTCATGTCTTGTCCTGTTTGCTTTGTGTTCTGTTCTGTTCTGTTTTGGCTGTTGCCCCTGACCCTGCCATCGTTGGTTGGTAACGTGACTTGTGGTATATGAATTTAGCAATGTTGTCTAATGAAAAAAAATAAAAAGAAATAAAAAGAAACAACACCTCATACATATTAGTCGTGGGTGGTTGGGATGGAGCTGAAAAGAAGACAACTAATCAGTCAGGTTTATTAGTGGGCCTCTCATTCTCTGAGGTCATAGATGAAGCATTTAAAGGTGTTCACTTGTTCTCATCTTCAACCGTTCATATACATGCACTGGTCAAAGTCAGAATTCTGGATTTGCATCGGTCTCCAAGCTAAATGTTTCCAATATGAAAGTACTGAAACTTTGTGAAATTTGGATGATTAAGAAAGTCAAAATCGCAAGTTGGCAGTACTGGATACATATTTGGTCATAATTTTAAAATGTCAATTAATGAGAGAAAAAGGAGTGAATGTTTGTTTCTGAGTTGCCAACATCGTCACCACATTAGAGTACATTTGTTTGTTTTTTTTCCAGATTCCTTCAAATGGAACATTTCTAACTATTAGAAAAGCACGCGTTAACTTTTGCATAAATAAATATTGAAACTATATCAAACATGTTACAAACATTTAACAACCAGCACTTTTGCCACTTCTTTCATTTGATCGAAGTATGTAAGATTTAGTGGATTTTTATCTCTGAAGCAGATAATTCCCAAGTATTTGAAGACTGAAGGTGTTCTACTCGTAGTCTAATTATTTATGTATTTATTTATTTGTAGTTTATGATTTATTTTCAGGAATAAAAACACCTCAGAAACATCTCCCTATCTCCATTTACTTACTCATTTATTTATCTGTGTATTTATTTATTATGAATTGCAAATGTGTGTGTGGTTTTTGTATCTCAGATAGTGTAGTGGTGGCAGGTTGTGGCCGTGTCCAGCACTTTGCCCTCCCTCCTCAGCAAGACAACTGAAAATTGTCTGAGTGGAAATTTACCCAGTGCATCGTTACTGTAAGTGAACCTCAGCTGGCTCTGCATGCGTGTATGTTTTCTAGGTACATGTGCAGAGGTTTTATTGTGTATGGGTGGCATTCGGATCCAGGGGATGAGGATGCACAATGATCAGTAAACAGACCATGTGCTCCCAATATGACCAAATGTTAGATCAGTATTCATGCCGACGTGCGTCTCTGGAGCCACTTTCATTCATTTACTCTGCAGAAGATCAGTCATCGCATCGGACAGCGAGGTCACAAAAGTGCAGGATGTTTAGACATGGAACACTTTGTGACTCAGGGAGGTTTTTTTGCCCCGCCCTCTCCCGTCATCTTATACACTTCCATCCTAGTACTCTGTACAGTTCATTATAGTAGTTATATGTTGTAGTACCTTTGTATGCTCTATCTTTGTGGTCCCTGACCCCCAAGCTGCGAATTGGTACCGGTCTGTGTCATTTGGTACCGGGCCGCACAGAGAAAATACATAACTTACTTTATTTCCATTGTATTTATTATTGGAATGACTCTGAACGATGTTTTATCTCTGAAAAAGTACCACTTTCATCTGCCAGTGCCTAAGTCTTGGTCCAGGTCCAGATGGTCACATGTGTTCCCTGCATCCACTACCTTCTTCAAACGGCTGTTCTAACACTAACAAATAATATGTTAGCGTTAGCTACATGGAAACCCCCAAGATGGAAAAATAAACACAAAACAAATGTGTTTGGTTTCTTTGGTTGTAGAGAGGCCGTCACTCATGTTATGCTGTTACTGCTAATAATGTTACACACACAGTGGAGTCACCCTTATTATAATATTTACTATATACCAATTTTTATGTCAGTCCTATCATTTTATTTTGTTGTATTCATCCACCACAGCTTAAAGACCAGTCCATGAAAATATTGTGAGACATTAAACTGGTCCGTGGTATGTCAATGAAATGTTAAGGAACGCTGCTCTACCTGACAGTGTTACTAGACAAACGCGAACATTTACAGCTTGACTTGGTATATTTATTGAGAGAATGACATATATCACTGCCAGCTTTGACACATCAAGTCACAACGATTTAACATGTGTTAATGTCAGTGTATATATAACACCTTTTAACTCTTGACAGCTGTCTTCATCATTAATCCAACCCAGCAGTTAGAGCGCGTTTCCAGTGGCATTTAAAAATTATATCGATGAGCAAACATTTTCAAAAGTCGATTTCCAAATAATATTGAACACAATATTAGATTATATATTGAATTGAACTGAATATGCCTTTATTGGTCCCCAGAGGGGAAATTTCATAACAGCAGCTTAATACAAAGAGTAGAAAAAAAGAACAGAGCAGAACAGATACACAAATATACACACACACACATATATATATATCCTTAAAACTACACAAGGCAAATTTTGAAAAAAAGCATGCTTTCCTTCTGCAGGTCTCTCCTCTCTGTCCAAATGAAAAGACAGAACATAAGGACAGACGACAGGATGTTGTTTCATGTTTTATATGAAAAAGTAAAGCCACTTCTCTGCCTTCTGTGTAAACTCACATAGACCAGCAAAATCCCCGGTTGTGTAGCAGAATGTGAGGTGATTTGTAACTTCTCTATTTGTAAAAAAAAAAAACAAACAAACAAAAACACACTTTTGATTGGGATACTCTTGCTGCTTGTCTTCTCAGTTCACTTGGCATGCAATATTCTGAAAGGTCATTACAATTTGTAATCAGCGACACTAAAAATATACCTAGCATTACAGCATAGATCACAGTTTGTAATAATGAATGAATACCTTTATTGTCATAGGCACAGTACAAGTACAGGACCAGCGAAATTAGCTATCAACCTGTCCATACAAACAGACATACACACACTAACAACGTATGTGTGTGTGTGGGAGGAGTGGGGGGATGGGGGTAGATAATGAAAAACAAATCCAGCATTACATTGGGAAGGATGAGGAAAACAAAATAAAGACTCATATAGTCAATGAAGTCTATCCACTGATACGGACAACTTTCACAACTTGCTTAATAGAAGTGTTATTTGCTGTTCTTTAGTAGCGTCTAACACTGGATGCTGTGTGTGCGTGTGTGTGTGTGTGTGTGTGTGCTGTTACACACGTATTCATGTGACAGTGTGGGAAAGGAAAATCAAATCTTTATCTCCGCTGCAAAGAAAACACAATTCAGTTTCACGTCCATTGTGATGAAACGCTCATAAATGTTTTCCCCAGTGGTTTCCAGTGTCTGGGAGGTGTGGAGGTGACTCTTATAGTTCTGCTTATGAAGGATTTCCTGTCAGCTCCGGGACGGGGTCCAGTATTCATAACTGAGACGCACACATGCACGCAGACACACACACACATAATCCCCAGCCTCCTACACACCTCACACACTCCCCTCACTTCCCGTCTCTGAGCAGAGTAAATACGTCTGGTTTTCTGCGAGGGATTCCTGAAAGTTCCTGTGTGTCGTCAGTGTAGGGGTTAGATTTTGGTCATGGATCAACGTGCATGCAGTTTCTCATCTCTCCAGGAAAGGGGATGTAGTGGTTGCGTAATACAAGAGCTTCTTTAAAACCCCAATAGAAAGATGAGATTGAAAGATGGGACAACAATCATAATACTACTAATAATAAACTTTATTTCTATAGCACCTGTCCCTGGCTGGATAGCTCAGTTGGTAAGGCACCGAGCTGGTGCATAGGCGACCTGGGTTCAATTCCCGGTTTTGTCAGGAAGGGCACCCGATGTAAAAAAAATTAAAAGTCTCCTGCCAAATCAAATATGCTAATAATTGAATTCGCTGTGGCGACCCTGGAAAGGAAAAAGCTGAAGAAATAATTAATTTCTATAGAACATGTCATACAAGAATTGTAGCCCAAAGTGCTTCACATCAGTTAAAAATATACAAGAAATAAAATACCATTTTGATAAAAAGGCTTAAGACAGAAGAACAAGGAAAAAGCCGCTGGCAGGAATGGCTGGACTTTAAAGACAGTGGCAGTAGTTAAAGTGTGAACTGAAGAACACTCAAAACAGACATTTCTTTTGATGGTAAATGTATATTTACTGTAAAATTCCATGTTACCCCCCTGACCTATGTTTTTCCTTTTTTTGTCTTTTTTTCTGTCTGTTCTTAAAACTATGCATAAATAAAAAGTTACCCAAAAAAAAGGCTTAAGACAAGGTGAAATAAGAAGTACATTAATATATGATTTCACACGAAATAAAAGTTCAAGAAATGCAATGATATTTCAACAAAACTGCATGAAAAGCCTTAAGACAGGGGTGACATAAGAAATACATTCATATTTACTTACACGCTTATTAGTAAAAGTTCAACACGATAAACAAGAGAAAAAATTGATGACGCGCCCGTCAGTTCAGTCACAGTCTTCTGGAATGCTGTTTTATCATTTAAAGCTTCTCAACAGTGACTTTTCTCTGCTTTATAATTTGGGAATGTGTTTATTTGCTGCCTCCAGTCGTTAAAAAAGGCAGAAGAAGTGTCTGGTTTTGCCCTTGATGAGATTTTAATGCAGTTCTCAGCTCTTTGTCAAAGTGAAGGAGGGGGATAAAGTAACAGTGTCCATCGTCTGTGTGTGTGTGTGTGTGTGTGAGTGAGAGTGGGTGTAGACGGGACAGTGGGAGGGGGTGGGGGGGCCTCTTGGGGGGTTCATATTACACTCCTCTGGCTGCTCCGACACCTTCTGTCTATGTGGTTCCTGTCCTCCTCATCTGAGCTCTCTCTCGCTTTCTCTTCCACTCAGCATCTCTCTCTCTTTCCTGACCTTGTGCCTGATACAGAAAAAAAATGCACCTTGTAAAAGCTGATGCTTGTTCCTTCGTGATTCCTTTTGTTTTTTGTTTTTTTTGGGCTCCTCGTGTCATTTTTCATCTTCCCCGCGGCTCTCAAATTCACTTGAAACAATGACTGATGTCCTTGTTTCAATATCCTCCGTCCCCTTCATCATTCCCACTGCAGGGGCTCTGACATCATGTAAAAAAAACCCAAAAACTCTCTTTTTCTCTCTCTCCATCTCTCTCTCTCTGTCTTTCGTGGAAGTGGTCGACCACGTCCGGTGTGACTCATCAGTGTGTTGATATTTTGGCCCGATTTCCCTGCGACTCCAGTGCTGACAGCCCACTGAATCCCACAGACGGCCCACACATAAACATGTCTTTCAAGTCCACTTTCGTCCAACTTTAATAACTCCGACGGTGCCAGGGACCCTCAAAGATCCCCCCGACCCCCCAGGAGTCTTCTCGTAAACCAACAGCTCTGATTGCGTTTGCTGTTCCTCTCTGGAACGGGCCGTTGCGTTTCCTTGAGGTCTGACTATTTCCCCGTTTATAAAACATTTACAAACAACTTTTTTTTTTTTTTTGGTTAAAATGTGCGTTTGGGTGTTTTAGAGAACTTATTCAGCTGCAGAGGATAGAGGACACGGAGCACACAGACAGAAACATGACCTGAAACAAAGGTTAACAAGACTGGCAATCAAACTACAGACACTGTGATCCATTCCCCATGATAACACCTCCATCATCTGGAATACATTATAAATCCCTCTATGTCTATACATGTGCTAATATGTCCATTTTTACCCACCTGTACAGTGTAAGAGAGATTATTTTTATATTTTATTTTTAGTGTTTCATTAGACAATATTACAGTTAGATTCATACACTACAAGATGACATTCCCATGGCAGGATCAGAGACAACGGACAAAAAAAACAAACAAACACATACTAATAGCACAAAACACTCACAGCGCAAACACTCACAGAGAGACACATGCTGACCCCCTGCAATCATTGTTATTGTTGTGTGTCGGGTATAATGAGATGTTGAATATCATCTGGATGTAGTTGCTGAGTGTAATGAACATCAGTTGATCTATTTTTATTTATTTCTGTTATTATCTATTTTTGTTTGTTTTTTCTATTACTGCATTATTATGACTATGTGGGTATAATTTATTATTAATGTCCATTGAGCTATGTATTGATGAGTCCTTTCAGCTTTTTCCCTTCCGGGGCCACCACAGAGAATCCAATTTGTTTTTCCGTCGGATGCCCTTCCTGACATAACCCACCGGACGCTCACCCCCCAGGAATCGAACCCAGATCCCCTATGCACCAGCCCGGTGCCTTACCAACTGAGCTACCCAGCCGGCGATTGAACTATGTATGTTGTTGTATAAATGAGTAGAGGGACTGGGACTATATAAGTTTTCTTCTTCCCACTCCTTTTCGAGCTGCTCAGATGATTTATTTGTTATTAATACATACACGGAAACCACTGCACTCTACTGATCACCTTTATTTATTAGCTTCTTCTTCGTGGTGCCTTGTATGTATATAGATTCACATTTGTTTTATTTTCTACAGCTCAGGATGAGCAATAAACAAGCAAACAAAAAATACAACCTCAGTCCTACAAGCCCTGCTCAGGTACAAAGAGCTTAACCAATGTGAAGTAGTATGAAACGGGGAGATGTTGCATAACTTTGTACTGCTAGTCACACACTCCTCAGGGTGCGTTTAAGAAACGATACGGGGTCAGTACAGTAGCAGGAATCATCAATGAATAAGAAATTCATCAAGTTATTGATCTTCTAGGCTGGTCAGACATTATCAAGATAACATCGCTGCATATTCAACACAATCAAACACGTAGTTTTCTGTCAAAGTAGATACTGCTTGTGAGTCAAGTTTATTTTTTGGGTTTTTGTTAAAACCAGTTATTAATAATGCTAAACTGTCAAAAATGTACTTTTGCCCCGCTGTGTTTGCAGTATATATGGGTCATTGACAGATAAGACTTTTCAAGAGGTCAGTTTCAATAAATTGTTACTGGTCATTGTTCAAAGCTTTGGAATTTGTTGAACACGTGCATTTATGCAAAAACACACATTAAGGGGAGATTAGTGTTTTTAAAGGGGAATTAATAGGACACAGGCTTAAAAAAGTCACATGTGTACAGATAGTATCCACATAACCATAGTATACACTAATTAATATTGATTTAACGTGTACAGATAGCATCCACACAACCATAGTATACACTGATTAATATTGGAGCCCAAACTAATGAATATTTTGAATTTAATACAATTATTGCCAATCCTTGGTCACCAAACATATTGTTTTGACACTTCAGATACAGAAAAAGGACTAGTAATTAAAAGTTTTGTTGCAGGTATGTGCAATACATGTTATCTTTTTATGTATTTTGACGGATTTTCTTATTTTCAATGGGAAATAATCAGACAGAAAAAGTAGGCGTCTCGTCAGTGACCCATATTTACTGTGTTTTTGTCGGGTGGGTTAATGGGTGAGTTTGTGCAACATACTGTGCCCTGCCTGGACTCTGGATGTTACACTTTTATTTTTGCCAAATCTATGTTGTCTTAACTCCCGTTGACCCCAGGAAACACTACCATGAACTTTCCTCTATTTCCAGAAAAAGCGCAGCAAACACAAACAGGAGGTCAGGTTTGCTCGTGCAGTTTGCCCCTCTTTCTGTGACAGTCCAGAGACTCATGGGTGCACATGCAGGATGTGAGTTATGAATTCCCTCAGCTTTCTGCGGGAATATTTCAGTTATACACACAGTCAGATGTTATTAAACAAAACGGCTGTTGCATGCGCTTGATACAAAGCCGCAGTGTTGGACTCCAGACCTTCAGACACATCATGGCAAAACACAAGAGACGTATAAATATACAACACTTTGATTCAGTGTAAACATGGATTTTGGCTTACAATAAAAGTTCAATGGCTTTGATGGTTTTATATTTATCTCCGTCTGCATTGCGCAAAAGATATTCCAGATAAGCACGAATCTATATCTGTCCGACAGACATCACCTACTACACCCCTTTATATAGGACACAGGGATTATACAACACAAACAGATATCTCTGTGTGAAATCACATGTGTCGAGTTGAAGCGAGGCCTTGTATCGTTAATGTTTATCGTTAACTCCTAGATACATAGGGTCTCGTGTAAAGGGTTGAAAACTCCACACATAGTGAGAGCAGAGTGTAGTTTGAATACTCCAGTTTCTCAAATCATAAAGAAAAAAAATGTTGCCCAATAGTTGTAATATGGATCAGAATGTGGGAATTAATTTCATTTGGTTATACAGTGTGTTTGAGTTTTTTAAAAAAGAAAATCCTTTAAATTATGGAAAACTATGGAATTTGATTCCCAAGGACATCAGAGAAGCCAGCTCATGAATATATTTAAAATCAAATTACAAACATTTCTGTTTTCATTGGCCTTTGAAGGGAGATAAAGATGAAAAAAAATATGGAGAGACAAACACTAAACCAGAATGTACACTGTCTTTATGACATTTTATTGAAACTTTATCATTTCATGTGTGTATGTGCTTGTTTTTGCATCTCATCCACCCATTTTATGCAATGTTGTTTAAATCTCATTTTGTTTCTTTTATATTTGTACTCTTTATTTCTGTACTCTTTCACCCCAGTTTATGCAATTGAAATTGAAATTTCATTTTTTTCTTGTACTCTTATAATTAGTGTGTAATCTTATTTTGCAATCTATGTTTTTAACTAATATGGGTGACAATTCTTGTATGAAAGGTGCAGTGCAAAAATAGTTAATTATTATTGTTTTAATCCCATAAAAAGTTGACTGAAAAAGGCACACAATTGAAAGAGACAGACACAGATGGAGCGGTTAAGGCCAACAATTCCACCCTAACGGCTTGAAATAGAAAATGAGAGTTGCCTGACTTCACCCCAACAATCAGGAAATGTTGAATGGAGGAAGGAAATTGCGAGTGGTGTAATCAACTCGAGCCTGTGTCTACAGCGAAGTCTTTTGTTCTCAGTTTAGCTGCAAGTCGTAATAGGTCTGCAGGTCACTTTATTTTAATCTGGGCTTTTTTCAGTCTCAGTTTGTGTTGGATGCAAAGTACTCATGTTTGCCATCATTTTTAAACACAAAAACGATAGCAAACACGACCACTTTGATGACGTGTGTATAGATCGAGATAGAGATTAAAAATGTTTTTTTGCAATAATGCAACACAAACGCATGGATATATGTCGGCCATTTCACAAAGGCAGCAGACTGTCAAAAACAAACACATTTCCTAAGCATTCTCATATGGCCAAGTGAACACATACGCACATTTATCCCCCTCACACTCAAATACAGCATCCTCCCCACTGTTGGAGCCTTCGTTGCTGTTGACCACAGTGGCCTGTAGGGGTCACTGTGGCTCCATATGCGGAGCCAAGTTTATCAGCAGATGTGAATGAAGTGACTGCTGTGAGTTCTGCTCATCTGTATGACTAGAGTTTTTTGAGGGGAATGATGAACATTAAGCTGATTGGGAGGTGTGCCTTCATTAATAAACTGTAGACAGAAAGAGAGAAAGAAAAAGGTAAAACGGGTAAATATGGTGTTGAATTCTTATAAAGCCGTCCCAGTTTGGAGTACAACCATATCCTCAAGGCTCAGACTTGAAGATGAAAACCATTACGTATTGTTTTTCAGGAAGTTTATAATAGAGGAAGAAGGGCTGCGGAGACATGACATAGTGCATCATACTACAGCTGTCAATCCTGTTAAGGTCTAATAACACAGTGGAGGGCTAAAGTAGCTCAAGCACAGTGTATATGGAGGGTGTGGGGGCTGGGCAGGGGTGTTCTGGCAGCATGAATGGAGCGTAGAGTATTTACAATGTGGAATAGTCTCCCCAGCCTGTGATTGGCTTTTCAGTCTCCTATTGACAGACACTGAGAGGTGTTACAGTTTGCACAGAGGGGATCAATGCTCTGCTGGACAGCAGTGAATGAGTATTAATAGGATCAGTGTGAGTTTCTGTAGGTTTCCCAATCAATATAATTGGACACAAACTTGTATCCTTCTGACAGTTGGCGCTAATTTGGAAGTAACCCAACAAGTCGGAGAGGCCCGTCATGTGACGTAACCCACAAACTTAGTGAAATTGACTCACAGAATCATATTAGCACCCTGACGGTATAGGTTTATTTAAGTAAGACGTGTCACGCTGACATCCTCATCTGCGTAAGAACACACAGAACGGGCTCATGGAGTGTGTGTATTCAGGGGCCTAACCTTGAGCAGCTGGTTACGCTGTTTTCATAGCCGCGTCTGTGCACATGAATCCACGTGCATATGTCTCGCGGTCCAACCAGTTCTCTGTCCGGTCGCCAGATTGGTTCACGCCAGATGTTGAGGAAGGAAATTCAAGAGGCTTCTTGAAAGGAGCCCTGTTGTGATGGAAAGCAGCTGCAAGTTTCAGAGGGCAGACACTGTTCGACTGAAGTGTGCAAGAGAAGAGAAAGAAAAGGGGGGGTTGGGAGTACTGGACTGCAGCTAAATGGACGTCTCGTGGGTTGTATAGTATGTGGATGCATTGTTTCAGTGAAGAATGAAATATAATAGATTCTGTATGTATCCTATATATCCTCTGTATCCTATAGTGATACAACATTGCCGCTTTTATTTATATTATTTATTCTATTATATTACTGCTGTTATTTTACCAGCCGTGATGCTACTGCTACATGTGAATTTCCCAGTATGGGAAATAAAGTACTTCTGTTAAATTCTTGTATTCTATTCTATTCTTTCATGTGTTGTCTAATGTCAAACTAGTCATGCTTTAAGCTGACTAACGCGGCTGGAAAGCTCAAGGTGGCGTGTGTCTCATTCTGCTGGTCAAAGCCCCGTTGTGTCAGGAAGGGCATCCGATGCAAAAACTCCTGCCAAATCAAATATGCAAATTGGGTTTGCTGTGGCGACCCCAAAAGGGAAAAGTAAATATACTAAATATAATAATAACTACAATTGCAGTCACAAGGCGTAGACATGTGTTAGCTACAGCAGTCCACAAATAGCTCAGAAATGATGACCTACACCCCGGTGGGGTTTCATTTCAACTTTGAATGTTAAAAAAGTCCCCAGAAAAAAATAAAACAACAAAAAACATTCGGTCTGCGAATCACTCTTCTTCGTCCTTGGCTTTTACCCTTCTACGCTTCATTGAAATCAGTGTAATCGTTGTTGTGTAATGGCGCTGAAAGTCAGAGGTAAATGATTCGTTGTCTCTTTGCGAAGGTAATTATTGGTTTGATTGAGACGACGCAAAATAAAAGTAGCACGTTGGGTTTCTCCAGAAACTGCACCGCCGATGACAGTAGTCCACTTGTTGACGATGTTTGATCTGGTTTTAGCCTCCTCCTCCTCCTCCTCTTCATCATCATCAAAGTGCTGACTGTCACTGTGAATAACATTAGAGCGGTGAAACCTGCAGCCACTCAGGTCTTCCCTGGAGTCTGCGTCACCCCTTCCTGCTTTCTCCTGTCTCCTGATATCATCGAGGCCGGTCGTCGCACCACATTTTTACTGTATCGGCGCAGTACGAACTCACGTAAGCAGAGGGAGAAGCTGTTTTGTTGTGGGTGTTTGGAGGTGAAACAGACTGAAGGGGAGCGGGTGTTTATGTCCCAACACCTGGCTCAGCATGTACGCTCCAGCCTACGGTTCAACTCAAAACACCTGTGAACTTTACATCGATACTTTGACCTTAAGCAACTGGACGTGCCATTTCAAAAATGCCCAATAG
This sequence comes from Gymnapogon annona, assembly GCA_029814585.1. Classification (NCBI taxonomy): domain Eukaryota; kingdom Metazoa; phylum Chordata; class Actinopteri; order Kurtiformes; family Apogonidae; genus Gymnapogon; species Gymnapogon annona. Next base: position 12,534,411 of record JAPTHA010000029.1, read on the forward strand.
ACACTCGCTGGCACACACGCACGGTGTGTGGTGGTTGGTAGAGTTTCGAACTAGCACGCGCTCCGTCTTGAGCAATGCCTTCAATATATGAACAAATGTAATATATTATGTGTGCGGGCCACATTCAGTTTTGATTTTTAAAATTTTTTTAAATTCCATTCCATTTAATGTTAATATGGAATTTTTTTTATCTTTATTTTATTATTTATTGTCATATATTTTCTTATATAGTTATCATATATTAAAGCGGTGCTCCGTCTCAAGCACCGCTTTCAAAACATGAACAGATGTAATGTATTATGTATGCGGCCCACCTTTGGTTTTTATTTATTTATTTCTATTTCAATTACATTTCATGTTAATACGTCATTTTTATTTGATTTTATGATTTATTTTGTCATAGATTTTCTCTTTTTTTTGCATGCACTGGCCCACTAACCCAGCTATCAGCTATCACCAACTGACCTCCTTCTTGTCACAGTATGTCCCATGTACTCCAGCACATAAACATCACGTACGCTGAGAGTGAGAGGCTGCCGCACGTGAGGAGACTAGAGATGTTTGCACATACGAAAAAAGAAATGGCAGTTTCACTCACACTCTCACAGGCAGCAGCAACTGGAGCCAAACAGTGCTGACAGTGCCAATGGAATCAATAACATATCATCACATTTGGGGACTGATGTCTTTATTTCGGATAGGATGTTTTGATGTTTTGTTTAGTATTTTTGTTGTTGTTTTTTTTTGTTTAAGTGTTGGTTGGCAGATAAGAACTGATGAGAGGAACCCGGCACCGTGCGATAAAGAGGGTATTCGGGAGGGGAAAAAGAGGAAGAGCGTAAGGGCGAAGTGCAATATTAATCTCACATTTCTGATCTTTTATTTCATATCTTTCTGAACAAAGACACAAGAGGAAAACACCCTGAGTGCAGGCTGAGGCTGGAACAAGCTAGATCAGACCGGTAGCAGTTAGAGAGAAGGGGGAGGTGAAGGAGAAAGGAGGAGGAGGACGAAGAGGGGGAGGAGGAGGGGGAGATGAGACGAAGGGTGGAGTGGAGGATGGAGAGGCATTCGGGGGTAGAAGAAAATTTGGAATGAGTGAGGCAGGGGTGGGGGGGTGAGGGTTGAGGGGGTGTAGGTTAAGTGCTGTGGACACCGGGGGTAGATGGATGGTCTGGCAGGCGGACAGTTCAGTCCCCCATTCCCTCAGTGATGTAATGCATCAGGCAGATGCTATTTTTAGCCACATGGGTACATTTAGGTGCCGTAGCGTCAGCACACTGGGGCGATCGATCAGCGGCTCAACTCACAGAGAGGATGAGAGCCGCGAGCGCAGGCAGCTGAGCAGCTGAGCAGAGCTGAGCCCAAATATTTTTTGTGTTTCAACCTCGCGTGCTTTTTCTTGCAGCGTGTGCTTGTGCATCGACAGCCTCGGGTGGAGACGTGCACCGTGGTTCGTTAAGTGGTAGAACTGTGTTGTTTTTGTTTTTTGCTCGTTGCTGCTCATGCGTATTATGTTTCTCTGTTTTCTTAAGTTCTCCTGTAGTGATATTTGTTCAAACTAAATTTGTTAAAAGTAAAGCAGTGGGCTTCATAGAATTAGAATAGAATGGACTAGAATAAAGTAGAAGAATTATATTTGTATTAGATATGTAATAGAAGAATTACATTTGTAATAGATATGTAATAGAAGAATTATATTGTAATAAAATCCACCCTCGCCCTTGAGTATCTCAGATAGGCCC
>JAPTHA010000029.1:12539680-12555835 GCA_029814585.1 Gymnapogon annona
TGTGTGTGTGTGTGTGTGTGTGTGTGTGTGTGTGTGTGTGTGTGTGTGTGTGTGTGTGTGTGAGTGTGTGTGTGTTTAAAGGTCTCGTCTTTTCCCTTTTACACACTGATAACAGGGTTAGTCCACATTGGAAAGTCCACAAATGGGTATTTGGATTTACCAGAGAGAAATGAATAAATGAAAGAGGAAATTCAAAATAATAAAAAGGACAAATGGGTGTGGAGAGAGAGAGAGAGAGAGGACATATGAGGAGTGAAAATGATGAGATCCACCAGCTCATACAGACAAGATTACAGTGTCACCCAAAGGGCATGCCACTTAATATCGGTCTTTATTTAGAACTACTTCCACACAAAAGCCAGTCAGACAAATACAGGCTTTGTTCACACTGTGTCCCTCATGCATCCTTTCCACAGGTATTGGGTCAATGACGTGCCACTCATTTAATGCGCGTCCATAGGAGTTGTGGTTAAAGGAGTTTCATATAGGAAGACAAACGCCACATACGCCATGGTTACAGATGTAACAGTGGAGAATTCCGTCCAAAATTTCAGGTCGTGACACATTTTTCAGTCCATTTAGGACAGAATTAAATGTCATCGCGAGGTAACGGTGAAAACTTTCTTTACATTTGAATGACTAAGTATGAAACAATGATGTTTTAGTCGTACTTATTTTATTTATTTATCTATTTTCACGTGATGAGATTTGGTTTCGGTTTGCTTTTCGTTCTGGTTTTTATTTCAATGACGTCGGTTTCAGGTTTGTTTATTGTTCAGTTATTATGAGGAAAGGCTTCATTTAGAGATGATTTTTGAAAAAGCTGATTTTCTACTGAGTCATTAAGAAAAATTTTGGGGTTTTTTTTGTGCTACAAATTCTGTTTGGGTTTGATTTGTTTAGATTTTTAATTGTACTTTTAAATGATAGAATCTTAGAATAAATAACCCCACACTCTTCATATTACATATCAGGTCAGTTCGACCAAACTAGGTCTGTTTACCTGGTTACCCACCCAACATTGGTCACAACTAAAGAAGTGATATCAACAGTTTACAATATGTTGTTTGTGTACCTGTGTCTTTCGCACCTTGACAACAGAGTATCATGGACATGATGTAAGCGATATAGAACATCATACCATTATTCATGTGTCAGCTCCTCCCATCTTCCTTTCACCCTGTCTTTGCTTTGTGGCACTGGCAGCGCTCCAGCAGGTTATGTAAGACTCACCCAGCTGTACTGGCAGCGCCGCTATCCCTCAATGCCACAGGTTAATGAAGCTCTCTGATGGACAGGGTTTTTGCCGCCCTCATATGGGTTTTCCACGCAGCCCTGCTCTCCAGTGACACAAACTGAATTTTGCCTCCCACCTACTCAAACCTCCCTCCATGTCATTGCTCTCATCTTTGTCGTTTACACACAAACACTTTGCTTAAGTCTCCTGCAGTGATTTGATTCGTTGTCTGTTTTTATTTATTTTTATTTGGAAATTGCATTACCCACATATTTGTTCAAACTCTATGCAAGTGGTGGGATGATGCAACATGATAATATGCATCCGTGCAGGTTTTTGTTGATTGTTTTTTTTTGTTTTTTTTTACATATGTGTGTTTATATATAGCACTGTTTGAAGGTATTCTTGCCGCATGGTGATGTAACAGGTCTGCAGAAATCATTTTTCTTTCTGTTTTGCGAGGGGAGGGGGCTATTGGAATCCTGAATCCCGCTGGCCTCAATGTACATTCCAAAATATGTGCAATAAATCCTCATCTTCCTCATCTGCTCTGCTGACAGTGCAGAGGCTGCTGCACCTGTGCGTCACCATGTTCTCAACAGTACCATAGAGTATTATTATAAAGGCTGTGAGGCTAATTTACACACCATAGTATTTGCGAGTCACAGCATGGAATAAATTATCTTTATTTTTATGACTTGTTCTCAATTTGTATTGCTTTTCTCCCTTTTTTTTTCTTTTTTACAGATCTGCTTCTTGGTGTCGACTTTCCGCGGCCGGATGTTTTCAGAGGACAGCTGTGCTGCTTTGGCACTTTTCTCCCACTACTTCCACCTCAGTCAGTTCTTCTGGATGCTCATTCAGGTAAAAAAAACATTTTAACAAGAGTTAACGGAGGCGTGTGATTCTACACCAGGGGTGTCAAGCTCAAGCTGTATTGCATTTTTTTAGGCCTTTTCTACACATTTATGGTGCCCAAAAACAAAAGTCTCATTCCTCTTCTCTCAGTGCAGACAAGACTCCTCTCCTCTTTCTCTCTTCTTACGTGAAGCATGTGTGTCTTACGTAACGTGCAGTCGGGCCTTCGTTCCATCATCGCGTGTGTTTCAGCAGGTTTTCATTAAGGATGAGAGGAAGGGACCTGAGTGCTATTTGATGTGACCTCTGAGCCTAGACTGGTACTGCTTAGTAACACCTCACCCCCCTCACCACTTTTTTTGTTTTTTTTTGACCGACTGCCCTTCCTTTCATTTGTTTTACTTAAATGGCATAATAACCCAGAACAAAGGCATCCAGCAAAGACCTGGGTTGCGGCTTAAACATGAAAAAACATGTTAAGTCTAAAAGCCAGGATTTAAACCACATCAAAGTGTGGCACATGTAATGTGTGTCATTACTGTGGTACGAAAATGCTCAACACTTTTCTGTCTCGTCCTGGGCCAGTGAATGCATCAGATGGTGCATATAGAGCAAAAATAAGAAAATAATTTGAATATTTGCTGGTGGTGTAAAACTGGTCTAAGCTGATGTTAATCCCTCACTGAGACATAAATTGACTTGTGACCCGCTGAGAGAGAACAGGAATGCGGACCAGAAGAGCGCTGCCCTGGGGAAATACCTTCACATCAGCTGATCCGTCTCCTCTAAAGCCTGCTCTGTGTTATGTGTCCTCATGTCTCGGCACTTTCCCACTGTAGGAACCTATCGTAGTTCTAAGGATCTATTTAGTTCTCTGAAGCTTTTTTTCTCACATTCCCACGGCATAGGATCTAAAAACTACGACCACAGATCTTAGAACCTTTTTAGTTCCTACTCCAAGGTAGGGTCTTTTCATAGTTCTCCGGGGCCTACATGACGTGGGCGTTTGCTGATTGGTAGAGCTCAGGCAACACCTATTTCCACCTCTTGCAGTTGAGGGAGTGTGTCACGGTGATCCCGGCTGTGTTCAGGTGCTGTTGCTTTAATGCAAGAGAATACATCACTTTATACAACAGATCTAGAATCGACATTTATTAGTCAACAAGGATAAACACTTCACATGGTCTTTTCCCGTCGTTGCACCATCTGTAGTGTTTCCATCCACTGGTATCTGCTCTTATCTATGGAAGCGCAAAGCCGCCACAGAGGTAAAAAAAAAAAAAAAAACTCGTTTGAATGAGAAGATGAAGTCGTACGAACGAGTTTACAGGAGATTTCCCATGATGCCTCAGTGCTGGTTAGTTGGGCTATGACTTTGATTTACATCCCGTTTGGAACATCGCTGTGCAGACCTGAGACTGGAGCAGCTGGAATGACGGATGGAAAAACCTATAGACGCAATATAGACACATACATCATCAGCAAACTGATGCCGGCTGGATGGGTCAGTTGGTAAGGTACCGGGCTGGTGCACAGGAGACCTGGGTTCGGTTCCCAGGATGACCATTCAGTGGGCTGTGTCAGGAAGGGCATCTTATGTAAAACTCCTGCCAAACAAATGTGCAAATTGGATTTGCTGTGGCGACCCTGGAAGGCAAAAAGCCGAAAGAACTCATCATCAGTAAACTGCAAAATGAAGCTCAAAATGAAGAACGAAACGAGACGAGTTGCTGATCTCGTTTGGACGAGTTGTCATTCTCGTTTGGGCAACTCACTCTTCTCGCTCTTCATTTCACAGTTTGCTGATGTTGTATGTGTCTATATTGCATCTATAGGTTCCTCCATCCGTTATTCCACCTGCTCCAGTCTCCGCTCTGCACGCCGATGCTCCAAACGGGATGTATATCAAAGTCATACCCCAAATAACCATCACTGAGGGATCATGGGAGGTCTCCTGTAAACTCATTCGGATGAGTTGTGGTTCTTGTTCGAAAGAGGGTTTTTTTTTTTTGTTTTGTTTTTTTTTTACCCCCATGGCAGCTCTGCGCTTCTGTATGAACCGGTCCCGCGACTCGTATCTATATTTGTCTGAACTTCTGAGAAGACAACGAACGCAGGTCTGGTCCATGAACAGATGAAGAGAAGACATTAGAGTGTGGACACGTTCGTTATCAGTGATTATGGGATGTGTAACGCCAAATCCACATTAGCTCTGCCGTTGAACATTAGTAAAGCTCATTTTCCATCCCTGTGGTGTGTGACAGTTGTATGGTGTGGATGCAGATACAGAATAATGTTACATCACACCGCTCTGTACGATCCCTGCTGCCTGTGAATGCGCAACGAAAAGGTTCCCCTGGGAAATTCGAGGTGGATAGTTCTTAGAACTGTTCTGTGGGAAAGTGCCTCAATACATATTAATCACATACAGCCCGGGTCAGGAGCACGTGAGAGGTCAGGAATCATAACATGAATCCAACCTTGGGAAGCTTCAGCTGTATTAGGGTCACTGTCATGTGGGCTCTTCTGGATGTTATCCAGGGTCACCGCCCTAAAACTGTGAAAAATGACTGCATTTATTCATTTATTATTTTGCAGATGTTAAATGGACTTTTCTTATCTAACACTTTCCTACACGTTATGGTACTCAAAGCACTTTACACTAACTCACATCTACACATTCACACGCCAGTGGGCGGAGCTACACCACGCCAGGCCCCACTGGGAACAATTTAGGGTATAGTGTCTTGCTCAAGGACACTGCAACATGCAGACAGTCAGAGGTAGGATTCGAACCGCCAACCCTTCTGCCATCGGATGACCAACTCTACCAACTGAGACACAGCCACCCACAGATAAAGATAGAAGTTATTTTTCTTTTTTTTTTAATAGATTTTATTTTTCATTACATTGTATTATATCACAACACAGTCACATTTGTTCACCACACAACAAGGCCACGCCTCCCACCCACGTTAACAAGGCCAGAGGGGACAGCCAAGACAAAACCCAAACAAAACCAGAACAAAACCAAACAGCACGAGACGACTGTGACAGAATGAAACAAATCAAGACGAAACAGGATGGGACAGAACAAAAACAAGGAGAGACGAGACAAAACGAAGACAGACAAAACAAGACAAGACAAGAAAGTTATTTTTCATTGTTTTTGAGCGATCACGCCAGGCGACATCTGAAAGTGTCCACATGGCTTAAAAGTAACATGTGTTATTGTGTTAATTTCATGTGTTATTGTTTTGGTTCCCCGACTGCATAACTCAGTTGTTAAGGCAACCGGGCTGGTGCATAGGGGCTACCGGGTATGATCCCCGGTAAGTGTCCAGTGTCAGGAAGGGCATCCGGCGTAAAAACTCCTGCCAAATCAAATAACCGAATTGGGTTTGCTGTGGCGACCCCGGAAGGGAAAAAGCCAAAAGAAATCATCACGTGTTATTGTTTTCTTTCAATTGATTTTTACTTGTGTAGTTTCTGAAACTTTATTTGTTTTTACCTGTGTAGTTTCTGATTTAAAATAACTTTCACACCGTAAATATTTCCAGTTCTCGGTTTGCACGGTACCGTGCCATTATCCCAAGGAGACCTCTCCATAGACGAACTTTTCCTTCGCATTAAACCGCCTCTTACGTAAGTCATCGTCGGCTCCCTTCGTTTCCATCATGCCTCAATTTGTTTTGACAAAGTGTGACGTGTCAAAGTGAACGTTGTCATTTTTTTTTTTTTTTTACGTGGTGGATATAATCCGTCCTGGCTCAAACGTTATTATTGGTGCAGTATAATAAGATTAGCCTTTTTCTAAGCTAATAAGAAAGCAGTGCTGTACGTGCAGAACCTATACCGAGGAGGATTTTTTTTTTCCTTTTCCTTTTCAATATATAGATTTTCCAGATGACTTCAGAGATATTTAAGGGATAAAGGCTTTCATGTGGTTCGAAGAGTATTAGAATTTGTGTGAGGAGAATGGGAGGCGACACGAGCGGTGCTTTGACGTGAAAAGCAGGTTTGGACACACATGGTAGTACTTAGAATGGCTTTAGAGTTGATATGATCTGGTTCAGGTAAACAGTCATTCACCCAAGAGGGAATTTAAGACACTGTTTGGAGAAAACAGTGCTTGTAGATTTCTAGAATCCATTTTAGGATTTTGCTTCTTTTTTTTGTTCTCATCTCTTCACATTAGTTTTTCTTCTTTGTTTGACTTTTTCTCATAGCATCTTACTTCACTGCTGCTGCTGCTGCTGCAAAAAAAGCATATCTAGACATGTCGCCGATGTCACCGGCTCCACTATCTGATAATGAAAATATTGCTGCCACTCTACTTTTTATTAATGAGTGCCACTTAAACCCGTCTGTCCTCACAGGGATCTCACTATCGACTCCAGAGATGTCTCAACCGCTCATTCTCCCCCTATCGGGTAGCTTCTTTTCAGCTAAGTGCATGATATGAGCGGGCGCCAGTAACCCATCTCAGACCACGAAGACGGCTTAAATCAATAAAGGCAGAGTGCGAGTGGGGGTATGTGTGTGAGGATGGATGTGCGGACGTGCAGGTCCAGTGGTTGGTCAGGGGAATAAACGCTGACACAATGCCAGAAAACAATACTTCAATAATTCAATCATCCTTCAGTGCATTTTTTTTTTTTTTGCTTTTGGCTGGCGAACCTCAGTTAAAACCAACTATGTAATGTTACATAACAACACAGATCTCTTAGAGCTGCTTCAGCCTTAGCCTACAGTGTGTTTACCTAGTTTGATCGTGCCAGGTTTCCAGTTTCACAGTTTTTTAAGCAGGGATTGCCTGCCAGTGTTTTGTTGTTAGAGAAATTTATTTTTGGATGCGAGATTAAACAAAAAAAGGTGCCAATCAGCCTTGGCGGGAAGTTTCACTCTGGTGTTCAGTTTCTTAAAATGGCTCTGCTTAATTAACAGTGACAAAGTCAGTTCACCCGAAATAGAAAAATGCATTTTCTCACTTATTTTCAGTGGTGTTTTTCACTTCCTGGTATTTTGTAGCATCTTTATATAACTTGGAAAACTTACTGAGCTCAATATAAACTTTATTTCTAAGGGTTTTTTTTTTTCATCAGTTTTGACTCAGACGGTAGAGCAGGTCGTCTGGTAACCGAAGGGTTGGCGGTTCGATTCCCACTCTCTCCTGATCATGTGCTGTTGTGTCCTTGGGAAAGACACTTCACCCACCTTGCCTGTCCCTGTATGAATGTGTGTGAATGATGACCCTGCAATGAACTGGAGATTTGTCCAGGGTCCCCCCCGCCTTCACCCTTGAGTAGCTGGGATAGGCTCCAGTGACCCCCGCGACCCTGCAAAATATAAAAGCGGGTTTGGAAGATGAATAAATGAATGAATGAATAATTTCAGTGTTGGTAAGATTATTTAGATAAACCCTCATTTTATATCGATTACACAAGAAAACTGTCTGAAATCTCTTGTTTATTAAATGCTACCTACATTCTTCAAAAGGTAAATATGAATATGTATACACCTCTGGAAAAAAAACTGAGACCACTGCAAAATGAGCAGTTTCTCTGATTTTACTACTTATAGGTATGTGTTTGAGTAAAACGAACATTTTTGTTTCATTTTATAAACTACTGACAACATTTCTTCCGCATTCCAAATAAAAATATTGTCGTTTAGAGCATTTATTTGCAGAAAATGACAAATGGTCAAAATGGCAAAAAAAAGATGCAGTGTTTTCAGACCTCAAAATAATGCAAACAAAACAAGATCATATTCATTTTAAAACAAATTAATACAACAGACGCTGGAATGGAATGAGCTGTCATACATGTGGAGATGCTGATTTTAGGCAAAAAAATGCACTGGTCTCTTCATTTTTTCCACATATAACAAAACCTGTTGGTATGCAGGTGTACCTCAGCCATTTAGCCCATTAGTTCATTTGAAGACTGCAGTATCAACAGCGGGTGAAGTCTGCAGCCACTGCAGAGCAACAGCTCAGCACAAACTTACCCATAATGCACTTACAGTTGCTCACAGCCAAGGAGAGGTAGTACTTGAATGTGACTGACGTTACACTATTTCCCCAGTGCAGTGCAGTAGGGCTGTAACCTTAAAACTGTGTGTGCTTTACACAGTGGTGTTTGTTGTGTCAGTAATTATGTAATGTGGATACGGCGTTGAAAGAGGCAGAGGTTACACAAGGGAGAGGTCGGCACCTCTTTACCTGCCAACATTAGTATATTATTATTAGAATATCATACTGCTCTCTGTGCAAACATCACGCAAAAGTGTTTGCAGACAAACAGTGACACACATCAGCTACTGTTAATTGTTGCATAAATGCAGATTTTTAAAATTTGGAACTGATGATATCTGCAGGTTTTTGGCTCCGAATTGTAATGTTTTTCTTTTTAAACTAAAAGAAAAAAAAAAGCTCTGGAGTAAATTTAGATAATCAGGATAGTTTGGGTCAATCTTTAACCATAATCCCACAGGACAGAAAACAGAAGTTGCCTCTTCTCCTTACTTTTCTGGAGTAGCTCATTACCACTTCCACGGAACAGGCTGTAAATAGTCTGTCAGGGTCTTCGCACGTTAACAAAATATTGTGTTCGCGTTGTAAACAACAGGTGTTCAGAAAACGTCTTATGTAATAATGACGTATGGCGTTGCATGTCAGATGAAAGAGACTATCAAAGACTGATAGATTACAACGCAACCATGGGCATTGTGGAGTGGCATGAAGTGTGTGTGTGTGTGTGTGTGTGTGTGTGTGTGTGTGTGTGTGTGTGTACGTGCGTGTGTGCGTTCTAACTTTAGTAACTGAGGATGAGATGCTCTTGCAGTCAAACAGAGATGAGGAAATTCTCCCATTGCTCTTTTTTTTAACAAAACAAAAACAGCCGAGGGTGGCCATGGCTCGGATGGTAGAGCAGGTTGTCTGGTAACTGAAGGGTGGGCTGTTTGATTCCCACTCTCTCCTGATCATGTTCCGTTGTTTCCTTGGGCAAGACACTTGACTCACTCCAGTGTCCCTGTATGAATGTGTGTGAATGATGACCCTATGATGCACTGGCAACTTGTCCAGGGTCACCCCCCCCACCCCTGCCTTCGCCCTTGAGTAGCTGGGATAGGCTCTAGTGCCGCCCGCCCGACCCTGCAAAGGATAAAGCAGGTTTGGAAGATGGATGAATGAATGAAAACAGCCGGCCTTAGGTTTATAGAAAATGAGGCCGTTCATAAATTGATGCTTGTGATGGTAAATGTCTGTTTTTCTATTCTCTGCTGTTCTTTACACGTTGTTTTTTCAAACTCTGCCCCCCCCCAGGCCGTGAACTTCTGGCAAGTGCTGGTGATGAATGACGAGCACACGGAGCGCCGGTATCTGCTCTACTTCCTGCTGGGCTGGGGTCTTCCAGTTTTAGTCATCATCGTGCTGGTTATAGTCCTGCTGGGCGGCTTCGGCTGGACCATACACGCTGTGTACGGGCTGGTGCGAGGAGATGTGTAAGTTCACGTCATGTGTTTTCACAAGGAGATTTAGTCGGTGTTTGTCTTTTGAAAAAACAAAATAAGAAAACAGTCTGAATCGGTGGTTCTTTGAGGCTTTGGCAAATTCCACCCTCAACTGGAGTAAACAGACAACACCTGAGCCAGTGACATCACGTCAGGAGATCGCTTGTCCAATCAAGTGAATGAATAAATGAATGAGTTTCAGTGTTAGCAGGCGTTCCCACCACCCACCCACCCACACACACACACACACTTGGGAATATGAGTCTTTACCATGAAGGTGGAGGCTTTAACGCAGAAAGAGCCACATGTCACCCACAGTCTGCAGGCCATTGAGAGAGAGGGCGAGCTATAAATAAGCGCCTGTCACCTATATATAGAACACCTGAAGTCTGTAACGCTACAGATGAGGTCATTTAGTGAGAGCCTGGTAAACATGCATAGGCAAACGTTTTGTGCATGTGGAAATTATCGAGGTAAACCATTTCACGTATGATACAATGCGATATGATACGATAGACCTTTAATGGAGACATTTTTTTGACACAGCAGCAACACAAACATACATCTATACATACACACAAACATTAACCACAACAATAAACAAACATACATCTATACATACACACATAAACATAAACCACAGTGATATACAAACATACATCTATACGTACACACACAAACATAAACCACAGCAATAAACTTAGACTTCCTTTATTGTCATCACACAGACACACACAATGAATCTGGTAACGAAATGTCATAGAATTGTCAGCTGATAACACAAATAAATATGGAAATAGAAAAGTGCACAGTTGCTGAAATGAATCCAAAGCCAAGGGTGACTGCAGTGTAAATATGACAACACACACAGTCAATGTAAATAAGAAATAGATAAGATGGACAGTAACAATGTGAACAGTACTATAAACAGTGAAAATACTGCACATCAGCGTAAACAGTACTATAAAAAGCTATAAATAAACATACATCTATAAATACACACACACAATAATAAACCACAGCAATAAACAAACATACATCTACAGTATATGTACATACGCACCAATATAAACAACAGTAAACAAAACACAAACATTCATGTATACATACATACAACCTTAGTATAAAACCACAGTACATACATACATAAACACACAAACGTAAACCACAGCAATAAACAAACATACATCTATACCTACATACATACACACAAGCATAGACATAAACCACAGCAGGTAACAAGCATTCATTTTATACCTACATACACACTAGCATAAACGTAAACCACAGCAATAAACAAAGGAAAATATGCGTATATACACATCACGACGTGTGTGTGTGTGTTTGTGAATGTCAGCAAAGGGCGACGTGAATCGCAGGTCAAGTCAGAACCCTAAAATGACATCTAAAATTAGCCCGTGGTCTTAGGTGTGGCTGTTATCCTGGAGATCGTGTGTGAGTGTGCGCGAGTCTGAGTGTGTACGTGTTTCCTGTGGGTGGGCGTGAGACAGTAAGTGTATACATGTGAGATTCAAGGATACAGAGGAGTATTCAGTTTCCCTGGGAAGCTTACCTTCCTCTTTGAGGCTGTGAGGCGTCCTTTGAGTCCCTTCAGCTCTGCCCATCTGCGGAAAAGGGAGAGAAAACAGGCGAGCGCTTGTCTTGTTTCAACTTAACCTGCCTCTGTTTCAGACATGTGGAAAAGATTAATATATACGTACATAATATTTATGCAAAAAATTCTAATATATATTTATATTTATTTATTCATTCATTTGATTTATTTATGTATTTATTTGAGCTGTTTATTTTATGTAATTTTATAAATTTATTTATGGCATATGTGTAATTATTTGATCATAGTATTCATTTATGTTATGTGTAATACACAGTACACTACTCCTTCAGTGTAACACCTTGTTTAAATCATGCCTCCATATATATTTCATTTACTTTCTCATTGCCCTGATATCGTATTTTGTTTTTCTCCCACAGCCGCGGTGCTGTTGTCTCGTCTTTGCTTCTTTGCTGTATGTTTTCCCGCTGCGAGGTGGTTCTCACCTTTTGTGGTTTTAACGGCTCCGGTTACACCTTTTACGGACAGAGCTCCTTGAATTTTTAAAGTTGTCTTTAAATAAAATAGAGGCACATTTTGGTGACGCACAGGCCGAAAAGGTGATGGTAAATAATATAACTGGTAAATAACTAGTAAATGAATGAAATTGTTGTTATGCATTTTGATCTGTGCACTTATCTGTTCTGTTATAACATGTAATGATTTGGATTTAAACTTGTGTATCTTTGGGTGTAATGCAGGGATGTCAAACTCATTTTAGTTTAGCGGTCTAATTCAGCCATATTTGGTGTGAAGTGGGCGGGGCCAGTACAATAATATCAATAATGTCAACTCCAAACTTTCCTCGTATGATGAGAATGTTTAAGTCTACAAAGTGTCCTTTAAAACAATGTGAATATTATTAACAACCTCAAAATTCTTAAGAAAAGCAAGTGTAACTTTATCAATATTGTACCTCAGTTCATAATTTATACACGTACAACTTACAGATCACAGTCGATCTACAAACACACAAAACATTTAGATTAGATTAGAGCCCTTTATTAGTGCCCTGCGGGGAAATTTCAGGTTCCAGAAGCACATATAAGACAAGACACACACAGAGAGATACTGTAAGTATGATGAAAAATAAGAGTAAATCATAATAATATAAATATATAAATACAAATAAGAACAGATTGAGTGCAGCAGCAAAGATAAAAAAAGAGACAACGTCAGGTATATAGTAATATACAGATCAATAGTTATACAGATATATCGTTATACCCATATTGTTATATAGTTATATATTTAGTACCAGGTAGAATATTGTTAGAATGATGGAATTACTTTTCTTCAGAGGTTTCAAGTTGTCTATATTTCTTCAGGTTATTTATGTTTTTTTGTGAAATGACACCTTGTTTCAGTGTAAATACAGGGAAATTTCATGAAAATATTTACAATACATTTATTATTATTATGATATTTTCCCAGTCTGTACCTGAAATATCATTTTTGTAAATATCTTAGGTATAATTTTTTCACTTCACCAATTCATCCCAAGGGCCGGGTTGGAATCTTTGGCGGGCTGCCTTTGGCCCCCGGGCCACATGTTTGACACCCCTGGTCTGAAGTGAACAACTGTGTTGCCTTGACGCTTTGATTCACGGTTGTTTTATTTCTTTATTGCCTTTTTTACGAAGCAGCTCAAGCCTTTTCCTGTGGGTGTTTACATTCTCAACCGGACATCAACCGTTTTTCATGCAGTTAGTTTAATATTCCCACTAGTGAAAAAGTAAACTTTGAACGTCCCGTCATGATAATATGCGAGCTCTGGAAGATTCAGAGTAATTTTGTTCAATAAATGCGTCTTAATGTGTCAAATTGGAAAAAAAACCCAAGAGAAAAAGCTCCATACAAGGCTTTGCTCGCCTCATTTCACCTTCGTGGACTCAGTGAAGTGGACTCCTCTGTACATTTTTTTTAATTTTTTTTCATCCATTTCAGGAATCCCTGGGATTTCTTTTTCCTGTGAGAGTTTGTGTGCGTTAAAAATCTCAGCCATTCACAAGGCCACAGGCGTATTCCTATTACAGTGTATTTCCACTGTCATCGTCTGGCTGGGTTTTCTGGGAGAGGATGATGCAATGCTTTATTTGGCATACCTCATGTTATGTTATGACTAGCATGGCTCAAATGATTCTGCTATTACTCAGGACTGTGGTGAGGTCCTCTCCGTATCATATGCTCCCACAAAACCAAAGGTCAAGCTTGTTTTGTGAAAAAGGACACAGTCACACGAGTGTTTCTGGTCGTTGTTTGGCAGTTACAGTTTTATAGGAGGATGTTGACTTTCCCAGAGACAAACATTTCGATCACTGTTTTCTTTTTTAATCAAGGTAAAATACAACAAACTGTTCAAAACCTGAACAACGTTCCTGAAATTTCCCACAAAGCCTGCTGAAGCAGAGTGAAAACATTCAGTAACTATAGAGAAAGAAAAAAAAAAAGTTGTATGTGAACTTAAAAAAAAAATCTGGACCTTCAATAAACAAAATGGCTGTAGTTATATCATTAATATTGTCACGTGTGGAAATAAACCAATCTCCTCTACCCCGGGTTGAAGGGGAACATTTATTTATTAACTGAAACACACACAACACAAAACACACAGAGAACCACAGATATGAAATATTCCATCAACAAGCACACTAAAAGCATGAGAACCAGAACTACACAAAAAAACACACACCTCAACATTTAAGTCAAGCCAGAGTCCAGATCAGAGTCTGTACTGAATCAAAATGTCCAGTTTATGGTAGGGAGGAATGGTGGCGTGAAGACATTATGGGGCCACACTGCTGACTGAACAGACAGCCCTCAAATAGAGGCCTGATTATCTGCTCAGCCACAGCCTCGCAGCGCGGCCCAGGTGATGCTGATAATTAATCAGGTCGTGTCCCTTAAGGGAGAGAGTGCCGCCCGGCAACAGCATGGGCGAGCCATGACAAATATAGTGAGATACAATACAATACGGTTTGTTTTTGTCCATTATGTTACCTATTTCCTTACCCTAATCATCTTTCAAGGTTGTTTTTTTTCTTCTTCGGATTAACTGACATAACCGCGCCGCTGTGTTTTTCCTTTCTCGTTCAGTTTTAAGCTCTTTGGCCCGGGTTATTAACCTGCTGTAGCTGCAGGCTGACCTGGTTGTTCAGAAGATTTAGATTTAGGAACATACGTGAATGAGAATGTTTTGAGCCTTAGGCCGGCTCAGACCAACCACATCCTGTTTGTGAAGAAACCAAAGGCTTAGTCGGAGCAAATACAGCACAGAACCGTGCAGGCATGCATTGCGTTTATGATTTCTAAAGCTCACCCTTGAGTTCACTGTACTTTAAGTTTAACGGTTGTTTGCATTATATTCCCCTGTTCTGCACGTGAGCAAAGCAACCCCCCCATTCCTCTGTGTCCTTTCTCCAGATGCTTTATCCCAAACGTCTACGCGGCTCTGTGCACGGCCGTCCTGGTGCCTCTCATCTGCCTGGTCGCGGTGGTGGTGGTTTTCATCCACGCTTATCAAGTCACTGAGCAGTGGAAAGCCTACGACGACATTTACCGCGGACGCACCAACAGCACAGGTACCCACTCAACCGACAAAATATTTCAGGCCACACCATGTCACACACACATTCTCTCAGCATTTAATAATAGTGTTCACGCTCGGTGCCAACCACTTGTGCACTGTATGCACGCACAACGATCAAAGATAAAATTGCTTACGTGTTCAATCACGCAATCTTCCACTTCGTATCTCTCTCATACACATGTACAAACACAAGTCACCTACTTCGAGATGGAGTTTTATCTCTGTCTGCTCGGTACACTAAAAGGACTGATGTGCAGGTAAAGCAGTGATTCTCAAATATATTCTGTTATGTCCCCCCCTAGGAGGAACACCCCCCCCCCATATATATAGTATGTCTTGTCTATAAAATTGTAATAATAGCCTTATAAGTAGGACCTCTGCTATGGTGTGGGTTTGTTTTGGTACATCTCCATCTGTGATGCTAACACGGTCGCTGGTTTACTAAAGTAGGGTTCACAAAGCGGGATGACTGTTGACAATATTCACCAACAGTTTCACCACACAAAAAAACTTGAGCATGATTGGGGGGTAATGTCTTGAAGTGACGCCTTTATTTATTTGTCTTCATGCTGTCCACCAGTGGTGGACCCTCGAGGTCAGCAAGGCCTTCGCTGCTGGCCTAAACATAATGAGGAATATATATATTTTTAATATATATGTATTTTTCCATATTTATGTATTACATTATTGGTCTATACTCTTCATTTCATAGCTTTCCTAAGTTGGTTGCTCAGCTTCCAGCTCCTGGTGGAAGCTTGCCATTCTCAAGACAAACTTTTCAAGAACAGCTAGACACTCTATAAAGAGAGACTGGCCGGCCGACCGCGGTGATAGTAGTTTGTAGTAGTTGATAACTACAAACAGTACACCTGGGTGGCAGGCTCCGAAAAGTGGCGGACACCACTGGAGGTGGCGTGTCGCAGGCAGCGTGCTGGCAGACACCGGGTCCTTGTGGATGCCACGTCTAAACCTATGTTTGATGGATGTCAGTTCCTTTTGTTTCTCTGTTATTAGTCTACTCAGTAGACCAGGGGTGTCAAACATGCGGCCCGGGGCCAAAGGCGGCCCGCCAAAGGTTCCAATCTGGCCTGTGGGATGAATTTGTGAAATTACACTTTAGACACTTTTAAAAATTATAGGTCAGGTTCCACATACAGACTGGGACAAATGTTACCATAATAAACTATAAATACTGACTGCTACAAATTTTTCTTTGTGGAAATGCACATTTTTCATGTAATTTTCCTGTATTAACACTAAAACAAAGTATCATTTAACAAAAACAACATAAATAATCTGAACAAATATAAACAACCTGAGATGTCTGAAGAGAAGTCT
>JAPTHA010000029.1:12561308-12574242 GCA_029814585.1 Gymnapogon annona
AGAGTAGCATCTCCCCGTCTTGTATTCTTTTCTCCCTTTTCAGTAATAACACGCTGCGCTAGTTCATAATCATCATGGAGTGTTTTGATGACTTCTCTCCTTTAAAGTTGACATAAATTAGCTCTCCTTTCAGTTAACGACACGGCGTGAAGTCATATAGAAAGGACATGTTATAATATTTACTCTCTTAAATTGAGGGTTGCTGATGCTGTGATAGTACTTAAGTGACACTTGATGAAATTACTGGCGTTTTTTTATGCTCCCAGCAGCAGGAATGACGAATTCCAAAGTGTGTGTTTGCATTGCATAACACAGCTTTATCCGTGCGTGTGTTAGACACTTGCGTTTGCCTTTGATGGCGTGTAACGTTAGAGGCCTTTCTGCCGTTACCACTGATAAAATATGAATGGTCAGGGCTACTCGACGGGAGCCCTCCCTTGCTCGCTCGCTTGCTCGCTCGTCTGCGATCTGCTTTTATTGTCTTGGAAAGTGAGGTGGTGATGAAGGACACTCTACAGCACTTTGAAGCCCGGCTTTGATGTGGCGGCCTCAGGAGTGCACGGGGTGGCAGGGTTATCACTTCGTCAGATCTCACTTCAGCTTCCCGCCGCCATCTCTCTCTCTCTGTCTCTCTCTCTCTCACACACACTCTGTTATTGTTCTCGTGCACCTGTTGCCTCCCGCCTCGTGTTTATTTCCAAATTTAGCGCTCCCTCTCTCCATCCCGACTCTCCGGCCAGTGTATTCAGGCGCGATAAAAGAAGGCGTTGGTGAGGTGTAAGATAAACACTATCACCACACACTGTATCTTCTCGCAGCCAGAGATCAGTACACACTCAAACGGCTCTCGAACTTCAAAGACATGCATAACATGTCATCTTTAATCATTAGAAGCTGAGTTCAGCCGACGGCATTTAAATATCAATGCATTTCTCCCCCACATCTGTAGCAGGGATTTAGCAAACGAGAAAAAAAAATCATAATAATTGGACTAAGTGTGAGTTTATTCTTCTGTTTGACATTGTCAGTATTGGCCTCAGGTGGCTGATCCAAAATCTATTCATACATACTACCGGATATTTTTCACCTAGAAAAATTCCAGTGAAACTTTACAGATTTTTAACAATCATGGGGCAGTTACATGAATTTATCATCATTTATCAATAATGTATGATACATTATTCGTACATTGGAAGCAAAAATGAATCTTTCTATTAAGAGTCATGGCTCATGGGAGCATGGAAATGGAAATGTTTTGCCTTCCTATGGGTATGTTTTCCAGTGATGATAATTACCCTGCTATGTATCAAGCACTGCTGTGTTGTGATGTCGTCATTATCATTACAAGCAAATATCATAAAATGGGGCACCTCTTATTTATAGCATTACTTATGATGCAAAGATATAGTGCTTCATAAAAAAAAATCTTAATTATGCTCAAAATGTCGTAATGCAAGTGTTATGTGAGGATGGAAGACTTTATTCCTTCTATTACTAGTCCACGGTGCTGGTTTCTGGCTGATCACAGGTGCGATAGCTGACACCAGAAGCAACCGGGTCCTGAATCTTCAATTCAATATTCTTTATTGTCATTCAATGCTCGACTCAAAAAAGCGCATCTCCATAGAGTTAAAGCAACTAGAAAACATTAAAATGTATGAATCAACATTAAAATATAAAAATATACTTGGTACTAAAAAGTACCAAGTAAGTGTGCGGTTAAAGTGCTTAATGAGATGTTGCACCAACGAGGCAGCAGCAGG
Source organism: Gymnapogon annona (assembly GCA_029814585.1). Taxonomy (NCBI): domain Eukaryota; kingdom Metazoa; phylum Chordata; class Actinopteri; order Kurtiformes; family Apogonidae; genus Gymnapogon; species Gymnapogon annona. Next base: position 12,563,072 of record JAPTHA010000029.1, read on the forward strand.
TTAAAGTACACATCCGACATGTGTTTTCCTGGGCTGGTGGACAGTCTAATGGCCAGGGGGAAGAAACTCTCTCTGAATCTCTATGTCTCTGTGTATTTGGAAGCTTGTAAAAGTAGCTTGACTTTTCCATAACTCTCACGAATAGGTATGGAGGTGAGGATCCAAATGCGGAGTTGGGGACCCAAGAGGAGTTGAGCAAGGGAGTATTGTTTATTAATGTTAATCTTCACTGACAAACAGGTGATATGACGTGGATGAAGTTCTACGAGTCCATAAGGAGTTATTATGTGGCGTAGTGGGGAATGGTCCAGAGGTTGGGTCTCAATGCAGTAGTCCACTGTCAAACGATTCGGGTATGGGGGTGTTGTGGGGAATGATCCACAGGTTAGGTTCCAATGTACAGTCCACAGGCAACGGTGCGGGTAGGAAGTGGGCAGGCTCGAGGCAGAGGGTAGTCCATGGTCCGTGCCAAGGTCTTAAAATGATCGGCAAAAGAGTTAGTGCAAGCAAAAAGATACGGGGGTCAGTAAAGCTCTAAACAAATACGAACTAGTGACGAGTGACATGAAATCAGAGGTTTAAATACACAAGAGTTGGGGAAGACAGATGAAGCACGTTAGGGTGGGAGCAGTTAATCACACAAGCAGGAAAACAGGGTAAAAGCAAAAGTAAGGACACCAGACATGATACAAGAGGGAATCTATCAAAATAAACCAGGAAGTGACACGACAAAACTTAATATCTGGGAGCAGACGTGACAATAACAGCACTGAAGTGTGTATTCATATTTAGTCGTTTGATTTGGACTGAGAGGAGAGAGCTGCAGAGTGTATATTTTCACACTCTTTCATTTTCTTCCTGTGTCTTTTATTAGACATTTTTAGATGGAAAGGTCCTCTGTCTAATCCCCCTCCAGTGCCTTCCGGTCTCTTCTGTGTTCACGTGTCTTCCAGCGTCTCCTAAGAGACACCATCTGCTTGTAAAGTGTGTCTTCAGAGGACTGTGGTAACCCACGGTGATATGTGACATCCTGGTGCCAAAGACAACAGCGCCGCACCAAAGTCAACTTCTCCTGTTGGTCCAGTGACTAATGAAGAGCGGTGATGTCAACTCCGATCGCTGATGTCGCACTTGGCACTTGTTTATCAACGCCAAAAGAGTTTGGCCCTGCCCCCGTGACATATTGTGGTCAGTTTCCTCAGATTACCAGTATTGGTCCATCGGTTTCATGTGCAGTTAAATATAGTTCTGTAATGACGGTGACTGGATATGATTCATTTCTAGTTTTAAAGCCACAACGTGGTATTTTCTTTCAAAGGGGGATTCAAATCGTGCCTTGATCCCACGCCAACACATCCAGTTGATACGCTTTTGTTCATTCTTTAGCCTCCGTGACGTGTTGTTGTTTTTGATTTCGGTCCTTAAGGTCAACCTTCGCTGTCTGCTTTCACGTGAATGAACCCAAACACACACACACATGTTTTCTATTAAGCTGATCCCTCTCCTGTGGCGGTTGTTACGTTTCAAGACCGCCCACGAGAAAGGAAAAAATGTAGAGGCGAGATGGTTATTATTATTTTTAATGTATTATTTTTTATATATTATTTATCATTTACATTTATATTAACCCTTTACAAACCTCCCACACACTGTTATTGACCCTCCCCACACTGTATTACCCTCTCCCGCACTCTTATATGTAAACACATTTATGTAAATTATAAATTTACATTTATGTAAATTATAAATGGAAATACAACACGTATGTACATTTCTATATCACCACACAAACATGACATACAGTTTTTTTGTTTTTTTTTTGCAATACTCTCTATGTATGTGTTACAAATTGTCTTCTAATTTATTTTTTTACTATTGTTTTCTCTTTGCATTTCTAGGCTACAACATTATTATTTTTTTCAGGGAAATTATGAAAATATTGGAAATTTTAAAATGTTAAAGGCTGCAAAGATTAGCAATGGAGCTACAATTCGGGATTACACAGGAAAAAATGAAGAGACCACTGCATTTTTTTGCCTGAACTCAGCATGTCCACATGCATCACAGCCTACTCTATTCCAACGTCTGCTGAATCCATTTATTTTAGAATCAATATGATATTTTTTCCTTTGCACTATTTCCTGTCTGAAAACCTTGCATCTTTTTTGTTATTTTCACCATTTGTCATTTTCTACAAACAAATACTCTTAATGACACTATTTTTATTTGGAATTTGGGAGACATGTCAGTTAGTTTACAGAAGGAAACAAAAAAGGTAATTTTACTCGGACACACACGTATAAGTAGTAACATCAGAGAAACTGATCATTTTGCAGCGGTCTGTTAATTTTTATCCAGAGCCGTATATTTTATTTTTTTATTTTATATTTTATTTTTGGCTTTGGATTCACTTCAGCAGTCTTGCACTTTTGTATTTTTCATATTTATTTTGTGTTATCAGTTGCCAATCTATGACATTTTGCAACTAGTTTTCTTGTATGTGTCTGTGTAATGACAATAAAGGAAGTCTAAGTCTAAAAAACCACTGAGGGAGCAAATATAGACCAGCGATACGGAGAAGGATCACTGTACTAGTTTCAGCGCAATCAGCGACATTTGGACCAACAGAGTCTATAAGGCATGGGAAGGCCTGATAGATGGCGTGCATTTGCACCCGGCCTGCCTTTGACGTCAGAAAAGACACAAACTAGTTGTCCCTAGGCACCGACTTTTCAATCTCAGCGCTCTCTAAAAAGGACTGAGAAAAAAAAAAAAAAAAAAACTAAAGGCAATCGATTTGCCATCCCGGTATGTGACTCAAACAAGAGCCTCCGGGGGAAATGAGTCTGAGTCTGCGATTGGAATAAGGAAGGGCTCATCTGAGTGGAGCGTGCAGGTAAAGAGCCTCGAAAGACCATCTAAATCTGAGGGCATTGATTAGTAGTAAACAAACCCATCTGACCCGCTTTGCACAAAGGAAAGAGACGACAGAGGTGAACGAGTGTGGCTGCAATTAAATTCGTCTGTGCACGCAAGGGGCCATGTGGGTCTGAGTTTTATGGGGAAAAAAACAACAAAAAGGTTATTTTGTCTGTGAAGTCTCGATTAAGTAAGCAGGTGTTTCGTCCCGTTAGTGCTGAAGGCAAACGGGAGCGTGACCGAAAAGGGCAAGACCACGGTCATGGGCCATGGTCAAACCCTCGCATTAATTGAGCATTAAATATTGTAATTGAATCGTTATTTACAGTCACGTACAGAGTAAAGGAAGATAAGATAGATAACTTTATTGTCTGTTCCAGATAAAAACAGAAATTTTTCTTTTGTCACAGCTTCAAACAAAGTTCATAACTCACATCCGTGCCTCAACAACATTCCCACATGTAAAAACACAGGACCACAGATAAGAAAACAAGCAAAAGCAAATGAGATGTCTGACAACATTAAAAACACTAAAAACATGAAAAAAAAACAGTGCGTTTCATTTGATGTTATTAAGAGCAGCTATTGCAGAGGGAATAAATGAATTTTTGTAAATGTTCTTCCTGGACAGTGGGGAAGAGAACGAACTCCACACATCGCATCCATTCACTTGTACTTGGGAGCATGCGTTACCTGGCTTGCATCCGTTTTTCGCAAGTTTAATTGTCTTCCATTTTGTTCCAGTTTGCCTTGATGTCGAAGGCCGGATGGCAGAGTGTTTGTTGTTAACGTTTCTTTCATGCTGTGAATTTTCCATTAGGAGAATTTTCCATGTTTACCTCCACCGTTGTTGTGTGGCCCGCTTCCTAACAGCTGATTACTGTGCACGGGTAAACAGCTGCAGATGTTACAGCTGTGGACAGAAACATGCGTGTGTTCTTCATAGCGTGTATGATAGAAAAGAGCATTTGAGTTCACAGCCAGATGTGTAGCGGGGTCATTGAAGGATAAGAGGTCCAATTTTAACAACTAAAAATAAGGATATATTTGGCAGTCAAACTTTTGGAATGTATTGTACACATGCATTTAAGCAAAAACCCAAATTAAGAGGATTTTTGTTTTTTTAAAGGTGAATTAATAGGACATAGCCTTAAAAAAAAAGTTACAGAACACTTACAGAACTGTTACACTTACACTTACAGAACTGTACGTACTGTATTTCTCACCAAAAAAAATCACACGAGATTACGTAGCGAGAGTTAAAGTTAGCAAAAAGGGATGCTGGGTAAAGTGTCTCTCGGCCAATCAGCTTGCGAGCCAACCACAACGAGAGTCGAGAGTGAGAGAGTACGCTACATTACCATGCGTAATGAAATCAACTTATAACAATAATTAAGTATCGTTATGTATTCAACAGTGTAACTGAGGAAGAAGATTTACAGTATAAAAAAATATACGCATACTATTATATTACCATAATAATGGAATCGAGAATAAAATAACAAAAGGATTTATGTTGAGGTGAAATACATTTGTATCTGAAATTGATAAACCTAGATTAGGTGGATGGTAGCGTACATGTGTACTATTAGTGCACTACTGTATATACGTACTATATTGTAACGGACTGTGAAGTGTTACGTTCTATTCGAAGTTATTTTGTTCTGAGTGTGTGCTTTTGGGAATTTCGGGGTGTAAGTGAACGCACGGTGGAGTTGTGTTGATGGGCTACGTCTGTGTGTGTGTGTGCACGCGGAGCTGGGGAGAAGAGACGTGTGTGTTCGTGAGCGGAATACTGTACAGTTCTATGATTTGTTTTTTTTTGCCGTGGTTACGGCCGACACTTTCACAGGCAAAGCTCTCAGAGCCTCATTGGGAGACGCTTCAATAGTTGAGAGCGTCCTTTGTTGCTCTATGAGACTCTTTCACTAACTTCCGCTGCCTCGTTCGGACCTCTCGTGGCACTTTGGCTTTTTTTTTTATGAATATTTTTGAAAAATCCGCGATGCAATGAAGCCGCAAAAACTGAAGCGCGAAATAGCGAGGGATCACTGTTTGATTTAACGTGTACAGATAGTAACCACATAACCATAGTGTACACTGATGAATATTGATTTAACATATGTACAGATAGTATCCACATAACCATAGTATACACTGATTAATATTGGAGCCAGAGCTGATGGAGATTGTGTTTGGAGTTTATTACAATTATTACCAATCTTGGGTCACCACACATGATGTTTTGACACTACAGATGCATAAAACAACAATAATTCAAATGTCTGGTGAAGTTACAGTGTCCCTGCATATGGGGAAGGTATAGTATATGACGCGCATGTTATTTTTTAATATATTGTGAGGATTTTTTCATTGTAAAAGTTCAGTCAGACTGAAAAAGTGAGTGTCGTGCCATTGACCCAGTGTCACATTTGTTATGTTGAAAATAGGATCTCCTGGCCCTTGATGATGTCACGCTGTTACTCTGCGTCTACATCAGTGTCACATCAAGCCAAATTAGAAAGACCATAATCGAATCAGCGCGGCTCCACCCCTCATTATCTCCTCCGGTGGCGGCCCCTCTGCTGGTAAACCTCATTTTACTGTATCATCCCATCATCACATGCAGATGTAGAACCATTACCATCCAGTTCCAACCCCCGCTTCCTTATTCAACCTTTGTGCAAACCTAAAAATAGGACACAGGATATCTGTTTGTTATTAAAGGGAAGATGACCCAGCCCCACGCGGGGGCCACTCACGCATCATCAGCTGCCGCGAAGCGTTTATGGGATGGAGCTCTGTAACAGAGGTGCACACACGAAAAGGGAAATTTTGTATCCGTTAGTACTTTTAAACAGGACGTCACAAATATCCCCAAATGTCACAGCCGAGGAAATTCCTGTTTATTGTGTTCCAGCAGTGGTGAACGTTTCCATCCTGACTTGATCACTGCTCTTCTCGAACGACCTGTTGATGTCTTCTGTCACAATGCTGAAAAGCGTGTGTGCTCCTGCCTCATGATAGCTATGTATTTACCACAGGGGGATGTTTGCTTTGCACCAGCTGCCTGTAAACAGGAACATGTGTGCTGCAACCTGTGATGAAACCTGGAAATGTGGCGTGTGTTCTGAACGTGTCGTTAAATGTCCCGAGGATCCTCATCCAACAGGAACGACGTCATCAGATCTTACTCAGAACTGGGAAAATTCTTCATTTTAGACCAAGGCGCTATTTTGTAATTTCACACAGAATATACTTAGGAGGTGTGAGGTCAACATATGTCTTGCTGTGACTCATGCGGTTCACTTATTTATAGTTTTTTTTGTGTGTGTCTGTCGTTATATCTGTTTTTATTAGTTTATTGTCTGTTGTCTCTGATCTTATCATTGTGTCTTGTGAACGTCGTCTTGTCGTGCATGACCGTAGCCGTAGTATTGTCATGTGAAAAATCCAAAGCAAAATAATAATTTAAAAAAACCCAATATGCTCTAAATATTCTGAATACAGGTGGTCCTCGGGTTACGTCCGAGTTCCGTTCCTACGTCGGCAATGAACACCCAAATTTTGCTGTAAGCCAAAATTAACCCTTTAATACCCCCCAAATAGCCCCTAAATGTCTGAATAAATAGCCAAATACTGTACACGTTTTATACTTTCGATTAATTAAATAAAATACATTTAAATAAAAAAATAAGATGCTGTACTGTACTTGCTATCACTGCTGGAGGAGGAGGGGATGCTGTGAGAGCAGGTACGGGTTCTACTTTGGTTCAGTACTTGGAGATGTGCGTCTGGAAATCTTCCTCTTTCCTCCCAGATCTCACGGTAGCACCGTACACAGTCGTGATCACCGTAGAATTCATAGGTGCTGAATCCTTCTCACAGTCTAAAATTCGGACTTTGTTCTTAATAATGGTCGACACGGTCGTCCGACTGAAGCCTAAGGCTTTACCAATGTTCGTCGGTGTCTCGCCTTTCTCCGACCTTTATATGATGTCCAGCTTCGTTTCCATGGTAATGGATTTCCTCTTGGCTGGACCAGCATCGCTAGGAGATCCTGCTTTCTTTTTTGGGGCCACGGTGTGAAAAAGGAGGGTGACAAAGCTGAGTAGAACGATAATTACGGAGCACAAACACAGAAGCTCTACACTACACTGCAACAGTATGGGGCTGGACACAAAATGGCGGACAAGACTTGGGCGCCGTAAAGTAGACTCGAGCGACGTAAAGTCGAAATGGCGTAAGTCAAGTACGCTGTAACCCGGGGACCACCTGTAATAGACAATTATAAGTAAATATAATGTCATTCAATCCAGAAAAATAAAGATTGTTTTAGGAGTAGGTGAAGTTAACATGAGGAAATGCCCATGTAGTTTCTACTACAAATATTAAATGTCCATAATATTAAACGTTATGGATCACAAATAACTCATCGGTTTCTTCTACTTCCACCGTCTTCCCATGTTATCATTCCCTGGCGTCTCTTATTCTGTGTATTATCCTGACAGGGTTGATCCTGGCTCTGCTTTGCTCTCCTGTGCGATGATGTGGCCTCTGGAGTGATCAGGGAACACTTACATAACCGGCAGTAAAGTCTGTTCCTGCGGCTGCACAGTCCTGCTAATGATCTGTGCTAATCACCTGCAGTGCTGCGTTGATGGGTGTGCGGTCAATAATGGCCCGTGTACAACACACACCCAGGCTTAAACACACACCTGTATGCTTTTACATGACACAAAGGACGGCTCATATCCCTCACCAACCTTATCTGGATGCACAAACAAAACACCCAGAGAACATACGTCATCACACCACACTGAGTCAATCCCGTAATGCCTGTCACATTTTATTTTGAAATTTTAAAAAATGGTGTACTGTATTTTTTTTTTTTTCTCACATAGACGCGCCACACACTCATAGACGCACCTTCAGCTCACGGCCTGTGAGATATTCCACGTGTCTTATCTCTTTATCTCTTATCTTAACGTAGTCGTGGCCTCCAGTATTATCCAGGTTTTCAAGTTTCTTGTGTGTTTGCTATTGTATATTGTATATACCATTTGTATAATATAGTGAGTTTTTTTTCAGACTGTATATTTATGCCTTTTTTATTACTATTTTTTATTACTCCATTTTACTCTATTCTGTTCCATTGTTTTGTTCTATTCTGTTCTTTCTATTGTTCTGTTCTATTTTATTCTATTCCATTCTGTTCTATTCTGTTGTTTTGTTCTATTCTGTTCCATTCTGTTTTATTCTGTTCTATTATTCTGTTCTGTTATTCTGTTCTTTTTTTATTGTTTTGTTCTGTTCTATTTTATTCTATTCTATTTTATTCTAATCTGTTCAATTGTTTTGTTCTATAGTTTTGTTCTGTTCTATTCCATTGTGTTTTATTCTGTTCTGTTCTTTTTTATTGTTTTGCTCTGTTCTGTTCTATTTTATTCTATTCTGTTCAGATTCAGATTCAGATTTCCTTTTATTGTCATTGCACAGACCAATGATCTGGCAACTAAATTTCATAAAGCAGCACAGAGTAGAAAAAAAGAGCAGATATACAACAAAATTGAAATTCTTGCGCAACATAGACAATATATACAGTACACATGATTGAAGTCCCGGAGTTGATAACGATAACGAGGGCAGTGATGCGTTGTTCCGGAGCTGAGAGACGTAGTGACTAGTAACTTGTTCTGTTCTATTTCATTCTATTCTGTTTTGTTTTGTTGTTTTGTTCTATTCTATTGTTCTATTCTATTCTTTTTACAGCTGACTGAGATTTGATGTTGACTTGAAGCAGGACTGCTCTTTATAATCCTTCCTCCTGTGTCAATATTCCTTGGGTACATGGGTAACGACGGTCACTTTAGTACTTGTATAAAACAGAGACCTGTGGTTTGTTAACATGTAATTTTACCGTTTCAATACAGAGCGGCTTATTTCCTCCGTTGCATCAATATTACTTGCGTTGCTTCGTTTGCTTTTGGTCTGCGGCCGCCGTCATCACCAGTGATGGGTGTTGTGAAATACCAGACGCTGCCGTGGTATGTGACACTCCGGTGTTTTAGGGTAATTCACAGCCCGCTGATGTTGACTCAAGAGAATTTGGTCATGACGAGGATGTTGAGGACGCAGAAATACCAGCGTGTTAATGATGTCATGGCCCGTAGATGAAGTAAACGCCATTCATCATCTCCAGCTGTTGGAATGAGCGCAGTGGCATTTGCTCAGTACAGCACTTGTTCATGATACACACGCTCGATATAGAATAAATCATGTATGCAGTGCTGTGTGAATGTCTGTAGCTTTGGGGGTTTCTGCAGGGTTGACATGGGCATACAGATTTGTTTCAGTTATGTTTTGTTCTCTCTTTTTATGTTTTTATATGAAAGACACAAAAATTTATAGAATTTAGTGGAGAAGCAGCACAATTAGAAACATCCCACGTGTTAAATGAAACTTGGTGTAAAACACGAGTAAATTAATGCACTGACTCTCATATTGTCTGAAGTAAAAGGTTAAAGGCGTGTTTAGTACAAAGAGAACTCGCACTAAATACGACCATTTTGGTTTATAGAAGCTCCTGTTGTCCCTGAGTACTTTAGTTTTCAATGCTGTACATACTGTATGAATAAAGTAGTCCCTCGCTATATCGTGGTTCACCTTTTGCGGTCTCGCTGTTTTGAGTTTTTTCGTTCAATTTTGCACTTTTTCTTTTTTTACATCATGAAGGCACATTCATATGCCATCATATGAAGGCACATTGTGTTCTGCTTCCTGATTGGCTAAGACCATTGTATTCTCTCTCTCTTGTATTCTGCGTCCTGATTGGCCAATCTCCTCCCTTCCAGGTCAACAGTACAGAATGCGTTCATCTTGGCAAATGTACTTAAATCTTGGATGTTAGCAGTGTGACTGTGAAGTGCTGTATGTTTGCAAGTTTTCTCCACGACAAAACCCATAATGTCGACGAAACATTCTGTGCCGTCAACCACACCTGCGGTTGCACGCAAAAGACAGAAGAAGATAGCAGCCATCGGGGAAAAATACAGAGGAAGATGTTAACCACTGCGCAAAAAGGCAGAGGAAGATGCTAACCATCGTAAAAAAGGCAGAGGAAGATGCTAACCACTGCACAAAAAGTTGGACTTGTGGACATGTTGAAGGAAGGTGCAAGTTGCGTGGCTGTAGGGCGTCATTACACAATAAATAAATCTTTGGTTCTGTTCGGTTTGTTTGAATCAGAGCCAGGATAAAGAGGGACGGTCAGAGGAACTGTGAAATACGAACAAGTCGGTATTGATCATTTCTTAGTGTTTTGATCTTTGGTTTCATTCTATAATACTGTACTTGTTTTTTAAAATCCAAGAGGGTTTGAACTTTGACAGTGTTTAAACAAGAGAGAGTGTGTATGAGGTGTGTGGTGAGGGGATTTACAGCCTCAAAACATATAGAATAACTACAAAAAACTATCGCGGGTTATTTCTAGAACGTAGCCCCGCGATAAACGAGGGACCACTGTATCCAGATGGTGTCTGAATACAGAGACTGACAAATGCATGTGTATCATCCAGCCAACAAAACAAACTCCACCTTAAGAACCTCCGTCTCTGAAACCACCTCGAGACCAGATGATAAAAGCGTCTTCTAAATATTTCTCAATGCTTCCTGTCGCTCTCTGTCTGCAGGGTTTGTACACGTTTGCCGTCTACTTCATCATGCACAACCAGGTGTGCTGGCCGACTAAAGCCACTTACACGGTGGAGATGAGCGACAGTCCGGACTCCACTTACCCAGGAGGAGGACCGGCCGCCGTCGGGGGCGACATCAGTAAATCAACTCAGAACCTCATCAGCGCCATGGAGGAGGTAGAGGCAGACACACTCACACTCACAGCGTTAGGGTTAATAAAGGACAAACAAAGCCCACAGACCCCCTCAACTATAGTATATCCTCTGAAGACCATGCATCTCTTACACCAAAGGGAGATTATATTTGTTCATTTTTCACCATGTTCGAGTTTGGAATTTTTTACTAGTATATGGTCATCTATCCATCTATTGAACTGAAGTGAATATACCTTTATTAGTCCCACGAGGGGAAATTTCACACACAGCAGTGTAAATACAAAGGGTAGAAAAAAAAAGAGCAGAACAGAACAGATGCACAACAATCTCTCTATCTATCTATCTATCTATCTATCTATCTATCTATCTATCTATCTATCTATCTATCTATCTATCTATCTA
>JAPTHA010000029.1:12590624-12601556 GCA_029814585.1 Gymnapogon annona
TTTTTTACACAATTGGTGCTAGGGAACACATTTTGACACCTATGGGGTCAAATTTGACATTTTATGAAAATTTTCACCAAACTTGATACGTGATTTGGTCAGTTTTTGAGCACGTTCATGGGGTCAAATTCCACTTTAAAGTAGCATGGTATAATCTCAAAACAAAAACAATACAATACAGCCTTTCCTTCTGGCATGGCCTCTCACTCTGTGATTGGGACAGGGCCTCACCCATCAGGCTCGGTCTCTAATAAACCATTCAATGAACCTCCCCCTACAACTGATCAATCACCACCCTCAGTTTAACAAATGTGTAATACTCATCTAACCCCAGGATGGCGATCACTGATCATGCACCTTCACTTAATGTCATATTCACTGTTGTATCCACTTCAAGTGTATAGAAATGTATAGAAAGCCGTTTTTAATACATTACTCATAGCGTTAGTTATATTTTTATATAGTTTCCTCCTGTACTTTCATCTGTACAGTACATATAGTTGTTCGTTTTATTTTTATATGCAGCTGTATAATTTATATAAAGCAGTTAGCTGAGTTCATAGAGTCTTTCTATTTGTGTACTGTCACATTGCCCACTCAGGGTTACCTAATAGCTTGGCTGCAATGCATCTCGCCTTCGATGCCATGTGGCTCGTTCTAATCTGACCATAGCTAAATTAAAAGTCCTTTTGGTACGGAAGTGGATGACAGTGTTTCCCCGTAGCTCACCTTGCCTCCCCCTGCCTCTCTCTGCCTCCCCTCTTGCCCTGGTGGCCCACAGCCCAATTTCCCACTAAGTCCAGGTGTCCCTCCACACAAGAGAAGACTGCATCTTAATCAGTCCCATAGACACACACATGCTGCATAATGCAGGAGACACACATGCTCGACTAACACACACGCATGCACTTGCACTCAACATAGACTCACAACCAAGCATTCATCTGTGCAAAGTCTAATTAAGCACGTACACACAGAGACACATACACAGTGCAAGGGGCACCCCACTGTCACCCTACCTTATGTCTAGCAGTGACACTTGGATGACACCAGCAGCAGGATTATAAGAGCATATTTATTAGCCTTAGCACTGGCCCTGTGCAATGCAGGGGCAGGAGTGCACACATAAACAGGCTGACACACATAAGAAAACAAACCTGAAGACCAAGAAAAAGAAGCCAGGAACAGAAACAAAATGACAATTAAACCCCATTAATTATGCAATACTTAGACAGAAACAAAATCCCGCTCAGATCAGGACGAGATCTGGATTAAGGTGTTTAAATCTGCACTCTAAGTAGGGCTTTAGGGCACGTACGACAATTGGCATATAATGAAATAAAAAAACCCATACTTTTGGTCATATATTCAAATTGACTTGGCCGTCGGTTAGGAATACTTTTTGAGAGTAATTTTATTTTCCTTATCTGCTTTGCATTACGCTAGGAGACAACTTTCCCATGCATAAACCTTAACACCGGAAAGCATTACGTTTCTCATATTGAAATTTGGAGACAAGTAGCAGATAAGGATGAAAGGGCTTTGGTATTTAAGGAGGAGAATCGTTAAAGAGAGAAAACAAAGACGTGACTCGCCGTCACTATCCTTTTCCTTCCCCATCCTTATTATCCTGTTTTGATGCTATAAGGAGACAAATGAACTTCAGGTGCCTCAAAATCTCTTAATGAACTCTCTTTTACCCCTCAGCCTGTCCTGCGTACACTAAGCTGGCACAGCAGTAGTTTCTTTATATCACTTTGATGTTTGATTGGCTCTGCCGACGTGAACGCACGTGCCATCTTATGTAGGAGAAGGCCACAGAACTGAGTGGGTTCTTTATAGTACCGTGGGTGTGCAAACACTATATATATACATACATACATATATATATATATATATACCATTACATATATTTGCACTTGTGTACTGGTGCAGACCCACAGACGTATCCTTCAGGCTCACACACATTAATCTCGCCATCACCAGCACTACCATACCGGCAAAAGCATGGCTGTGAATGCATTTGTAAACATCCACACATTAGTATGGGTACACTTCACTAAACACACTTCAGTGTTAGATTGAGAAAGGAAAAAAAAAACCTGTCTGGTTCTGTCTCTATATGTTTACATTTTAACCAGCAGGCTCCGTATGAGTGTGTGTGTGTTTTTCTACATCAAATAATCATTCTCTCATTATCTCCCTCAATAGAAAGACAAGCACCAAACAAATAGCATGGGGCATCTCCTCCACAAACGTGCCAAATAGATTTTCTGTTTAGCCCAGTCCTTTCAGTACCCGAGAGTTATTTCTGTCTTGTTTCTCTGTCTCCTTGGCTGCGTGTGTTTTCACATGTGTACTTCTCCGACGGCTCATCCAAATTAGTGCCGTTTAAATGTACAAAACGGACCGAGATGCTTTCTTTCTTTCTTTCTTTCTTTCATTCCCATCCAGTTTTCATCTGAGATTTGTCATTCTTTTGGTTCTGTCAAACAAATGGCCACAACATATTGTGTCAACAAAAGCTGCGGCTCAGTCACACGGTTTTTCACGTCGACGCACAATGTTTTTATTGTAACATAAACCAGAATCATAGGGAGAAAAGAATGGAAGCAAATATCAAAAAGGCATAAAATGAGTAGGAGACAAATGAGAGACAGAGAGAGAGAGAGAGAGAGAGAGAGAGTGGCCACCTCACTAGTCAGCAAACGCAAGAACCATCTCCATTAGGAAAAGGAACAAGCAAATGAAGAGTGACATGGATTGGAATAAAACATATGTTGGGCTCAAGCAGTATGGCTAGCTTGCTATTTTCCTTGAGCTTTTTTATTTTTTTTAAACGTTCATAGATCTATATGGAGTTGGCCGGCTGGCTAGTTGGCTGGCACCGTTGGCTGCTCAGCAGTCCCGAACCAGCCTATTTGAAAAGCCTCATGTGTTTTATTTGGGCCTGCTTTACCCTGTCATCTGCAGTCATAGATGGGATGTAATTGAGTCAATTGTCATTTTCATGGATGCGAGTTGCAAGGAAGGAGAAGACGATGGAGCACTGCGTGTCATAGTGTCATCGGCCTTTATGAGCCGGAGTCCACATGATAAAATGTGCCTCAAATAAAAAATAAAAAAAAAACCTAGAGCCAGATTATATATTTAATTACATTATATAATCTCAGCCACTGTTATATTCAGACATGTACACTTTTTTTCAGTCCGACGGTTCATTTCATTTGATCACCATTCGATGGCAGCGCCACAGATATAACATTAATGAAGGAAATAAATATCAATATAATCCGTGAAGTCAACATATATCACTAAATGTCACCTGAATTCATTACTCTGCCTGTAAACATCATTCCTGCTCCTGTCACAACAGACACGTTCACACCGGCAAAAGCAAAAATTCCCACGATCCTCCACTTCACCCATGGTATGCGTTCTATTACGGTTCATAGATTCCCTGCGCCATTGTTGACATGTCGGTGAACTCTTTTGCTAATTGTTGTCTTTTTTTTGTCCTCTCCTTTCCTTTTGGTCCACAACACATTGGGATCAAATGTTATTTCACCAAAAACAAGCCACATTCAAGGTCATGGTTTCCAGTTTACCCATTCATTCCTCCCAGTCTGTATCCCTCGATCATTCTTTCTCTTTTCACTCCCGCTACATGTGATCTGTATCCTTTGCACTTTTTTTGGATGTAAGCCGAAAATGTAATTTTTGAGAGGAGAGGAGAAAATGAGTCTGGTCCACATGTGTCTGCTGTGTGTTCTGGTAAATACGGCCGACATGTAGTAAACCTTGGGTAATAGCTAAAAGGAATACTGTGATTTGGAGATCAGTTTCCTCTAATGGCACCATCTAAGACAGTTCCAACTCAAATGTGTGTGTTGAGTGTGTGTGTACGAGTGTGTGTGTGTATGCATACATGTATGACTGAGAAGCGTAGTATCTGTAAATATTTATCCTATTCATCTGTTTCCATTGCATAGACTGAGCCGAGCTGTATAGATGTTTTGCATATGACCGTACTCGTGTTTGTTGGTCATTAGGGGACCAGTAGCTCTTTGCTACACTGTTCCGACATAACACACACTCTTGACACTGGTGTGTAGCCCACTCTAACAGATTGCCAGTCAGGCTATGGAGTTACAGTATGGCTCTTGGGTTAGGTAGGGAACTGTACAGTATGTGCTGGGGGCAGGGAGCAGCTCAGCAAGGCAAGGCCCTTCTGTCTCCCTGTCATCGCCTTGTGCCATTGGGGGTTGAAAGTGCCAGTGTGTGTGCGTGTGTTTGTGTGCGAGCAATGCAGTGATGCGGGTGGGCGCACAGCCGAACGGGCACTTGACTGGCGCTGTGGCACTTAGCTTGCGCGTAGCTGCGGGCTTGGCCGTGCTCCAGGTTAACTCGGCATGCTGTGAGGTTTTTTGTATCCATGTGCGTTGGGTGATGTGGCACCAGATGCCACTCAACGTATCCAAATCCTGTTGACATTTGGAGCGTGGGCAAACGGGCACACAGGAAGGAAGCGGCAAAGAGGAGGGAAATTTAATTAAGACGAACGGCGTTTCTTTGCCATTGTTTTTGTGCGGCGGCGGTCACACGTGCGAACACATAGTCTTACGGCAAAACAGGAAGAGATCATGTGGACTCACACGGTTTGTCGACACATGGACTTGAGCTATACGTGTTTTTTGTCTTATAGTTTTTTTTACACTTTGTAGGAAGCTGGCCGATTCAAGAGGATGGAGGAAGAGGAAGGAGTGAGGCATAAGGGGGAAGTTGATTGAGAAACGAGCCCGTGTGTGCATGGAGGAGGGGGGTAATTTGATTAAGCAGCCTGGCAGAAGGAGGAAGAGGGAATAGTAGGGTGACCGGTTGATGCCAACTCCTTCTGGCATGGCCTTCACCTCTGCTCCTGACTGAGAGGAGATGGCGTTGGACAGTGACACTCGCAAACATTTGGACCGAGCACGGGAACGGAAAGGGTCAGATGGAGATAAAGGAAGGAGGTGAAGGAGGCGAGTGTTGCCAAGGTGGAGAAGAAGAAAGGATGAAAAGGAGAGTCAAATGAGGATTCTGTTGCAAACTAGGCGAGATAGAAAGGTGGTGAGTAGGTGGTGATGTGAGGAGACGCCCAGCAGGAGGTGAAAGAGTAGGAGGTGTTGTGTAAAGGGCAAACCAGGGCCACCATGTTAGAAAACCCCCATCACAGTTTTTAATAAACTTTTACACTATCAACTTGCCAGATCTATTTTTCCACAGATAAAAATAACACTTTCTAATCACTTTATTAGGGTGTGATGTGAACACCCATGCAATTCTGGTATTTCTACATTTGTTGTTGTTGTTGTTTTCGTACTACCGACACTATGCAGCACCAACGTCTTGTGTATTATCTTTACTATTATTTCATTGTCGCTCTGCTCTGGCGTCCCTTCGTCCACTTATTTTTCTGTTATTTCATTTATGTTTACGCCACCTGCAGTGTTGGGAGGACTGCTTTTTGAAACACAAAAGGTTGCATATTATTGGTTAACCTTAAAAAGGGAATCGTTAAGAACAAGCAATAGGTTATGTAAATTGTTTTCTCGTTTCACAAAGAAATTAGTGACAAACTTCCACATCTTGTTAGTCCACCTGCCCTGGTATAATCAGCTTCTGTATTCCTCATATGACCTTTACACTGGAAAAAATAGATTCAGATGTAACCCTTTTGTTCAATGTGTAATGTTACAAGATGTAAACAATTGTATGTTAAATGTGCGATTGAATAACTCTGTTGCATCTAACTTTATTTCCTGGCACTAACTGAATACGTGCTCACTTTAAGAAGGTACTGGTTGTGCTCCCAGCGCCAGTCGGTCTGCGTGGAGGTAACGTGTTGCCTTCTTGTCTGTGCGGGTCTCAAAAACAAGCACCGCAATAGGTTAATGGGTCCCTCTAAATCACTCACAGGCGTCAACGTGAGAGTGAATAGCTGTTCATCTGGATATGTCAGACCCTGTGATGAACTGACCATGCGTTCAGGGTGTCACCCCCCGCACCATCTCCCTCCCACCCACTACCCCCAACCCCATGACCCACCAGAACATTATTAGTAAATAATATGAATATATGTATATTTACACTGTTTATAGTGCCGTTTACATTGTTACATTGTTACTGTCCATCTTATTTATTTCTTATTTATATTGACTGTGTGATTTTTTGTTGTCACCTTGCACTGCAGCCACTCATGGCTATGGATTCACTCAGCAATTGTGCACTTTTCTATTTTCCATATTTATTTCGTGTTGTCAGTTGCCAATTTATGACAATTTGCTACCAGATTCATTGTGTGTGTCAGTGTAATGACAATAAAGGAAGTCTAAGTCTAACATTAAGCACCTCAGACGTATAGCATTCTATCTAAATGTATGTACTCTTTCACAAAGAAAATTGGGGATGTAGCCTTTAGCCAACTATGCACCAAAACTATGGACTACAATTCCCAAGGACATCAGAGAAGGCAGCTCACTAAATATATTTAAAATTAAAAACATTTTTGTTTTCACTGGCCTTTTGAAGGTAGATGAAGATAAAAAAAAATGGGGTTACAAACACTAAACCAGAATACACACTGTCTTTATGCCATTTTATTTAAACTTTATAATTTCATGTATGTACAGTATGTACCTGTTATTGCATCTCTTTCACCCATTTTATGCAATTTTGTTTAAATCTCATTTTATTTCTTGTTTAATTGTACTCTCTCACCCCTGTTTATGCAATTCTGTTGAAATATCATTTTATTTATTGTACTTTTATCCAAACTTTTATTAATTAGTCTGTAGTCTTAAATTAATGTGTTTATTCCTTGTACATTTTTAACTGATCTGAAGCACTTTGGGCAACAATTCTTGTCTGAAAGGTGTTATACAAATAAAAGTATTATTATAATTATTATTATTTTTGTTGTTATTATGGCTCATGAAATGTGACACGTGAATACCAAAGTTGTCATTGGTCATCTTCTGCATGTCTTGTGTCAAATCGGTCTGCTCTGGAGTTTGGACTTACACTTTATGTACTTATATACATTAAATTCTAATAAACATCTCACGAAACATGGGTAAAAACAGCCACTTACTATTGGGCAAGATGAGAATCTACTGCTGTGGTTTCACACAAACGTTTTTCAGCAAGAACAAACTCCTTTGACACTAATAGTAGGTGGACACTAACGCCTGTAATAAATATAATCAATGTCATTTGTGTCAAAATATTTCACAGGATAAGCATCTGTGCATTCGCTAAGGGAAATGTTTCCACAGCGATAACCTTTTCATGAATGTTTTACATGAAGCACGCTGCACTGGTTATAGAATCAAATAGCGTGTGATTTTGAACTGAGTCATACTGTATAAATATTTACCAATTTCTGGGTCCAGGACAACGGCTCAGCAGGAGACGTAGCACAAAATGCCAGGTTTAGGCAAAAGGGCCAATGACAGAAAACACCACAGATACAAAATAAGTATTGCATTTAATATGTGACAATGCGACCGGGAAATAGATGGTTAGGGATAGAACAAGAATGTTATATTACGAAAAAAAAAAATTAAGAAATAAATACAGTGGAGACAGAAACTCCACTATTTACTGTCAATTCAATGCAGCACCTGAACATTTCTCTGCTTTATTTATTTAAGTCCACAGGTTTGTTTTTCCTTCATCCTCCTACCTTTCTTTTAACATGTACAGACTGTTGCCAGATTTTACTGTCAAATGGCAATACCGGTCACTTTAACCCCTATAAACACTGGACCGGTATTAGTGTTTTTGCTGGTGAGGTTGGGCTGAGGAGTATACACAGCCTCATTTAGATGCAGAGGGCTGGGGCTGATGTCTAGCTCTCAGGTCTCACAATAATTATTTTAAATTGCTACGAGGAACACAGGTCCTGGTGGGATATATTACCTCTTCTCTAACCAGAGATGAATTCCTCCATCCACATACATACACTGCAACCTCCTGGCTACATATATATTTATATGTAATATAGAAGTGTGTGTGTGTGTGTGTGTGTGTGTGTGTGTGTGTGTGTGTGTGTGTGTGTGTGCGTGCTCGCTCGCGCCAGTGTGTGTGTGCGTGCATGAGGTCATAAACACGCGTGCTTACACGTGTTTGCCGGTTTTTGTTTGTGTGTCTGTTTTTCACAGGGTCAGTGTAATGTATATTTTTCAAGAGGGGCTAGAATTAATTTTTGACACGAGACAAGGTCATATGGTTGCATCTGTGCAGCCCAGACATAGTGTTGGTTCAGCTGTGAGGACGACCTGCTGAGTGCATGTGCTACCACTGCTGGTTTCTATAAGTGGTTATTTTGATCATATATTTGGTTTTTCCAGTGTATGTTTCCCTACTGACCTGAGAATCTACATACACATAAAGAGTTTGATACAGAAGAGGTTCATAGCACTTTTATTAACTTTGATTACACTTTGTTTGGTTTTGTTTGTTCCTTGTTTATGTTAAAATCCATGTACTTCTGTCCTCCCACACCGCAAACTTGGATGTTTGTTGTGTTTTCAGCAAAGATTTGAGACACATTTTACTTTCTACCCACTGTGGTAAATGAGTGTGTGAGGTTCTGTGTGTGTTTGTGTGTGTGTGTGTGTGTGTGTGTGTGTGTGTGGTCTGTTTGTTTCGCCACATCTCTCTGTCTTATTTAGAGGAACACCACATGCCATGTCCAATAAACCAGATTTTCCAGAGGGAGTTTAAATGATCTGGAGGGAAACGTATCTGTCACGTCAAGTCCTCTGGATGATAATACATAAATTAATGGTAAAGTGTTGTTTATTCCAAGCTACGTCCTGCTGAATTTGGATCAGCATGCCTGTCTTTGTCTCTTAGCTGTCCATGTAGAAATCACCAGCACCTCTGCAACAGGGAGTTGCATTTCAGAATCAGATTTTATTGATCCCGGGGGAGGGGGGGTAATTTTAGCGTGTCCATTGAAGTGTAGTAAAAATAACACAAGAGAAATGAGCAAAAAAGCAAAAGAGAGAAAGTTAAAAAGAGTGTGTGTGTGTGTGTGTGTGTGTGTGTGTGTGTATATATATATATATATATTTATACTAACTATATTTTCAATCTGATAATTAAAGAAATATGCATAATTAAGTGCAAAAATTCTTCTTCTCTGTGATGCAACAGAGATGATCAGTATTCACCTTATCCCCTGGGCTACGTGTTTATATGCCACACAACAAAAGAAACACTGATTCATTGTCTTTTACAAGTTTTTTTTATTTATAACATTCTAAATAGTTAGTACCTTAAGTGAAGTTAGTTAATAACTTGCTGCTCACCTGGGTTCTTATATTTCTCTCATGTTGGTTCTATGATATATGTTAAAGTCAGGAACATTATAGTGGAGATACAGTAACTAAGTCCTTGTACTCTAGTACTATAACTGTTGTTTGCAGTACTTTTGCAAGGTTTGCAGTACTTGAACAGACTTCAGTATTTCATTTTATGCTGCTTCATACTCGACTCAACTAGGTCTGAGTTGCAAATGTATTTTTTAGTCCACTGCATCTTGTGTGACAGCTTTTCAAATTGAGGTTTTTAATCTTCTTTATGTCCAATGAATCCATTGTGTTCTGAATGTGCTTTTTAAAAAACATTTGCCAGAAAGTGTAGGAAAATGTACTCTATACCTTTATGAACTGAAAAATTTCCCATTTTTTAAGTAGTGTTTTCACAATTTACTTATTCTTTTTTTTTTAGCAATTATGCATTTTGATGGTAGAATAATATTATTTGGTACCTGATAATGTAAAGTAACTAATCTGCTTCAGAAAATAGACCATAAGCACAGAATATATTTCATGTTAATGGTTTATAAATAGCATCTATTGCTTTTATTATCAAACAGGGGACTTTTTGAGTAAGAAATGCATCCCATACCATTCACTTGTATTGTGCAATACGCAGCCAGTCCTAAAGACAGTCTCAAGCACACATTGTGCTGGACGACCTTTAGATTTGATTAAAGGACACTTTCACGGTGGTGTCGTTAACGCTGCACGGTGCTTATGCAGTATTGCAATAAATGTCATGTATTTCTATCTGGTGTTGCATCAGTTTTGGCCCATGTCTTGTACTGATGATGGGACCGTCTACTGTGTAAAGCCTTCTCAGACTCTCTATGAGGTTCAGGCCTGGACTGGATGGTGGCCAATCCATATATTGAAGATTATGTTTCTTGCTTCTGAACCACTGTGTTAACTTGAAGTATGTCAGTGAAGTTCAGTCCTGGTCATTCACTCCATACAGGTTGTCAGGTTTGTGCTGTGAGCAGTAGGCATGATGGGTAATCACCACACCCACCTCTTTAGAACTGAGTCAGGAAATTGAAACCTATCTTCCACGTCTCCGGTTGAACATCTGTGCCATGAAGACTGAAGATTATTTAGAACAATTTCAAGGATGTCCACAAGCCTTATGTCCACTATAGTGATACCAGATAGAGATCTTCCTATTTAGCCAGAGCTAAATGGGAAGGAGATCTAGAATCACCACTGAAGAACAGCTATGGAGGGAGCTGTGTAGAGATGAGATATACCAGTACCTTTAATCGTCCCACCAAGGGGAAATTCCAGATACAACAGCATAACACAAAGAGTAGAATAAACAGAGTAGAACAGATATTCAACAATTGAATTCTCGTACAACGTAGTATACATGATTGAAATCCCAGAGATGATAACGATAACAAGGGGCTGTGATGTGTCATCTGGAGCTGAGAGATGGAAGTAAATGCCCTTGCAGGCCACCGTATTGCATAGTGCTTCAGCTGGTAACCGCTAACAGTTCAAACGTACAACGTTCATAACTGCAACAAACAGATCACAACCCGTAACTCACTCACGCGGATCG
>JAPTHA010000029.1:12681129-12692008 GCA_029814585.1 Gymnapogon annona
CCTTTTGTCTCCCTCCTTATTCTATATCAGATGGGTCCCGAGCCACCTGAGGCACTGAACAAATAACATAGTGCAAATGAAATTTCCTGTGAGCCTTATTGATGTCATTAAACACTAGCATACTGAGGCTTAGAATCATTTTAGTCTTCATCAGACCGGCTGACATTTTAGTGAATTAGCTCAGCTGTTGGAGGTTTGCTGTGCCGAGGTGAGGCGGGCATGTTTTTGAGCTCCCGCAGCCCCTCCCTCACAGGGTCAAATGGTAGAATTGATCATCTCATTTGGTGCGTCTGCTGGCCTTTGATTGGCTGTCATAAGGCTAGTATTTATCTGGTGTGTAATATTATTCCTCCACATAACACAATAAATCAAGTTAGCATTGAGGTTTTTTTCCTGGAACAAAAGATCAAGGCAATATTATGATTATCACAAGAATTCATAATTGACTTTAAGGCGCATGCTATTTTATGTAAATTAAGTTAGAGTTGACCTGTTAGTGTCTTCTTTTTGTGTGTAAAAAGTCACTGATATGGAAAATCCCCAGCCAACTGGGAAACAATATTGGAATATTCCTATTCGGTGTCTGGAATTTAGAACATGTGTAAAAATTCCAGTTACTATACTGTGACCCAAAACTGTATCACTGTTCCATTTCATTTTTGTAGTTGTGTCAGCAATGAGAATATTTTCCGTCTTTCAAGGAAAAATATTGCCTTCCGCTTTGACTGAATCTCGCTTCCTTCCTTAATATTATGACGATTCAGCATTTGTGTTTTGTAGGTGTACTACTATGGTTCTCTTCTATGCACAGCACCTTACTGCACATGGAGCAAGTTTACTTTTGATTCTCTTCCACTTATGAATCAAACAATGTCATGGTGTTATGATTAACAGAAATTTTAATGTTACGGTGGCACCCAGACAGAAGATCCAAATACAGATTATTAGTTTTCAAATGTTTTTATTTTATCGTTCTCACAGAACTTACAACTTAGGCTTATCAATCACAAGATAACTATTACTATAACAAAAAACGCCTTTTCAAAAACACGAGAATATCAATTACCTTAATAATAAATCAAAAAAACCCACAACAGGAAAATGATAATCCAAAACTAGAACGAAAAATCACTCTACAGACGAAAAGGGGTAAATTTAGAAAACCAAACACTAACAACATAAATACGCTCTAAAGGCTAGGATCATTTGGAGACAAAAGACAATCAAGAACAGGCTAGAAAATACAATACTCTAAACTAAGAATTCTTACTCACACAAGGAATCAAGGAACAGGCAGGACGGAGATGTAACCAAGGGTTGACATGCTACGGTCTGACAACGAGAGGTGAAAGGAGTGAGGTTTATATAGGGGAAGATGCAGGTGACATACATAGACTTGATTGACTGATTAGACACAGGAGGTAGGGGATCAGAGGTGAAGCTGGACACACACACACACACACACACACACACACTAGGAATGAACACAGACCGACGATTACAAAATAAAACCCACAGGAAATACAAAACCCCAACTTGACCACACTGACGCATAATATTTAAGTCCTGGTTAATTAATCGGCAAGGCTTCCAAAAACTGGCTCAGAAAGTACAGTAGAAAAACTGTGGAACCATAGAGGTGCAAACTGCAAGGAACAAAAACAACGTGACAGAAGTATAACATTTGTCATTCCACATGTGAAAATGGCTGAGGAACAATCTCATCATGTCTCTTCAGCACCCCATCGGCTGCAACTATCGATATTGTTTTGGTAATCGATTAATATCTGTAGATTCTTTTAATTGCTCAGTTGATAAGGCACCGGGCTGGTGCATAGGGGACCTGGATTCGATTTCCGGGATGAGCATCCAGTGTGGGTTCTTGGGCAACACCCTTCACGCCAGTGGTTTTCAAACTGGGGGGCCCTCCCCCTGGGGGGGCCAGCGTTATGACAAGGGGGGCGCGGGTCTACCATGGACACTTGTCATTATTATATTACACCCAGCAGATGGCGCTAATTTTACTAACCGCACATCTTAAAAACAACAAACGAGGGCTGTTAAAAAATGTAAACAATACAGGAACAAATTTTCACCGCTTGTATGAAGGAGTTTGTGAGATGACTGTCCATTAAACACAAAGCAGATGACCAATCAACAAGTAAGCCTCCCAAAGCAAAGTCGCAGGCATTTGCATGTTCGCAAGCTAAGCGTATACTTATTTATTAAAAAACTGTAAACTGTGTGTGTGTGTGTGTGTGAGGTGGCGGGGGGGGCTGAAAATAATTTCATCTCCAAAAGGGGGTAGCTGCAAAAAAAGTTTGGGAACCACTGCTTCACGCTATTGCCTACTGTAGCCACAAGGGGCGTGTGTTTCATTGTGCCGGTTAAAGCCTGGTTGTGTCAGGAAGGGCATTCGAGAGTTAAAATACTGCCAAAATCAAATAAGTGAGATGGATTTGCTGTGGCGATCCTGGAAGGGAAAAAGCCAAAAGGACTCAACATCATCAACATCATCAGCCTGCCACCTAGCTAGGTATAGTCTTGAACTGAACCGACCCAGCATTTTATGTATTAGTTCAGTCAACGATATGCAACATTTGTCTAATGGTCTTAGAAATGGAGATGGATGGAAACTTTACAATTATGATGATAGTGTCTAACCTGCTAGCGGGCTAAAGGCTATCATAGCCTGGGTTTGAACCATGTTCCTGGTGGCCATGGTTGCCCCATTTTCCCAAATGCAGTGCGCCATGGGTTATTTGGTCATATTTTTCTCTATATTCAAGTTTTCTTACACACATAGGTGGGAACGCACACACACTGGGAACACACCACAAACCTGGCATCCAAAGCTTCAGCCATGCTCTCTGTGCTCAAGACTGCTGAGAATCGACTAGTGAATTGTTTGCCAACTCTTTTAAGAATCGATTTAATTGATTCGTTGCAGCCCTAGTCTATCTCCCCTGTTCAAGAATGCAGTCTACTGTATATCCACTTGGAGCAGGGGTAGGCAACCCTGGTCCTTGAGGGCAGGTGTCCTGAATGTTTTAGTTGTTTCCCTCCTCCATCACACCTGGTCCAATTCGTGATCAACTCATCACAAAGCTCTGTAGAAGCCTGATAAAAATGTAATGGCATCTAAGTGTGATGACAGAGCCACACATCTAAAGCATACAGTACACTGGCCCAAATTTCCAGTATAGGATTACTTTGGTTATCCAAAAGATACCAGTGCCGACGTTAATGACTAAGGCAGCCCAATGGGCAAAAAGGGCTCAGTACGCCAACGGGCCCTAATCACGCTTCATTTGGCTGTGGTAAGAGAACAAAAAGGTAAAAGAAGGTAAGAGAGAAATATATAGTTCTCTACTGTGCCCTGAAAAAAAAAATCAGCAAATTCCGTGGGATTAATCAAGTATTCTGATTCTGACATTGAGAACTTTCATGGCATTGAGTAAGTAGTGGAGTATTTTTTGGCCATGCCTTTTGAAAATTAACCATGCAAATCACAGCTGTATTGCTTGCTGCTTAAAACACTATGTTTGTAAATCTAAGTGCAACAGACTTTTCTCTTTTGGTCCCTTGAGGGCTGCTGTAGTTGTCATTAAGAAGGTGGTTGCTGTGAAAAGATGCTGTTAAAGAAATGCAATGGCTGCCGGTGTTGTGGAAATAGTCTCTAATCGCTACATCCCTACTTCCATTGTGACATTGTTGATAGAGGATGACTATTCAACTGGATATTGTTCTGCAGTTTTCACACACTAGTGCCTTCTACATACCTGCACTTTTTATGAGGACGTTTACAGTAGTAGTGTGAATTATTTTTAAGTGAGTTTGTTTATGTCACGTATTATTGCTGTAGATCTTGGTCTGCACAACTAGATTTTGTACAGCAGTTTTTTTTAACTCTGACCAGCAGCTGGATAGCTCAGTTGCTAAGGCACCGGGCAGGTGCATAGGGGACCCAGGTTCGATTCCCGGGATGAGCATCCAGTCTGGGTCCTTGGGCAAGAACCATCACGCTACTGCCTAGAACTGTAGCCACAAGAGGGCGTGTGTCTCATTGTGCTGGTCCCAAGCCCGGATAAATACAAGGGTCGTGTCAGGCGACCCCAGACGGGAAAAAGCCGAAAGGACTCATCATCTCCAACAAAGCAGCTCATCGATGTCTGGTGTTTCGCACTAAGTTACAAATAATAAATAAAAAATTTTTTCTCAATTTTTGTGCAAGAAAAACTAAGAAAAGTTAAGTTTTTATGATAAGCTGCAATGGCACTAATCATTTAGTAAACAGTCATACAGTCATTGTTAAAGTAAAAATTTTCATCATTTAACTTAATTTTTTCACAGAAACAATCGTCATTATTTGAAGTTAATATGCCAGTTGGTAAGTCACCGGGCTGGGGCATATGGGGACCTGGGTTTGATTCCCGGGATGAGCGTCCAGTGGGTTTTGTCAGGAAGGGCATCTGACATAAAAACTCCTGCCAAAACAAATATGCGAATTGGATTTGCTGTAGCAAAGGAAGGGAAAAAGCCGAAAGAAATCATCATCATCAATATGCCATTATTTTACTTGTCCTATTCACATGAAATTATATTGCGCTGAATGCGACATTTGAAAATAATGAGTTTGACATCCTGGATTAGTTCCCGTGGGCCGGATTGGAGTCTTTGGTGGCCAGGTTTTGTGTCTGTGGGTTTCCTATTTGACACCCTTGATCAATGGAATACGCTATGTCTACAATAAGGTCTCTTAATAAAGTATATTAGGTAACATGGGCCTTTAACTCACCGGCGCTGGATAAATACACTGTACAACTGTACACTGGAGTGTTAATAACAAAACATCTACACAACCTTGGCAGCTTTAATTCACGTTAGATGTGAGCATCAAATGTCTCTGTACCACAGGGCCCGATCCTCTCTGGTTAATCTGTTATGTCTGGGCTTTGTGTTCCTGCTGAGTCAGCTGGTCGTCTCTTGATGAAGCAACGTGACTGGTGTCCAGTCATGCTTTGTAGCTCTGGCGCCGCTGCCGAAGTTTATTTTCCTGGTTTAACATGGCCCATGCGAAAACCCGTGTGGGACTTTCACAGCTGATTTGGACAGCGTGTCGCTCCGCTCTCTTTGTGGTCTCTCACCATAACAGGATGTTGTGACAACATGTACAGGACGCGGGGTCTGTCATGACATGTGCTGGGGAAATATCGCCGCAACAAACCACACAAGGCCGACGCGCCATTGTTCTAGCGTCCTTTCATCTGTGATCGTTCTTAACTCCTCTGTCTTTCTATCACAGCTGATGAGAAAACGAAATGAGTTCCACAAAGCACCTCGCTACGTTCTCAGCTGAGCAGCGTGTAGGGAGAAAGAAGGAGAAAAAAAAAAGGAAAGGAAAGAAAAAAAAATAAGGAAAATGGAAAAGAAAGTTGTTAATGTCACTGAACCATGAAAGGCTTGGCCTGGGGTTGGAATGACTCAGTATACAAGGTTCTTTAGTGCTGTGGCTGCAGGGATAAACATAACTTACATCAGCCCCTGTGCTTGTACAGGAGATTTCCTCTCCTGGCACTTACAACCTCAACACTCTCACTGCACTGTGATTCACACACATGCCACGCACAGTGCGATCCAGGCTCTTTCAAGTAGCTCATGTACAAACACACACACACACACACACTCACACACACACACACACACGCACGCACCAGAGGGCAAATGGGGGGTTTTGAATAGTATTTTTTATTTTGTCTGCAAGTATTACAGAGATGGCTATTACTTGTATACACACAGAGGGTTTAGTTGGCATTTTGTTTTGACAGATTTGTATCAGTAGCGATATTGAAATATTAATTGCGGTAATCTATATTATTATGTGTCATCTCAGTTTTGTTTTTTTCTCCTCTCCCTTACAGATCATCACACAGTATGTTTATGAGCTGTTGGAGAAAAAGTGCAACATGACTAAAGCAATCCTACCAGTAAGTACCCAGAGTGAAAAGAGGCATTTTCCTCTTTGATTTATGCCCTTGAAGATTAAAGGGAGTATTAAATATGAAAATTGACATAAATGCTTAGGCTTCCAGTGTGATTATGATATTGAGTGTCCTGTTCAAATAAATAAAGAAAAGGGGATTGTGAGGAGTCAGCCTTCCTCATTCCTTTATCAGTCTTTGTCTTTTCTCTTTCTATCTCACGCAGTTTCTCTTACTCCCTCTCTTTCTTTTACCCCATCCTCTGCCCACATTCTTTGTGCAAAAGTGTCTCCTCAACAAATTAACTGTATTGTGACGTGTCATTTCAAAGGCGCTGAGCTGCGGCATGCTGATGCTTAATCTGTTTTGCATTCATTGGCGCTGAAGGGGACTTTTTGCTCTGCCATCAGTGAGTTATTCTTTGCCCAGCTCATCCAGGCTCAGAGCACACACTTGATCCCTTTTATTTGTTGTTGGAAGCATGTTTGTCTCTTTTTGCCCCGCTTTACCTCTCTATCTCTTGCTTTTTCTACCTTCTTATTTGTGGGTTTTTTTAGACTCGTGATCATTTTTCAGGCTGCGTTTATAGGGATGTTAGGTAGGACTGGTGTTTAGAAGCAGTGCAGAGTTAACTCCAGCATTAACAGTGTCCATAAATCACCTAGCCAGAGACACAGCGCCTTTCATTAGCCCCCATACACTTTTACTGGTTTATCTGCCTGGCCTATTTATCTCATTATTCCTCTGGAAAATTGCTCTGTTCTGCTTTTCTGCTGCCCACCCGCCTGCGTATATATATGGTGTTTGCGTGTGCACGCGCAGTTGTGTGTTAGTGGTGGGTCTGTCCACCTGCGTGGCATTGAACTTGTGACCGTAGATTTTAAGAAGATTAACCACCACCAAGTGTAGGGAAAGGGAATGAGGGAGCACAAGAGAATAAAGGGTAAGATTTTCTCCCCCACTCGGCTCTCTTTGTCTGCTTGGATTAAGTTCTTGCAGCTGCCACCCATGGCTTTTATGGACAGTGTTTGTCTCCTTAGAGATTCTTCCAGGCATACTTGGGAGGGATGCAAAGACGCATGGGATGTGGACAGAGTGCACACACACACACACACACACACACACACACACACACACACACACACACACACACACACATATATACACCTAGCAAGGCTCACTCTCTCAGTTAATCTCTCTTTCTACCTCTATCGTTTTGTACTTTAAATGTAATCACGGACATTGGCGATTAATAGAATGACACAATTAACTTTATTTCGAAATTCAATTACCTCACGTGAAGGCTTATTCTCCTCAATATCACATCGGAAAACACCTAGTGTCAAATGAAATGATAAATATTACTCAAATGCTCGAAGTAAGTCAAAACCAAATGTCTAATTGCAAATTCGATTATCATTTCCTCTCGCAGCAAAGATTGGTTGTGAAGTCAAATCTCCCAAGGGTTGTGAAACCTAGAGTTTTCCTATCAGTGATGCCCTGTCTTGTCTGTTTTTCCCATATGTTCAGGTAGATGCAACAGGAGACGAGCCCACAAGTTTTATTTATCTGACCCCAGACGCTCTCTCCAATCCGTCCAAGCTGCTGGTGCTGATTCAAGGCAGCGGCGTTGTGCGGGCTGGCCAGTGGGCCCGCAGACTCATCATCAACCAAGACCTGGACTCAGGAACACAGATCCCCTTCATCACCAGAGCCATGGAGGTAGGGGACACAACAAAAGACATCGCATGGGTTGAAACTTTTTATATGTGGGATGAGTACACTGAGTAGACCCCTTCAGAGATATAAGGATAAGGTATTTTTCTACTTGTGTATTCTAGTTACACTTGTACAAATAATCCACTCAGATGTTTGTTTCATAAACTCCATTTATTTCAACACCCGCAGTTCAAACAGTGTGTTGCAGTCTTTGCATTTGAGCTGAAATCTGAGTGTTGTTGCTGTGCGCGCTTTCATACTTTGGACTCTGCATTTACAGCTCTGACTCAATCCAGTTTTACCTCCTTGTACAATTTAAGAAATTGTTGAGTGGGATGGAAACTTTGTCCCAGGGAAAAGTTACGTATTATGGAGCCACTCTGCCTATCAGCAGCATCATATAATCAGCAAGCAGCCAATCCAGAATTAAGGCTCAAGTGATCTTTTAAGAGAAATAAAATGTACTCCTCGACATCATGCTTCTATAAAAATTGAACATTATGGTCCTTATGTAGTCCCGTGTAGTCTCGACGTAATCGCTCAGGAGTGTACCGCATCACTCTGTTAGTGGGCAAAAGATACCTCTGCCTGTCTCATTACATTTGTCCTTGTCTTGGTGCTCGTTTGCCAGTCTGGCCAAGATTACCTGTGTAATTTCATCAACCCACTGTTCCCATTCACTTTCATTTCTTCTTTTTGTCCATATGAATGCAATAAAGGCCTTTTTAACTGCAGTGTAAAGCCCTCTCCTGCTGTGTGTAGGGTGTGTGCATGTGTGTCCATGTGCAGAATAACTCCAGTGCCCAGATACTTTCTCTGAATTACATTTACCCCGGCTGGTAATACAGTTCGATAAGGCAGGGTTGTGCTGAAGAGAGAGCCAAAATGACAGCTCAGATATAGAGAACCTGGTGTTTGGAGCGCCGGCGTTGCTCATTCATCATAGTAAACAAGGAACTGTGTTCTTACACCCTGACAAATCATCATTCAGGCATTTTACCGCACACAGGTCTGGCAGTGTGTGCGAACCGTGAAGAACAGACACACATTTACAGTCAATTCATGCTGCCTGTATGTGTTAGAGGAGGTTTGCGGTTTACTGTGTTATACCATAAAATGTGAGTGGATGTCTTTTATGTTCAGAAAAGATATAAACATGTTGTCATAGCTATTCATAGACGAGCTGGAACTGAGCATTTACGTTCTGTAAAGAATGACAGCGCAGAGCGATTTACAACTATATGTCACAAGTGTTGCGAATACTAACACTCCAAATGGCAAAAACGATTAAAGTCAATAGCTAAACTGAGGAACTATTGTTTATTTTGGCTGTGTCTGACTTTAATCGCAAATTTCTTTTCAAATTTGTAAAACCCCAGTCGTAGCCTAATTATCACTAATCCATCGCTGCTTGAGGTTGATCTCAAACTGTTTGCTCCCTCACGCGTTTTACGATGCTATTACATGCATTTTATTTATTTATTCTCCCTCAAACTAATCATCTAGCTATTTATTGTCTAACTCTTGAACAATGATGTGTAACGCGTGTCCACCTAGGCACTGCATTAATGCACATTTATCCACAAGGAAGGCTCTGACCGAAGTCGGTGTTTATAATGAATGCTGAGTGGGCAGCCAGGTGGCTTACTGAGTCTGAGTGTGTTACAGTTTTTCACCTTGTGGGGTGGGACTGCAGCACAATGAGTAATGTTCTCAGAGCAAGTGCGTCTGGGTGGTTTTTGTCAATTGCCAACTGGAGGAGACGTTAACAAACCAGCTCGACGGAAGAATCACATCAAACCACTTTGTTGAAAAACTGTCTGTGAAAATCGTATTAATATAATTTATACAAATACTATAAACACTTATTATATATATATATATATATATGAATAGATACTTGTAATATATTACAAGACTGAATGTAAAATGTTCCCTTAACCAACCTCACCTCCACACGAGGACAGGAACATTTGAATGTTGAAACTTGTATTTAGAGTCATAAGGAGAGTTCGATACCCCGTTGTTATATAAGAGTCTGGCAGCATGATAGTCAGTTACACTGATATTCAAAGTTCAGAAGGTGATGATGTCAGATATCTGGTGACATTTATTTATTTGGTTTTTTTTTTGTTAAGATGAGGCTCCGCTGTACAAAAATATTTCACAGCAGGTCTTTATTGCCTGTAGTGCAGCTCACGTGAAGTTACTCATGGGAAGTCAATTGGAAATTCAAAGCCTGCAGCAAAGGGTCAACTGGAGTGCATGTGGGGAAACAAGGTTTGTGTGTGTGTGTGTGTGTTTGTGTGTGTGTGTGTGTGTGTGCGTGTGGGGAGGCGGGGGTGTGTGTGGAATTCTTGTAGCTTTGTAAAACACACATTCAGAAGCGTGCGCACGTGTACATGTTTGGACCAAATAGCATTGTGGGGACACTCACTGGCGTAATGCATTCACCAGTCCTTCAATGTTAATAACCTCAACCAAATGCTTAACCTCAGTTTTAATTCAGTTGTGACCATAACCTTCTAATCAAGTCTGAAGGGTTGGAGTCATCCTCTGAATGTCCAGCCTGAACAAAATGCCAAATCAAAACATCCTCACTTCAAGTCCTTCATTTCAGTGTTGAAAATATTCAGCCTGACTTGCTCGTTCTTGCATTAAAGGCACCACTTTGAATTTCTTACCCGTTTTCCTTGGAAACCCGTGTCAGCCTTTCCTCTCTTCCGATGGGATCCCCAGTACCAATCCAGGGATTGTGGGAAAAATAGCTGATTGCACTGCTTAATCAGACTTTTAACGCAACATGCACACACAAATCATCCCACTCCAGGGTGAAACCCGGGGCAAGTTGCCTCTTGAGCATCACTTCCACCGCGTATCCAGTATGAACCTGCTACAGTCTTTGTAAGCGTGGCCTATGATGATGGTATATTAATACATTTAGAACATACAGTATATGTGATGAGGTCAAAAATTTATATGCGTTTATATTAACACACATGCCTAAAATGCACTGCATAGAATAGGCGTTGTGTTTTATGTACAGCGACGGAAGTGCTGTACGGGTTCCATGTTGTCTTTATGTGCAAATGTGTGTGCACATGGAAGTAGTGCTATTCCCATAGCCTAAAGGTAAAATGACAGGTGAGAGGAGGTTGCTCCAGTAACGACCAGAGAGT
>JAPTHA010000029.1:12702264-12712751 GCA_029814585.1 Gymnapogon annona
GGGTACGGAGGACCACCATAAACACAATGTGTTTTTAACTCCACTTGTAAGGGTTGTACTGTAAGGGAAAAAAAAGTGATTATGTAGGATGTTTCCAAGGATGTCGTCCTCTGGTGTCGGTTACAACTTAAAATCTGCCTCTGTTAGTTTGTTTCTACTGTAGTGCATACGGTAATCGTCTTCCAAAACGTGTAACATGAAACATAAAAGTCATAAAACACGCCAGGTGACATGTCAATGACAGTTGAAATGCCCTCTTTACCTCTTTTAGTTCTGTCAGCTGTCAAGGTCTCCAAAGTCTCGCTGAAAAAGTTTTTGCTCCATAAAGCTTTATTGTAATGAAGTGCCTGATGGAAAGATATGACCACGAGGATGTGATCATTGATGGTCATCAATGAATAAATGAGTTCTTTTGCCCCTAAGGGTGAGAGTGAGATCTCTCGGGGTTTGATAGAGCAGCGTACCTGTTAACTCATGGCTCTCTCGTCCACCTTGCTAGCTAGCTACCTTCAGGCCCGTGTTAAAATCGTAGGTCTCCTAAATTAAGTTTGGCTCTGTGGAGAGCCCGTGGCGTCGCGCGTATACACACATGTACACACAAGAACAAGTGCGCTCACTGCTGCAGGAAGTCAGACATCCCCTCGTACGGGTGTGTTCAGAAGCACACACACACACGCTCATTCAGTGTCCCATTACCCAGTTTTAATTGGCTGCCTTCACTCTTTCTTCTCCTCGCCGTCTCTTGGGGTCGGGCCTCAAGGCCTGTTATTACTCTGGCGCACGGCAGCAGAGCTTAGGTGCATGACCAGGTCAGACGACTGGACGTAGAGAGAAAAGCAGTAGGTGGCAAAGAAGTTTTGAGCACAAGCAGGACACCGGTCAAGGTAAATCATTGCTGTTGTGGAGTGTTAATTCTCACTAAATATATAGGTTTTATTGGGGTTACTTTGTTTTCCACCAGCTCAATTTTAGGCCACTTGTTAAAGCCACAGTTAGAAAGTAGAGTAGGAGATGTCTTTCTCCTTTTCACAAGCTGAGGAGTTGTCATGAGCTGTCAGCCAGTGTGTTCTCCATGTGCCTGTCAGTGCTCTGGATAGGAGCTCTGGGTCCCAGCATCCTGCCAATTGGTGAACTGTGTGTGATTGTGTGGGTGTGTGTGTATGTATGTGTGCATGTTGCCCTCAGAACACTTTGTTGATTCTGCTCTGCAGTGTCAGTGACACATTGAGCGGGTTCTGTGGGAGTCCCCTGGTTTCCCTCGTGCTGTGTTTACTCCATCTGTTTACTCCCCACAAACACTCTCAAATCTATTACCTTTCTCTCTCTCCCCTTCTCTCTCTCCCTCTCTCACTTTCCTCTATTTTTCACACTCTGTCTCTCCTATTTACTCCTGACTTCTCTTGACTTGTCTTTTTAAAACAGTAGCTGTGTGCTAGTCTGCTGGTGCACCTGTCGACAGCCAGCACTCGCCTCTCCCTCAGCAGGAGGTGGGATTGAGTTTCTCTCTCTCCCCCAGCCAGCCATCTTTTGCTTCAAGAGCCAGAGCACATTCTTTTTATGGATGAATGTTTCCACATACACTACGTGTTTCTCAAATCAAATGAATTAGAAATTTGGGACGGTCTGGGAAAAAATAAAATTGCACTCGAGACACGGGGCAAGGATGCTTGATTGTAGGGCTGGCAGCAATTTTCAGTTAATAAATTGTTTAATTTATAAAATATCAAAAAAAAAAGTCTTCTTAAAGCCCAAGGTAATGTTTGCCAAGTGCTCAGTATGTCTTGAGGATCAGTAAAAAAAACAAAAAAAAAAACACAGATATTCAATTTTCAGCAATTATAAAACAGAGCCGCAACTCCTCACATTTGGAAGCAGGAAGGGCATTTTAAGCACTTTTGGTTGATAAATGTTTTAAGTGGTAATCAGTCCAGTCGAAATTGTTCTATTTTCCCTCCAATTGATTACTTCATTAACTGAATCATCCTTTCAGCAGTATTACACTTAGCATTTGCCATCTGAATCTCTGCATTTTATCTGTTATGCTATCTGTAATGTTGGTTCCAGTCCTATTGTTGATATTCAGGATTCCCTAAAGCCATGTGATCGTGCTCTACAGACGTATTCATGTGGATTAGTGTAGTTGAAAATAATCTGATTCGGACAATGTTATTATTGAAAACGGCAATGATCAAATGCCCATTTCCATAAATACCTGGCTATGTGGATTGATGTCCCGTGTCTTCCACATTGCACTTAAATAAAACAGGACTCGGGGGTTGTGAAATAATAATTGATTTTCTCTTTAACCACACAGCATCGCATCTGAAACCGTTTCATTAAGTCGTGCGCTCATTATGGTATGGTCTTGTAATGCCACTGCTAAGACTGTGTGCGGTGGTATGAAATTATAGTTTACATACCCTATGCCAAGGGCACAACCAAGGGCTCATGAATGAGAGATAAAAAGGAGTAGAAGTGGGGCATGAGAGGAAGAGAGAGAGAGAGATATCATCCTTGTGACTGGCTAATTAGCCTGCTGCTATACCAAGCCTTAACTGCAGGGACAGGGTTCAATAGTTCACCTATTTACCACTGAGTTACAACCCCTGTACACCTGGATTAACCTGCTCCACCGGCTACCAAAGCCCAGTATTACAAGTACCAGTCTTGTTCAACAACTTGGAAATCAAAATCGGTCCAAAAGAGTTGGCGAGGTGAGGCTGCCCTCAGAGAAAGAGACGCTGTAGCGTACACCATACTCTACTTGCATCAGAGAAAGAGAAACACTTCAGTGCCGTCGACTCCAAAACACAACTGGTGTGTTCTGCGGCGGGGAGGCTTTTGTCATGAAAGACAAGTAAAGATTAGTTCATTCAGATTCATGATTGCTGTGATTTAAAGTGGGATGTTCATTCATTCGTGCTATATAAAAAAAAATAATCTTGTCCCATGCATCAACCATTAATTTAAACGATTAAAGGCCACTGATGATATAGATCCTCAATCATTATTGTTGTGACAGGCTGAAGGATTTGAAATCAACCCTCAAGTTGAGATTTTACAAACTCTATTGAACGATATTGACTTCTTACAAATAACCACTATGTTAAAGTAAATCAAAGAATTAATTATGACTCATTTATATTTGCACTAGAATTCCATAGTCGATAACAAAAAAAAAGCCAGCAGTCAGCACTATCTTTAAGAAGCTTGAGTAGTATAATTACACTACTTGCACATTTTTTTTTTGCGAGTTCCTGTCAAAAATAGAAAATGTTGGTTAAAAAAAAATACAGCTGCATTGGGCTCATCTTTAATGTTAGCAGGGCTACAGAAGTGTGCAAACTACAGCAAAATACTGCGAGAACAGTACACAGTCTTTTGCCGAGACAAAAACCTATTTACTCCATAAACTGTAAATATGCATCCACATCTTCAACACATCATTCTCACCGCATGAAACTGTCGCGGCTGCTGAAATGCTGATGCAGGGAGGAGACAATAGTACTACAGCGTTTTGTGTAAAGAAGCAAAAGGAATAAAGCGACTGACTGACAGACACATGCTGTTAATATGCTGACATACAGTCTGGGGCAGTGCATTACAATTACTCTGAATTATCTTTATGTTGATTTGGCCTCAGGTTTAGGTCACCTGAGTGAGTTAAAGGTGACAGATGTGAGCATCAGCACTTGTTAACCCTGCACCTTACAGGGGGGGACGAGGGGGTATTTGTTCTTGGTGAGTGTTGTGTCTTTGTTTGTTAACACTCTAGCAGCAATACCATTGGTTCAATTCTTATCAAACTTGGTTTATTGATTACCACTGACCCAGAATACATGGTGTAGCAATTTGGGAAATGTAGGTTGGAGTTCCAATTTTTTAGGAAATTTTCAAATCTTCCCATTTACTTTGTCAAAATATGTATGAGGGGCGGAGTTTGTTGTTCCTGGCATCATTTGTATTTCTTTTTATTGTCCTGTGTTTATGAATGAGCGAGGTTTATTCTCTGCCTGCTGTACTTAATCATATTTGAAACATTTAAGCTGCACTTCTTTGCGTTTGTCTACTTTCATTACTTCTTCTTGATGGCTGAATAGGAGTTTTCGTGCATTCCTCAGCTGTACTAGCATCTTGCTGCTGGCAGAGCGGAGTATCGCAGTTGTACACTTGGAGGGTCGAATTGGGCTAATGAAGTTGTCAGAGGCGTGTAGCATCGAAGCTGATGGGAGGGAACTGCAAGGCAGCCAATAGTGAGGCTGCATCTGTGATCAGCCGAGCATGATGGGAGACCACCCTGCGCAGCCAGCGCTGAGGCCCGGCACAGCCCCCAGATCAAAGAGCTGGCCCTCATATACCCCAGCAATTAGAGAGATGCTGCACACCGACATTCAGACGAGGAAATGTGTCTGTACACAGCAATATGTACTCAGACACAGTAACAGCTGGATGTGTGTAAACATAAACAAGTCACACTGATGGAACAATATTCAGATGTGAAGCCTAACAGGTTTCAGCAAGTCATGTACATGCATAAAAAATACACCCAATCTGGATATGGAAACAGAAAAGAATGAAACTTGTCGTCTTCATCCTTTCCTTCGCCTCCTCAGACACCCTTACACTACCAGCTGTTAATGTATTATGTCAATTTCTTGGTTGACTCCTCTCCTCCTCTGTCCTCTCCTCCGCTGTCCTCTCTTCCCCTCTCCTCCTCTCCTCTTTTCTCCTCACCCTCCTCCTCTCCTCCCCTGTCCTCTCCTCTCTTCTCCTCTCTCCCTTTCCTCCCCTCTCCTCCTCTGTCCTCTCCTCTCTTCTCCTCTCTCCCTCTCCTCCCGTCTCCTCTGTTCTCTCTTCTCCTCTCATCATCCTCTACTCCCCTCTCCTCCTCTGTCCTCTCCTCTCTTCTCCTCTCCTCCCTTCTCCTCCTCTGCCCTCTCCTCCTCTCCTTAACTTCATCCTCTCATCCCCTCTCCTCCTCTGTCCTCTCTCCTCCTCTGTCCTCTCTTCTCCTATCCTCCCCTCTCCTCTCATCTCCTCTTCTCTCTTCTCCTCTCCTCCGCTCCCCTCCCCTTTCCACCCTCACCCCACTTTCTCTTTGTTACCCTCCATTAGTTAAGATATCTCATTAATAACCACTTCTCCTGCCTGCCTCCTGTTAGCCTCCAGTGTTAGCTCACTGCTCGTTCTCTCACCCAGCCGCCCCTCTCTTTCCTCCCTTCCCTCTCCTCTGCTCTCTCCTCTGCTCTCTGCTCTGCCCAGGGTTCTTGTTTGAAATTCAGGAGTGGTGCAGTGAGACTGCAATAACCTACATACAGATCTCTCCCTCTCATTCCCCTTTTCTTTCTCTCCGTCATGCTCCCTCTTTCCTCCCGTATTCCACCATCAGTCCTTTCCCCTTTATCCAACGGTACCTGTTATCACTGCAAGACTCTTGAGTAGCAAGACATTTTTTAAAAGTGTTTTCCACAATAATATACAAGTGTATTAATAAATATTGCTATCACCCATTACGGTCACTTTGTGCGTTTTGTGGTAGTGTACACTTCCTTTATGCTTCATTTTGTTAACTTTTCTTGATGCTATGGGGACCAAGGGGACTTCTTGATGTCAAAATGTTTTCTATTTACCACCGGTTAATTTAAAATGCTGATGCCTCCTAGCTCCACCTTGCCTTGTTCCTCGTTCCACGGCATCCTGCTGCGTGTCCCCGAGGCTTTGTGCGTACACGAGGAGTGTGTGTACGTGGAGTGTGTGTCACTGGAGGCGCAACTCCTGTATGCCCCGCTGACTTCTTAGTGAACTTCTCTCCTGCAGATTAAAACAAAGGCAAGCAAGGAGAGGAGGAGGTCTAATGAGAGGAAGATGGTGTGCCTGCGTGCTCGTTTGTGTGTATGGAATGTCTGTGTCTTCATTAAAATGATGGCGATGTTGGCACATTTACAGGAACCACGTGGGCTATGTGATTGTTTGTCCGTGTGTGCGTTGCGCGCCTGTGTGTAGTTTGTGAAGTTTCTTGCGCTTCTACTTGTGTACGGAAGTGGCATATGTTGGCAGTGGGTGGCAGTGCACCAAAAGCAGGCTGGTTTGCTGGTAGGGAACCCGAGTCACAGCATTCAAAGACAAAAAAAAAAAAAAAAAAATCTTGCCCCCTTTGTATTGAAGACACTGGTGTTAATCATCACTCTCTTGTTGCATCGAACTCTTGTTGCTCCGTAATGACAGCGGGCGCCAGTCGTCTCCCTTGTTTCTGATAGGATCACATCTATGCAATCGACAGAGACTGTAGACGCATTATGTTATATTTATGTTGAGCAGTGCTGTCAATACACTTGTAACAGTGCGGGGTGATTATTTCTGCTGCGGCGTAGTTTTCATTAATATTGAATAACTGAGACAGATAGCTGGTAAAATGTAAAGAAATCTAAAAATGACTACTGCGGTGGTTAAGGTCGATTTCCATGAACTGTCACGTCCCCATGTGACTCCTCTGATCTCTGTTGTATGTCTTCCCCCGTCTCTCCTAGTTTTCAGTCGACTTAGAGACCTTCTTAAATAGAGTATGGTGAAATGGTGCAATGGGAAACTCGAGTTTGCTCAGTTGCATATGTTTGTGTTTGTGTGTGTGTGTGTGTCTGTGCACACGAGCACCAGCACATGCACTAAGCAGGCTGACCCTTGATCTGTAGTAAAAACCCTGCAGTATAATTTAGGGATGAACAATGCCTATTCCCATTCTTATGTTTGTGTATATATCATCAGAGGCAGTGGAAATTGCATGGTTTAAAGGTTCAAAGCTTAGGGCACTGTATTTTTTTTTTTCATAGCCGCGGAAGTACTACAGATGAGAACTAAAGACGAGTGATTACTTGGCATGGATCTACACATAGGGTCACATGGGTTTAAGTACTGGAGCACTAACTCTCTGAGGGAGTTCTGGTTGTGGGTATAAAAAAAGAGAGAACGAGAGAGAGAGAGAGAGAGAGTGGTAGGTAGAGGTAGGGAGGAGGGCAGATGTTATATTGATGGCACGCAGCGCTTCTCTTCTCTGTCCTGAATAATCATGATCCTTAGCTGATGGGATGCTGCTTCAAAAAGATGAGAGTATGCATGAACTGTGGATGAACTGGAACCTGCATATGAACCGAAGCTGGTGGTAGCCCAGCCCAGCCCAGCCCAGCCCAGCAGCCATCCCCCGATCCCCATCCGGGAAATTCCTAAACGGGATTGATACTGATATCAACAGAACAGGGGAGTTTTATGTCCTCTCAGCTGCGTTCATTTGTTGTGAAATTGGCGGTTTGATGTTAATTAAATGAAAAATGATAATTTGCTTTTATGTGCATTTATGTGCATGTGTTGTTTTTTTTTTTTATGTGTGCGTTTGGGGGGAGGGCGAGAGACAGAGGCGCATGTAAGGCAAAGAACAAAGATAAAGAGAGGGAGAGAGATTTGGTCAGACTGGGCTGGCAGGTGAGCAGACGTTTGCTCCAGGCTGGTTTTGCTGCCTTTTGATACAACAGGCTTTGTGGAACAGACATGATTTTCCTCTTTTTTACATTTTTTTTCCTTCCTTCTATCTCTCTATCTATCCTCCTTTTCTCACGTACGTGTAATCTCTTTAGGGCTTTTATCATTTCACTGCCTCTGATTTTAGTCTGTCCCTTTTTCCTGTCATTTTCACCTCTCGTTTTTTTTTTCTTTTTTTTTTTCTAATAATATGATGAACTTCAGCAGATCCTAAGGCAGATGTTTTAAGAATAGACTGTTGTACCCAATCTGACAGATAGGTGGCAGTATACTGTCAGGCTAGATCAACACACACTGTGTCGCTGTCCTCTTTGCATCCTCCTTTCTGATTTTAATAGCTCCATCTATGTATCTATCTATCTGGCTATTTATTTATTTCCTTCTGTATTTTAATCCATCTGAACACTTTATAATTATGGTTCAACTCCCAGTATCAAACTGTTCTTCATTTCTCCGTCACTTGTCTCTGGCTATTTGATGGACGTCTCCCTCACATCCATCTCCAAGTACTTGCAGATTAAATGTTAATGTAACGGTAGCACTCTTTAGCACCGATGTAACAATTTTTTTTTCTACTTCAGCGATACAAGGTCTATGGAAGAGTAGAGGGATAGAAATTTCTGCATCTCATATCAGCGGTGAGTCAGAAGCATCTACTTAGAAATGCTCAATGTGAGCCAAGACAAACATATACACGCACCGCTCGCCCTGATCAAGGCTGTGGCTTTGAGGGACTACGGGGAGATCAGACTCAGAGCCTATGGAAATAGACGGCTTTGTCATCGAAACACCCACCACTCTTCCCCTGAGACCAGCCGCCGCAGTATCCCTACCTCAGTCTTTCTTCTCCTCCTCGCACCTTTTCCCCATCTCCTATCTGTTGTCCTTAAGCTAAGAAACATTTGCAAGTTGGAAAGAAAAAGCCATTTTTTTTAAAGCAGCAGTTAAACCTCCCAACCTTCTGTCTTAATTTGTCATCACTTTACTTTTAGTTTGAAAGAAACTTCAAGAGACAAGTTTTTTTTTTTTTTCCTCACTACAGTTATGCCTATGTGAGCTCCTTCTTCTCTTTAAAGTTTGTATTTCTTTTCACCAGCTTACTATAATGACCGTTATAAAATGACTCTGTTATGGGTTGGGACAATTAGTTACAGTATGGAAAATTCTGAACTATTCACAATAAATGTGACCATTCACAGTCGCTCGCTGTTTTGTTACGAAACTTCGAGAGACAAGTTTTTTTATTTTTGTTTTGTTTTTTTCACTACAGTCATGCCTATGTGAGCTCCTTCTTCTCTTTACAATTTAGATTTCTTTTCACCAGTTACTGTAATGACCGTTATAAAATCACTCTGTTATGGGTTGGGACAGTTAGTTACAGTATGGAAAATTCAGAATTATTCACTGTAAATATGACCATTGACAGTCGCTCTCTTCTTTGTTACATTTTTCAC
Source organism: Gymnapogon annona (assembly GCA_029814585.1). NCBI lineage: Eukaryota > Metazoa > Chordata > Actinopteri > Kurtiformes > Apogonidae > Gymnapogon > Gymnapogon annona. The sequence continues at coordinate 12,711,249 of JAPTHA010000029.1, forward strand.
AAAACCCATAGTTGCGTATTGCTTTATTTCTGCTGACGCCAAACTCCAGATATAGTTGCTGGCTTCTGTACCCTTCAGTTAAGAAAGATACAGCCGTTTTTTCCTCATCTGGTATGCACTACGAGACGCTCGAATATGAGTTAGCGATTTCACTGCATCAACAGGTCAGCGTTCTTCTCATCTATTCTTTCACTCCACGGCTGGATCTGCCAGAAAACAAAATCTTTTTTTTTTTTAAAACACCCGCTTTCTTGTTCCTCTTTTGTCCAAATGCTGTCGATTCAACAGATATTTTCCTTTTCCCCGTTCCCCCGTTTTCTTTATTTCTCCCTTATTTTCCTTGAAGCTTAAGAGCAAAGCAGTTGTGGGGAATTATTTAAGCCTCAGTGTGTGGTAGATGAAAGTAACACAATGTATAAACTGTTTTCGTCACTGTTACCACCGGACACCTGGAGATTGTCCTTTCTGCCTTCCCGTCTCTCTCGCTCTCTCATGCTCACGTCTCTGGTAATGTTAGCAAACCCACTGCGGGCTGGCATCATAAGCAGATTATGAGTAATTGTAAGTGTGTATGTTTTTGAAAGGGGGGAGGTACACGGGTGAATGGAGTGTCCCTCCCCCCAGCAAGTGGCTTTGCCTTGCCTGCGTGCTTCCCCTGAGCTGGGGTGTGATTTTGGCTGTGGCAGATCCATCAGAGATCCAAACGGGCACTCCCCCTCTTCCATCCTGTCCCACTCAGGGCTACCTATATGGTAAGTGGACAGGTTCGATGCTTGCATACATGCCGGTAATTGTAAACACCAATGCGTGACCACACATGGCAGCCTTCTTCCTTCCTCTATGGTACCAAGCGGCGAATGGAAATCCTTGTAATATGCATATTCCAGCTCTGCTGCAGGATGTCGTTGGAACCTGCTTATTTTATCACTTGTGTTTTTATGGTAGAATTCAAATTCTGCTACCACTGCAGAGTGTTGATCTAGTCTGCGTCCTTTCTGTTTTTTCACACCGTCCCTGTTTCTACGACCCCCACACCTGGGAGAGCTGTCGGTGCGCCGTGCCCGAGTTGACCACATGTTTTGCAGGGTCGGCCAGAGTAGCTGGGTTAGTGCCAGCCTAAGGGGAGTAAGGGCCGGGGCAGGCCAAAGGCTTGGTTCTGCCAGTAGTAGATGTAGAGTGTGGACAGACTGAAGCGGCGGTGGGGGTGGGGCTGCAGAGCTTGTATCCTGCAGATTAGACTTGATACAACATCTCAGCGCACAGGATGGGCTTTTCAACATACCTCTACCCTGGCCATGACTCACTGAACTCAGGAAGCGTGCGTTGCAAATTTGTGTGTGCGCGTGCACGTGGGACGATGTCAGAAAAAGGCGTGCACACTTTTTCTGATGGGTAATGGCAGCGTAAACTTTTCACCCCGGTTTCTCATGTGATCTGAATAAAACAAGCATTCCATCGAAAATGCATGCGCCTTGCACCTGTGTGAATGAGTGTGCGTGTGTG
>JAPTHA010000029.1:12762424-12773387 GCA_029814585.1 Gymnapogon annona
GTGTGTGTGTGTGTGTGTGTGTGTGTGTGTGTGTGTGTGTGTGTGTGTGTGTGTGCGTGTGCGTGCGTGCGTGTGTGTGCGCACACTTGTGTATGTACGTTTGCATGTCGCTGCGCACACACATTTTCTCCAACAGGTACACACACACACACACACACGCACACACACAGCACCACCTCCACTTCCCTGTGTCCGGTACTGTCACTCACACAAACAATACCCTCACCTCATCCCGTCTCTCCAGCCACCATCCTCCCGTTCTTTCTGCCTCCATCATCTCTCGGCCGTCGTGCATGTGGCAGTCAGAGGAAAGAGAGGAGGAAGTTATTGCAGTTTTCCTCCGCCCTCCCCGCACCCTCGCTCTGAACACATGAGTTCATGCACTGGGGAGTCAGAGGGGAAAAACCCTTAGAGTAAATGTATGTGACCTCAGTAAGCAAAACCTCTGCACACTCCCACAACACTGAAAGATGCTCAGACACACACACACACACACACACGCACACACACACACACACACACACATACAAAACGCTCCCCTCTGCTCCCCAGGGCCCTGTGGCCTCGTGCTAGAGAGGGCTTCCTTCCTGCGGTTAAGACAAAGGAAGCTGGGGACCGACAGGGGACCTGGGACTGCTGCTTCAAAGCCACAGGAAGCGCTAGTGTTGTCTCTTCCTGTGGAGGGTGTCGGAGCGTGGGGGGCCAGCTGCCTGTGTTTTTACAGCCAGGGATGAACAGGGATGAGTGTGTCTGCGAGTGGGTGTTTGTGTTACGGACATGGTCAGTAGAGTAGGATACCACCACACACTCTGACCCAACTCTGTGTGACCTGTGATCGGTTGTTTACAACACGATCAAATGTACCCAGGAGTCAGAGGGGATAGCACAGGCTCCATCCCAGAGCCCAGCCTTCTAGTCATCAAAAGCCAATTCCTGCTCCGGATCATCAGCTTAACCACTGTTTGTCTATGAGTCCATTCTCCTTATTGATTTATGATAGAAAAAAAAAAAAAGAAACCTACTGCCACCACATGCCTCAGTCTATTTGTTTGGGGTTTTTTTTCCATCCCTTTGCACTCTTTTTGTGAAGACTACACATGCTTTCAACGTGTACGTGTGTGTGTGTGTGCGCGCGCGTGTGTGTTTGTGTTTGTGCTCCTGATCCAATGTTGGCGTGCAGGGATATATGGGGGTGTATGTGTTAGAGTACCCGCGCCATGTGTTTTCCAACCTTCCTGTGTGCACATGCATACATGTTTGTTTGTTTTTCCTGTGTTCACCCTGGCTTCTCTGTTGCTCTTCTCTTACTCTCTGGCAGCAACAGGACAGTTAATCAATCAAATATTTAAGCAGTGCTTCAGTGCTCAGTGGGTAGTCCTAGATTATCTGTGGCTGTTGGCAGTGCACGCCGCAGCCACATCATAAGCCTCGTCTCTGACTGGCATCGTCACGGGGTGCTTCTCTCTCTCCCTCTCTCCCTCCCTCTACTCCTAATTTCCCTTGGCCTCTGCTCAGTCTTTTCTCACTTCCACTGACACCCTGCGTTTTGTCCTTTTTTTTTTTTTTTTACATTCTCACTCATCCACTGTCATTCTTTCTCCGTCCCTTGTTTTCCTTCCTCTTGTTTGCTGCTCTCTATTCGCGCTCTCTCTCTATGTATAATTGTGGCTTTTCACATTGACTATCTGACAGTGAGCAAGGCCCCTTAAAGAGCTCTCATCTTTCTTTCTTTGCCTGTTTCTCTATTTTCTCTCACTCTGCATTCTTTCTAGGGATGAGTCTGCCTGTCTCCCCATGGGGATCTCCATTGTGGATTACCATTCAGTTTTCGCCCAATTATCTAGTGGCTTTCGCTGCCTTTGACACATAATTATCAAAGGCCTAAATAATTGTCTTTATTATTGCCGGTGTTTAGATGTTGCATCGGCGCAGCAGTCACGAGCAAGGGAGCGTCACGGGGAGAGGAGAGAAATGAAGTATTTATCTCGACCAGAGATTAGCTTAGCATGCTGTTAAATTATGTCTTGTCGCCTATTTCAACTCCTCGTCCAGATAAATAAACATGATTAATATGCCCCCCCCACCCTTCCCTCCTTCATACACACACCCCACACTTATACACACACACACACCCATCACATATCACATCCTGTGTCAGTGGTGAAAATAAGATTACGTGCAACAAAAAGTCTAGCAATTAGCTGGCTTTGTAGCAGGAAGGAGCTTAAAGTGCTAAATACTGTACTTTGCTGAGGGCCATGTGAGGGGTCAGGTATGAGAAATAAGGGATAGAGGCGAGTTTGTGTGTGTGTGCATCTGTGTGTGCACATTTGTTGGAATAGCTCCGAATGCATTGGGGGTTGGCTATTGCATAGAGCTTGTGAAAAGCTGGATTTAACAGAATTGTGCCAGCCAGGGGGTCAAAAATCTGTGATGTTTGTGGGTCTCTATAGCAACGTGGCCTACTGCAGAGAAATCAGAAATGAAAAGGTTTATGAGGGAAAAACATAGAGCGGGCAGGGGAAAGAGGAAAGGCATATTTTTACAGTTCAGTTTGAATGAATACCTTGTGGGAGATAGAGTTGAGTCTGCATCACCAGTCGTGACTCAATTTTGTTATTATAGATCAAAGTCTGTGTGTCGTCGCAAACAAATCTCAATTACTTAACAGCAGTTTTATTGCGGAGGAACAGTTAAAAGCAAGCAAAGACAGGAGACATTTCTTCCTGCTTTTTTGGTGGCACGCTAAACGATGCTGTCAACGAGGGCTCGATAATTAATTTCGAATCAGAGTTTATTCAGAGAGATAGGTTTAGGTGATTCTCACTCTCAAGTCCATTGTGAGCGAGGAAGCTTCGATTTACGTCCTTTTGTTGCGACGTCTTTGTTAGCATGTGTACTTTTCATTCATTTCTGTGCAACACCAGCGGAATCCTGATGGTTTCGTGTATCACAGCGTGTTCTGGCTCTGAAAAACTCCACTTTCCTCATGTAAATCACCAACATATTCAGAACAATCCATCGCAGTGCACATTGATTCGTCTATGTAATAATTTATCTTTGTTCTGCTATTCAAAGCTGGTCCTGTTTTTGAATTGATTTTTTTTTTTGGTCTCTCCGCTAAATCTCCACTACACAATCCTTGAATTTTGTTCTTTAAATCCAGCTGCTTTAGCGCTAAAGTAAAGGCCGGCAGAGAATCAGCAAATGTCTCAACATCTGTGTGTTGGTTTTCGCGCAACAAGTATTTCCACATGTTCTTCTTCCCCTGTCCGATACAAGACTGATCACAACAGCTGGACTGTTTCCTTGTTAAAGCTACAGTTTGTGGTTACATAGCGGATTAGCACATTAAACATTCTGGATAAAGATGGCCAACGCTGACATGTCGGCCGCTATGGTTGTATAAATTTAACACGGTGAGTCACAGGCTGGAGTGGCACATATCTTTACCCACATGTGACCCAGTAGTTTGAATTGGTTTGTAAGCATTAGCATCACCCACCTAGCATGAGTTACAGACGCTTAGCTTTCAGCGTGCGCCCAACCACAGTTGTCTTTGTGGTTTGTAAAACATCGGATTCAGTGGTGTCAAAGTCATTGTGGTTGAGGGCCACACGGCATCGCGCACTCTCTCCTAAAGTCATTATTTGTCAACCTATTACCCCAACTGTTACCACACTCAACCATATGTGTGTAGGCATAGGGGCAACGAGAGCTGTCAGGAAGAGTGATTGATAGAGCCAGTTCTCTGGTCTTAAATCTTGGGTTTAGACATCATCACGAAAAACAGACTTTTTGTTTTGGCATGAGTTCCTGATTTATTTTCCTACTTCATTTTAGCAAATATATGACACAGTCTACGGGTATTTCTGAATAGCAAATCAGAGAAACTCAAATTGGTTTGTCGTTGTATTCCAAACCAATACAATTTTGCTTCTGGGAGAATTTTTTTTCTTTTTTTATTCTTTTTTTATCAACTAAAAAGGATCCATGGGTGCTGAATCTAATTAAACTCGATGGATGTTTCAGGATTTCCGTTGGTCTTGTTGTCTCCCCTTTTTTTTTTTTTTCCATCCTCTTAAGTCATCTCTCTGCTTTACCAGACAGCCTCTCCAGACGAGATTAATTATGCACTGTCTAAATACTTAAGTCCAGTATTTAAGTCCCAGACGTAGCCATTCGGCAACATTTACAATTATGCGTCTCTCCCACCTTACAGCTGTACGCCATGTAACTGCTGTCTGTCATTCACTCGCTCCGCCACAAAAATGCCACACTGGTGCACTTCATTTCTAAACACATATGCATACATTCATTGAAGCACCCACACACACCTGCTGGGGATGTCATGTTCTATTTCTTGCTTTATTTTGTCTCTGTCTTCTGTTACTTCCTGGTTAAATTGGCACATTACAATGATTAAACGGATTGGATTTAAACAACTTTTCATTTTTGACACGTTGACAAATACAGTTTATAAAGCAACAATCGCCAACTCTATCACAGCTCAGCTGTAATTTTAAGAGGCCAGTGATTTGTTTTAAATGTTTATTGTATCCTTAAATATATGTGTACGTGTTTCCATGGAAAATTTTTCTTCTTGTGTTTTTTTCGACTGCTCGTTGGAATCTGTTCCGAGTGTTTTCCATGGCCAGTCAGTCTACTGTCTCTTGTTTCCTGGCCTCTGCTAACAGACCCCATACTCGGGGACTGGCCCGTTTGGCTAACACTAGAAAACAGGACCTTGACTGACACTTCCAGTATTAAAAGGTTGACTTTGTTACTCCCACGGGCCCAGTTCTGCCAAAGGAAAGCTTTTCAACCAAGCATGGATGAGAAGGGAGCACAGAGAACGTGTAACTGCATGTGTGTATGTGTGTGACTGTATTATTTCATGTAAGTCAGTCAATGTCTCTGCACAGACGTGTTCCGCTCTCCTCCTTTTTGTTGTCTATCTCTTTTTTTATTTTATGTTTTTGTACTTTTGTCTGTACTTCCCCTCTCTATCCTCTAACCTGGTGAAGAGGCTCCAGTGGAAGCCTTATCAGCGGGATGATATATGAGTCCTTAGTGCTTTAATAGATTCCATTTATCTCTATACACTCCCACTTTAATTTGGCCTGGCAAGAGAGGATGTATTGAAATGCTCACCGTCATTTTGATGTACAGCCAGCGAGCTGGAGCTGGAGCTGGCCTCTGCAGCCTTCGCCACAGTCTCAGAGTCAAACACACAACGCACTGATTCACTCTGTAGTGACAACTGAAACACTGTGTTTATTCAAAGTATGGGGTTGTTTTCAGACTACTTATTTTAGTCAAAACTGTGCACCAACACATTTACGTCTCAATCTTAATAACATTCGGCCATATGTGAACCAATTAAGTGCTAATACTCTCATCCCTGCCTTCACCATACATTAAGAACACCTCCTATTGTGCTCGTATAATTCTTTTTATACCAGGCCATAAACATCAGCATCAGTTTAAGCCTAATTGAAGCCCTAAGTTCCTCCTCCTGCTACATAAAATTAAACCTAAGCTTTAATGTGATTAGAATAGTGTATTTATAGCCAACAGCACTATTTGCAGCGGACCAAGTAATAAAAAAAAACAAAAAAACATGCATTTACACTGGTCTTTTTGTGTCCCAGTTCCATTGACTTTCCCAGCTCCACTAAACGTATACACTAAGTGATTGTTAACCTATTGTTGCCAGTCCTGTTCTCTTTTCTTCACATTTTATCTTAAAGCCAAACACACTGAAACGACTCGATCCCAAGGCTTGGCTGCGGTAACTCCTTGGGGTGGGACCAGCGGTGTGGGAAGTCTATTGTAGAGCAGTAACAAGTCCTTTGTGTGACATTTTCCTTGGCATTGACATTCAGAAGGGAATAGGAAGACGGTCCCGCAGACGCCACATTCTCTGTGACATGTGAAGGGAAAGGGTATTAAGAATGGGGACCGAGGTATTTGAACGTGCACGGGGAAGGACATTTGCGCATAACGTGACAAGGACACGCTGTGGTGGAACAGCTCTTTCATATTTCACTTCATAACATTATGCTATACAGCGCCCCGGAATCTGTATCGGCTGGTTACAAAGTTGTCCACTGGGTCAGCGCTATCATGACTGCAGGAGTATTCTGTGCTGGACAGGGAGTTATTCCTCCCAAGCTATTATCTGCTAACTGAGTGGGTTGATCTGTTTGACTGTTTCGTGAATGACGGAATTTAGTGGACGTTAAGACGTAGAACGGCTCTGTTCCTTAAGTGTTCTCTAAAACAAATTGTGTTTAATATAAGTTGATATGCATCCAACATGGCGCAAGTGTGACTAATGCGGGATTAATTTCCTTTTTCCTGCAGATGATTCAGAGGGAAATGCAGGTGAAAAACCGAGTGTGCGCCGCAGCTCTGACCGATTCCGCTCACAACATCTGGCTCCAGGAGACGAGCAAAGGCACACAAGACTGGATGCAGCAGGTACAGACTACATCCGCATGAATAAAAATCGATACTAAAAGTGTACAGGGGGATGTTCCTGATTTCCCTACTGATCTTGTAAAATTGCCCATCAGTGATCTGAGGTCTCTCAGAGTCTGGTCTCTAATTTCTCCCTGTGCAACCTCGTTGACCCACGCAGGTATCCCTGACCAACAGCTAGCTGCAGCGGTCATATTAGAGAACCCTTGTTTTTTTCCTCTGAGACTTTTTATCAACCCCCATTCTTTTTTTTCTTTTGTTTTTGTTTTTTTTCCTGGGTACATGTCAATGAATAACTAAGGCAGTTAACCTGCACTGGCGTGTGCATGTGCCCCGACTTGCATACGCGTGAGTGTGCAATACACGTGTGTTTATGCGCTGGCACTTCAGGATTGTGAGATCGAATGCACGTGCACATGTGCATTTGCGTTGGCTTCATTTTAGGATTTGCCCTTTCTGGTGTGACCTCTGTGCCATACGCAGCACCTGGGCTCACTCAATATGCACATAACAGATGAGGACCGGCCAACGCCAGAGCTACTTGAGAGAGCCCGGGATGCAAATGTCACACACACATACACCCTCCTCCCTTTATTTGTATTACATCTTCCTTTATATCCCTTGCCTTTTTTTTTTTATATTTCTGTCATCTCCCATTTTGCGTGTGTATCTGGGGTTTTTTGTTCTCCAGTGTGTTACCCGTCTACTATGAATGTGTGCGTACGTTAGCTTTACTGATAGGGATTCAAGGTTGCAGTGGCCCCCTTCTCCTTGTCTAGTATTTCCTATTTTTGATTCATCTAAGGGATGTGTGGGCCACATCATAATTGGAATGTTAAGTGATTTTCTATTTGTGATGAATACCCAGAACAATAAATCTGAAATAACCTTTTTTGTCCAGTCAGAGGACGGGGACAAGCAAGGATTCAGTCTCTCGTGTACTCATTAACCCACAGTCCTTTTTGGCTGAATTAGGGAGGACGCAGCTTTATTACACTGAATTTTTCCAATGAAAAAGAGTGACACACCTATGTGCTTTGCCTTGCCCAGTGATACAAAAAGGAACCGACACACTTTCATATTTCGCTTGTTTTTCTTATTGCTGTTTGCTTCCATTTTTAAGTCTATTATAAATAGATTTTTGTGATGACTATTTCAGAATGTTGCTTTGAGCCTTGGCTACATTCCAAAGTAGATCCGGTAGAGCCACCGCATAGTTACTTTCAGTTTTTCTTTGCTGTGAGAATAAAGAGGAATATTGACTGTATTTTACGGAAGTCTTTTGATGATGTAAATCAAATATTGAACACTGCAAAGCAGTAGTAGCTGCTTATCTGATGAATATATGTCTTAGTACATTTAAATTTATCACTAATGTGCAACTGTGCCCGAAGGTCAGATGCACCCCACCCCCACCGCCCTGTCAATGCTGTGTTTTAGTCCTCTTGGCTTGGATCTTGGCCTGCTTGTCGTTTTTTACGATGATATATTTGAGCCTGTTTGCTGATGTTTGGCTTTGAATGATCTCAGAATTTTCATTCCACTGCCATGACACACGTGTTGTCGCAGTGCAAAATGTGCACTCGACTTGACTATGCACATTCCCTCACAGGACATGCATATAATGCTATTTTTAAAAGTGCATCTTTATCTGGAACCTGTGCACATCTGGATCTTGACTTGCTTTGCACATGCAGGGACACACAAACAGGGAGAGCATCCCAGATGGTGCTGTCTATTACGGAGGCAAACTAGCAATGAAGCTGAATAATGCCCTTGGTGATGTATAAATATGGGTGCTCAGAGGAGTGGGCGCATGAGAAGACAGGGTGCCCCAGCAATCCACGGCTCCGTTGTCTACACATGGAGATAATTCCCTCCCGCCGAGGTTCAAGAGGTTACTGGGTGGTGGGATAGAGCAATGAGAAGTGTATAGCAAAAGAGAGAAGATAGGATTCAAAGATCAGTGCCTGCTGGGTTCTGTTATATGGGCCAAGTGGGTCACACGCGGGGCAACTGATGTCACGTCCAAGAAAAATGAAATATTCGGATGGGAAGAGCAAAGAGAGAGAGCCTAGGAGGAGGTGGAAACGGAAAGATGCATCCTTTGACTGAGAAAGAAAAAGAAATGGGTGGAAAAAAAAAATAATGTATGAGAAACGTTCAATTATTAAAATCCCACTGTCTGCCGCCAAGAAAGCATGAGGCAGAGCTGTGGAAAAGAAAAACAAAAAGACAGGTAGGAACCGAATGGAGAGAATACAGATGGAGAAGAGGAGATGAAGAGATGTTTCTGGAGATAGATGAGTAGCATAGTGAGGAGAAGTGAGTGAAAGAGAGAAATGCGAATGATGGTGTACAGCTGGCAGCCTGTCACAGTCTCCAAGGTGTCTCCTGTCACTGTGCTGGCCTGCTGTCACACTCTAGTGGCCTGCCCAGAGCACACATACACACACTCACACACGCACACACACACACACACACACACAGAGTACACTATGGTCATGAATAAACCATCCTAATCCATAGAGATTATACAGCAACTGGAGGAGGTGTGAGAGAGACAGACACAGAGAGAGTGAGCAAGAATTGATACTTGGGACTACTTTCTGAGAAGTTAAGTTGCAGGCTGTCATGTGTGTTATAGTTTAGGAGACTTTTGTACACTTACTGCTGACTTTCTATCACGGGATTCAGTTGTGTGGGCTTCCCAGTGAGAAAAGGAGGAAATGGTATTTTACCTTTGGACGGAGTCATGGACCCATGCCATTGCAGTTTATTCCCTTAGCAAATTTGTGTTTGTTGTTTTCCTAGATCTTTGTAATTGGAATATTATTGCATGTTGGCAAACGAGCAATTGGCGTTCAGCGAAAGCAAGTGGATTGTAAATCTTAAATAATTAATTTGTCAGTTGGCCACTTGATGCGTCATGTCCAAAATCAATAATAGTCGCTTAATGGATTCATGCTGTAAAACCTCATTTTATGACGCTTTAAATAAGCTTTACTGTTTATCCCATTGAGTGTTTTAGAAAATAAGGCCCTGTTTCTATGTTTTGTTTTGCACTAGCGGTGGATATGTCGTATACATTTTCCAATCGTGTGGCAGCAAGTCAGTGTATTGAGGTATGTCGACATGGTACAGTATTTGTGAAACTGCTTAACTGCTGGGATTTTCATACGCAACCACCTCTATGGTTTACAGAGAATAGTCCAAAAAAAAAAAAAGAGCAAATATCAGTGAGTGGTACCTCTATGGTAAAAAATGCTTTACTGATGTCAGGGGTCAGAGGAGACTGGTTTTAGCTGATAGGACGGTAACAGGATCTCAAACCTTGTTATGACTAGGGTATGCATCACTCAAACGAAACGAGCAGAAGACTGCACAAGACGCCATCCCGGCCAACTGAGAACAGGAAAGTGAAGGTACAAATTACGCATGGTCAACGAATTGGACAACAGGACGTTGGAAAAATGTGTCTGACGAGTTTTGGGTTCTGCTGTGATCTTTAGTCAGGAGGAGCAGGGTAACACAGCACATCCCAAAACTCACTTCAGCTCATATGGGATTCTTGAGAATGACAGTGTGTTCACTATTCTCAAATGGCTTCCGCACTCGCTAGACTCTATCCCAATAGAGCAGGGGTTTTCCATCCTGGTCCTGGAGGGCCGAGATGTTTCCCCTCTATCATCACACCTGGATATCATTACATCAGGATCAGGCTTCTCCAGACCTTAGTGAGGAGTTGATCAATAATTGAACCAGGTGTGATGGACGAGGGAAACGTCTGAAACATGCAGCACACCGGCTCTCCAGGACCAGGATGGAAAACCCCTGCAATAAAGCATCTGGTGGAATGTAGTAGAGTGGGAGATTCACATCATAGATATGCATCTGACAACTCTATAACAGCTGCATAATTCCACGTAAATAGAAGACAAAACCTCTGAGGAACATTTCCAAGATCTTGTTGAATTAATGTCACGGAAATCTAATGTATTCAAGAAGACATTAGCGAGGTGTACCTAATGAAGTGGCCGGTGAGTGAATGGTTTTACTCTCATCTCCTTTTATCCGAGTTACTAGCTTTATGATTTGTCTATTACTTCAGTTTGTGTATTAGAACATTACAGGACTTTTGAGTCAGTTTTTTTTTTTCTCAGTTGGTCTGTTGTGCTGTACACGCTTGGGCATATGAGTGTGTGTGTATGCTGCTCAAATCCACACGTTGCAGATTTGAGTGAGAGTCAGATGTGTTTACATGTTTGTTTCTGAGTCTGCCTTCAGTTCAATGGTGCCATTGATCGACGGACGAGCTGCTTGAAGTGATGATGCTACGCGTCAGAGGCAGCCGATGTGATGTGCCATCCTTTTGTCATGTCGCCCTGCTCTAATCCCAGCCAGCAGGCCCTGTCTTTATGTGACTGCTGTTATGCCTGCGGTCTCCCACAGTACTGGGACTGTGTTTGTGTGTGTG
>JAPTHA010000029.1:12775712-12786625 GCA_029814585.1 Gymnapogon annona
ACACACACACACACACACACACACACACACACAAACATTGATGGCATGTTTTTGTTTTTTTTTTACTTTGCTATGTCCTTAGTTTAGCCTTGCGAATTTCAAGATGGTTAAATAGGCATAATAACACACTGGAATACAGACCTTCACATGCAGGCACACAAATGTAAAAAGGATCTTTATTCAGTGTCAAAGGTTAGAATTTCATCAAGGTAGCACTTTTAATAGACTAATCAGTAGTGTTATTTGGAATGCAATCCAACTTGTACTGAATGTCTGTTGAAGCAAAGGATCAGAGATGGATGGATACATGCATTTTACTTCTGATTTTACTGTAAAGCAAAATGATTTCCTCCTAAGATGATTAAAATGACAAAAGCAATATTCCAAACAAGTAAATGGTTGCAAAAGAATATGCGTGTGACTACTAGTAAATACCATTATTTTAGTACCGCGTGCTGCAAAAAATAAATAAATAAAGCTGCAAAAATAATAATGATAATAATAAAAGTAAAATAAAAACAAATACAAATATGTGGTCCGGCTTTTGCTGTACGTCTGTATACGCTCTCATCAGTAATTTGTAGCCGTGCACATGAGAAGATTATCAGGGTTCTCTCATCATGTTTTGGGCTGTTGGCAGTGTTTGTTTTACGTAAGGACATGCTTGTGGGTGTTTGGTAGATTGGAGGTTTTAGAGCTGATTGAGAAGGATCATTGTTAGAGACGGTGGAAAAACTGAAGCAGTGGCAGATAATCTTGAAATACAAATGCACAGAAATAGAGACTCTCACACACGCTACCAGAACAGTGTTCCGTTTGATTTTGGTTCTATTTTCGTCCTCTTTGTCGTGTCCTCGCACTCTTTTCTTTTTCATCATCTGCTCTGTCTCCTATATTCATTAATCCTCTCCTGTGGTGTTTGGCTTCCTGTCCCTGTGCCCTCTCTGTGGTTGACTGGCCTTGATGATGTCATGGCCATCACGAGAATGTGTCCTTAATGTAGGATTAGGGATGAAAGCTGTAATCCTCTACATGACCGTTGATAAGAGGCTATGATTGCAGTGTTGTTTGAAGAGTGACACACACACATGCAGGCATGCACTCATAAGCACATGCGTTCAGACACAAAAGACGCCAAAGAGATCTTTATAACAGAGAACAAGTCTTTCTCCTATTCTGAGCACAAAAGGGCAGTTTAGTATCTGATCGTCTGCGTACATATTGTTACACTCACATAAACAATATATTCACAGACGTTCTTATTTTCTCACTCGTTTTGATCGTCACTTTCCCTCACGCCCATAACCCCTCAGCGACGTCTTTGCGAACGCGTATGTCATCCTACACGTGTTCCGCATTACAGCGAATGCGTCTCCAATACTGCTATCGCATCATCGGTCACTAAAACACCGTGTTCCACATGGAGCTGTGTGGGTGGGCGGCCTTAACATCTTTCAGTGAATCAGCTCCCTCAAATGTCAGCTATCCCTGCAATACAAAACCCATACTGGATTTCATGTTCAAATGTCACTTTTGTGCCTTGATGTTCTATAGGTCTTCTCGGTCAGAAGACGGCAACCTTTGAGCCAAGATATGGCAATATACTTTTGAAACTATGGCCATGCCGATCATTGTTCCGACACTGACCTGTTTGACATAGCCGCCATCTGTACGTATGAACTATTGACTTATGCTCTATTGACTTTCGCTACTTGAACCAAACTGAAAAGATGTGAATTTCTAGCCTGTTAACAGAGCTGCCAACTCAGCTTGTCTCTGGTCTTTTGGTGGCAGCTTCTGATGTCAAAGGTTGACTCGGTCGTCTTTGTGTCCTTGGCAGCCTGGCAGGTTCACAGGCAGTGGCCATTGTGGGGAGAGTCACAGCAGAGCAACAGAGGTGATGAGGTTGAGGGAAGGTTGAGGGAAGGCTGTCAGGACATCGTGGGGTTGGAGCTTGAATCAACTCGCGTACAGCTCCCAACAGTCATCCTTTTTTTGTTTTTTTGTTTTTTTACTACCATGACTGCTGTTGTCTGGGTTGCTATGGCGGGAGTATGTGTGTGCAATGTGGGGGTTTTACAGGGGTGACCACAGTGTGTTTTTCGGCAAAAGAAAACCCATCTCATAATCCTCGTTGTCATGCACACACACGCAAGTAGACACACATCACAGTGTGTAGAGAGACTGAGCCAGGCCCCGGGCGACTGGGCTGCTTTGGAGAATGGCGTGTGTGTGATCAGACACACATACACACATGCACACACTAATGCTGGTTCTACACTGGAAATGCTTCAGCTGTGTTTGCGATACGTACGTGTCACAAAACTGATTTTATTTTAATCACCCAAGTCGATGTGATGACAGAAACTATGCTTTTCTATGTCGAGGACTTGAAAAAAACACAAGTGACCCCGTCCCTGACACTGAATCTGAATGTCTTCAGCGTGTCTGCTGAAGCTCCTGCTGCGACCGCACTAGTATGCTGCACATACTATACCTTCGGTGAATGTTCTGAAATTTTGCTGAAGGCTATCCGATTACCGGATGTCTTCATAGATACGGGCAGTAGGACTGGTGAAGACGGAGAGACCGGGCTGAAGGACACATTTTTGATATCAGTTCATTTGTTGTCGTCCTTCTTGCCGGAGAGCACCCGTTAAATTACCTCTTGCTTGGATTCCACCATCTTGTGTGGGGCAGCGATGTTATGATGTTTGTGTTTTGTATGCTGGTACAGACTTGGCAACAGGACGTAGAAGGAAGTACAAGCTTGTGTGTTTTGTTAATCATCTGTGAAACAACACTGGTGTACCAGCATTGCACAGTGGCGGGCCTGGAAGGACCCAGAGAGAACCCCACATCAGCTCTGTCTACAAACATCTCAATTCCTTGTTTCAGATGCTTTCAAAACCTGGACTGATTCCCTTTGTGCTCTCCTGGCTAGCATCCCTACTTTTTCTTTTTTTTTTTCTTTTTTTTTGGAAAGACACATTTTTCTTCTTAATCTTTCTCTTTTTTCCCTATTCACCCTTCTGTCTTACAAAAGGAATTTTTTTTTTCCTCCCCGAGAAGGTCAATGCTCTGGCGTTTGGCAGTGGCCTGGCACACGCAGAATTTTATCAGTTAGGAGCATGCAGAACACAGGCTAAATATGCAGATAAAGTGGAACCAATCTCTTGCTGGAAAAGCCTTCTTTGTGTGTCTGGGTGTGCGAGGCTGACACAGAAATAAGTTGGGGAAAGGGATAGCGTTTAAGTGGGTCTGCCGAGGCCTTACTGAGATGTAATCATTTGAAACCCCCGATACTGCTGTTTAATGCCAGGGGAGGAACAAATACGGTGGGAGGGAATAACAGACGGACTGAGGGTGACACAGAACATAGTAGATGGATGAAACAAGAGTAATGCATTTTGCAGTGATTTTTCTTTCGGTTACCTCCTCTGTTTTTATCGCTCACTTTATTGACTTGTGACTGGAGAGAAACATGATTGATTGATCAGTAAAGATGCTCCTCCAAAGGTGGGGAAACCCCTTTTCTAGTCACACTCACACACACATACGCAGCATATAACCAAACGTGTGCACACACAGCCTCTGTCTTGGGTGATTACTCATTGTCCAAGCTGATTATTAATTACAAAGGGAGAGCTCTCCGAAGGTAAACACTGATTAATGGCTAACAAAAGTAAGTTAATGTCTTACCTGTACTTTAATTACCAGCCCTCCTCTGTTACAAGCATCCCAACACAAGGCTGTAATTAACCCTAATGGATCACAGAAAGAGATTTACTCTCATTTTCTTAGGCAACGTGAATGCAGTACTGTATGCAGTATTCAGATACGCTCACCTTTCTTGCCGTCCTTAAAGGTTTTTCAATAAACAGCCGCGATAAGTGTGTTCACGGTTTTTCTAGGTTAAACTGGAATGTCAGGGACGTGGCTGAAAAAAAGTGATGCAATATTGTAATAACAACGGGAAATAATTCCTGTGCAATGACATAGGAGGACATTCTGTCTCTCTTTTTCACCTAAGGCTCATCCCTCTGTGGCCCAGTGTTATTAATATATCAAGATACCACAGACACACAAAAGAGTAACTGAGTAAAAAGGCAGACACTCTTATTCAAAGACACGTATTCACAGCCCTGTTATAGGTTTGACTAGACAATAACCCTTACCTCCCTGATCCATGCACTGTTGACCGTGAAACACCTCGAGCTGTCGGCACCTTGTTCACCACACGCACAAACACACACACACACACACACATATATATACACACACACACCGTCTCATTGATGTGCACTGACTTGCTCTGAGAGGAAATTCAGGCTCACTCAAATTAACCTCAACCCCTCCAGCCGATGTTTTTTCAGCTTGGTTAGGTGGAAGTCCGTTGCCTCAATGGAAGATCATGTGAGAAAGAAAAAAAAAAAAACTCTGTGTGTATGGGTTTTCATATATGTTTTGCTGTTTTCTTAGCCTAACTTGTTAGTGTAGCAGGAAATAGACTGGTAAACTCTGGTGAACTGGACTGTAACCTCTGACCTGAGGTTGGATCAGGCTTTTGTCTGGGGCACATTTGGGACAAACTACTGTTAATGACGGTGGAAAATACTGACACAAAAATCCATGAGTTCTGTCAGTAATGGGTAATTAAGTACTCGTTTGAGGGAAAAAGAACAATCGAGATTCATTTCATCAAGGACACACATGACCACAATAGGTTAGGTGCTGTAGGTTGTTAATGGAAGGGTTGGTGGTTCGAATCCACCTGTGTCCTGATCATGTGCTGTTGTGTCCTTAGTTGTGCTCGGAGGGTCCGTTTGGTACTGCGCAACGTCTGAATGTGTAGAGTGAATGAATAATGGATCATTAACGTAAACGCTTTCAGTGTGCGTTAATAGGAAAGCACAGTATAAATCTCATCCATTATTGTTATTACTAACCTCAAACATCAGTCCCGGATTACACTGTAATGTGGCATTTCTCCTTTATTTTCATATTTAAACACTGAACATTTATCAATTTTATTTATGTTTTTTGTTCAGAGCAGAGCCTTGGACAATCATCTTCAGTGGTGATAGGCTGATAGCACTAGTTCATAGTACTGTTGACATTGATGTGCAATATTTACACTGTTTGCAGTGCTGTTTACATTGATGTGCAATATTACACTGTCGATCTTATTTATACTACTTATTTATATTGACTGTATGTGATGTCACCTTTGCACTGCAGCCACTCATGGCTTTGGATACTTTTGCACTTTTGTATTTTTTTGTATTTAAGCTGTGTTGTCAGTTGTCAACCAACAACACTTCGTTGCCAGATTCACTGTGTGTGTCTGCGTAATGACACTAAAGGAAGTCTAAGTCTAAGTGTGCCACTCTTAAAGTAGAGGCAGCAGTGATGGGGTCATACTGAAGGCATATAGTTGTTAAAAAAGTGAAGTGTTGAAGCGGTGTCAGAAATGTGGAGTCAGTATAGATAAAAATGGAGGTTATATGAGAGATGTACCGATATGTTTTGTCTATTCCCTTTCCCTCTTTTGGAGTTTTGTGATTTGTGTTTTGGAGACTCAGAAGAGACAGGTTCAGTTGCAGAACCTTGATGCTCAGGCGTAACTTGGGGAACTGTCTTCAATATCTTGAACTTTTTCTTACAAGAACAATCCAAACTTTTTTTTTTCACCTTGGTGGGAAAAACAAAACCAAATCAAAAAAGGGTTGATGCTACAATAACCAGCTGCACTTTGCTGGAGATCTCTGCCAGAGCCAGATGTTTTTTGGATTTGATTACACAAGAAGTTTTTCAGTTTTACACGAAAAGACTGATGCGGTGTTACAATTATAGAACAACTTGCACTTGTTTTCAAAAGAAAAAAATGGAAATGTCAAATTGAAGGTTACCGCAGACAATGAGACCTGTTTGGCTGTGGGTGATACTCTGTGAGTGAATTAAAGCTGTTTTGACAGGCTAACAAATACCTCTGTAATGAAATGGCACTGTTGTCAGGTGTCTTTGTCGACAAAAGATCCATTTCTTTTTAGCTTTTTCTCACTGTACGAATCATAATTCTTTCAGAGAAGACTTCTGAGTCTTAGTCTTGAGGTAGAAGAGACTTTAGGGTTTACCTCATTTTCTTTTTTCGTTAGGTTGGGATGTTTACATTTACATCAGAGCAAAAGTAGCTCTTTTTATGATTTATTGAGATGCTACAATGGTGTAGTGCTGTGCACTGTTACCTCAAAGCAAGAAGGTCCAAGGTTTGATCCCAGCCAATTGGTGTGGACCTACATTATATGCGTGGAATTTGCATGTTCTCCACATGTCCCACCATACAGAGACATGTACATTAATGGGTTATTTGTCTCTAAATTGGTGAATGTGAGAATGAAGGGAATGCTTGGCTGTGCATCTGCCCCGTGATGAACTGGTGATATGTCCATTGTACTCCACCTTAGCCCATTGGTACCTGCAATATTCTTTAGTATCATTTAGATGCTCTCGAGGATTTGATCAAATAATCATATTGAGGTTTTATTAACTCGGAGAGGAAACTTTCCAACCAAAGAACTTCTTATACAAGCAGACGGAGAACAAAGACCAATTACAATACAAGACAAATACTGGACAGATTGTAAGGACCAGTAAGCATCCATCATCAGCATCCAGACATGAAGATGCCTGTAGAAATATAGAAGACAGAAAGAAAAAAATTAACTCCCAAGTTAATGACCTGCCACTGTGGATGTTAAGCGACTCTGAGTCACCTGCTTTAACTGCTTACACCTTAGTAAGTAAGCTTTATTTATATAAAAAGCTTACTTTTACACCTTAGTAAGTAAGTAAGCTTTATTTATATAAAAAGCTTACTTTTACACCTTAGTAAGTAAGTAAGCTTTATTTATATAGCACCTTTCACAGACAAGGCAGTCACAAGGTGCTTCACAGAATACGCACACATTCACACCCCAGTGGGCGACTGCTGCCATGCCAAGCTCAGGGACACTTCGACATGTCAGAGCCAGGATTCGAACCACCAACCCTTCGGACATTGGACGACCCGCTCTACCAACTGAGCTACAGCCGCCCCAATAAGGGAAAGATTTGCATCTTGTCTTAAAAGCAGAGAGGTCTTCGGTCTCTAAAACCTGAACGGAACGCTGGTTCCACGATGGCCAACACCTCTGCTTCTCATTCAACTTCGGAAACTATAGTAACCACATAAATCTTCACTCTGTGTTCTGTTGAGATAATATGCTAGTACGAGGCCTTAATGGAGCTTGCATATTAACTGCTTTGTATGTAATGAGAAGGATTTTAATTCTCTTTTGGATTTTACAGGGATCGGATGGATAGAAGCTAATATGGCAGTAATATGATCTCTCTTGCTAGTTGCTGTCAGTGCACTTGCTGCAGCATTTTGGATTAACTGGAGCAATTAATTGGATGTACTGATGGTAGAGGACTATACTATCCTAGTCTAGAAATGCACAGTATGTGATTAGATGTGTTCTCTGATTTTAGGCCAAGACATTAACGTTTTGTCCAAATTATGAAAGAAAAGTAACAGGTAATCCATACATTTACTATGTTTGAAACTGGACTAATAAATCTGTTGCATCTAGGATAATACTGAATACAGCAATGAATATTTCTTCAGAGTTTATAAATAATAATGCTAATATGAGGGAGGCATATTTAGAACCTGAACTTTGCATTCTTTCTAAAAAAAAAAAAAAAGAGAGAGAAAGACTGTTGCATCTCCAAAACTTTACTTGAATGGTACATGTTTATATCAGATGAATTTTTGCTAAATATTTAAGTCAACAATAGAAAAACAAACGATGAAAAAAGACATCTAATACTTGTAAAAAAGTACAAGTGTTATGCGTGTAATTCTTTAATAATGTATGAACAAGCATGATATCCAAAGTATAGTCAATAATTTGTAGATGTAAATATCCCTGCGATTTAATGTTTGACATCTTGACATGTATTGATGCCATAATATGTGTGAAATATAAGTTGAGATGTTCCAGACCCTTCTGTAAAAGTATAGATTTCAATGTGTTTAATTCCCAGCTGCCTTGGCTGGAGACGTACTTTGGCTCATTATCAAGAGTCTGGTGTATAAGAGATAAACAGAGGACGTGAACAAAGGAGTACGTAGACTGCAGAATATCTTCCCACTTCATTTTTATTTTCTTTTTTTTCTGATATGTCATTGAGAGGTTTTGTGGGTAGATGAAGTTTGGGAAAATTTGAAATAGTTGAGAAGAAAAACAATATTTGACACTTCTGAAACAGATGTTTTTTTGTGCCAAACTTGAATATCATTCCTCATTATTGCACAAAAATATTATTATTCAAGATTCAAGATTAAAGAACTTTTATTGTCATTACACACATGACAGACATGGTGGAACGAAATTTGTTTCCTCGGTCCCAGTACAAGCCTAAAAAAAATAAATAAATAACATAAAATATACAATCAAAATATAAAATGTAAATCTAAAAATGTAGAATGTATTTGTTATTTACACAGGTATAGAAGTATGGACATTATGTGAAACATTGGAGCTTAAATGATACTCTTCTTGACACTAAAATGTAATGTATTGTCATTTATGTTTTACCAAGTGTTGATATTTCCTCGATGAAGCGGTTCCATGAAATTGTCAAGTCCAATACTTTTTACAGATAAAGATGCAGTTGTTTCTTTTTTTCTTCCTCGACCATATTTACGAGAAACTTAAGGCTTGGAAGTCCAGAAAGTGCAGTTTGCTGACACGGTGTTTCGTAGCAACCATCGTCTCAAACCGTCTTTCCCAAACCTCGAAGAATTCCTACTCAGAATCTTTATTTTATGTCTGAGACGCTTCGCTGCCCCTGGCCAATTGTCAGGCCACAGCATTGTCCCATGGTGACACGGCAGTCAGTTTCATCTTGTAGGTTGTCTTCTCTCAGGATTCAAAAGGACCTGAGCCACTTTGATTCTATGCTCCGCTTCAGTTCTAGAGGACTGTTTGTGTTTATTGATCTCTTGGAACGCTTTTGCTTTTTGTCTAACTCAAATCTTGTCTGAGATCAGACTCAAAGATATTCCCGACAAAGTCAATAGACGAGCCCTTTCCACAGGTTTGAGACAAAGGTTTTTCCATTTGTTTGCCCGGAGTGACGAATGTGAGGAAAATAAGACGATCAATAAGTCAAGGTAATAATTGCACAATGTTGTGCGTCGTTCTGCTTCTCCAACAATGATCTGACGTTCAGAGACTCTAGGATCGTTGTTGTGTTTTGACAGCTAATTTGAATCGTCCATTCATTGAATTGATTTGTGGCGTTATTTAAATTACCCACAGTAGTGGAAAGAGCACTTGGCTTTTTTTTCGGCATCGGTACTACTATGCTTTAAAGTAAGAGCAGGTATTTTTTCGGCATTTTTTGATTGAGGCCAAGAAACAAGAATGGTCTCAGAAGGGTCAGAAAAAGAATGAGAATCCATAGCAATATTCTCACTCACCTGTGTTCAGAGTCCTTTTTAAGTTCCTAGCGCTCCTACCGTGCCGCATCTACGGTGTTACAAACCAGTGCCTCGAACCTACAGTCATCTGTGATTATTTGGAAACCTGGAAAAGCAATGGTGTGAAAGTGAGTTACTCACATCTGCAACAGCCTAATTATTCTTATTGGCTACCTGCAGATCAACAGTGACGTGTGATGAGTTGAGTTCAGTTTAACCACGCGAGCGAGAAGATGCAAGCTTTGTCAATGTGGAAAAACCTGCAGCCTTTTGAGAAACAAAGCCTCTTCATCATTTGTCTTCATTTGAAATGAATTTTATCTTATAGAAAATGTTTTGACTAAACTAGGATGTTTTTTTTTGTTTGTCTTTTTGTGTAGTCTTATCGTGATTCAATCAAATATCGCTCTCCTTTAAACTTTAGTTCACTACTGTTGAGAGCATGGAGAGACGATCAGATTCCGTTAAACAGTCGCTCTCTTTGGAGATGTTATTTGAGACACACCTCACATTTTGGGCGGTAAAACTTAATCAGCTCATTCACGCTACAAAATGCCAAAGCTCGGGCAAATAAAGTCAAATGCAGATTTGTCAGAGCAGATGATAGAGTCTGTCATGTAGTGGTAAATAAATAAGTAAATAAATAAATACCCCACCCAAAAAAATAAAATAAATAAAAATAAAATATTACTAATATTCCAAGCCCACCATTGAGCCTATGGTGCAAGATGGTGACAATATGTGAAGTGCGATTTATAATCACATCTGCAGCCAGAACTGCATTGCATTTGAGGCTATTGTGATTATGTTAACTAGAAGCGTGTCTGGAAAGCTCAGTCTGTGGTCTTCACTTCACCCCTGCACTAGGTAAACTCTATCCAGCAGGCATTTTATCCTATCGTCTTTTTTTATGCTCTACCCATCATCCCGGGGAAAAGAAAAAAGAGGAGAGACAAAAAGGGAAAGAGCCTGGCATGCATAAATGAAAGTTCAACAAGGTTCAATGAAACACTTATACAATTTGCTGCAATATAGTGGGGTTTTATAATCTCATTATCATCTTAGTGCCAGATTTGCCCATGAGGGCTGTTCCGTATTCACTCTTATTAGCTCCTCAGATTTGTCCATTTGTCCTTCTGCTACCCACCTCGCAGCCAATCACTGGAACAGAATTTCTAATAAATACCCCCACCTTCTTGTTTTATTCCCTCTTTTTTTCTTGCCGTACCTCTCAGTGCTTTATGTTTTGTTTTTTGTTTTTTTGCCAGTGGGCAAGCACAAAGCATTTTACTCAACAGTCCGTTAAAGTAATTTTGCTTTAATCACATTTGGACAGGAAACAATATCCCAGACCTTATATTTTCTGGTGGACATACTTTTA